>JADWQK010002250.1:600000-1050449 GCA_017933935.1 Sesamia nonagrioides
AATTAATTCTTTGATAACTACTTATTGGACAAAGTTTTAATTTAAAAGCACGCTAAGGATGCTAGCCGAAGTGTGTTTGGCCATAACGTCAACTTCATAGTTAATTAAAACTAGTGAAGTTTCCTTTAGTTATTTTTTGTGAGGGAGTAACGTTATATTTTACTTAAAGCTACTTAGCTATTACATAATTCACACTTTTTTCATAAAGAGGTAGCTCCAAAATCTAATTAATTATTTAAGAAACGCAGAGATCGTCGCAGAATTTGACAATTCAGATTTTTGTTCATTAACAAGCTGCTGGAGTTGAGGTTTCTTATCTGGCTTTCTGTAAAAAATCAAGTCCCAGCGGAGGTCAGCAGTTTCTTCAAAAATCATAGTAAGCAAGAGTGCTTACTCGATACCTATTGCTCATCATACCACCTTCTTCTTCTTCTTCTTCAGCCTATAGATGTCCACTGCTGGACAAAGGCCTCCCCCAAGGCTTTCCACGATGACCGGTCTTGTGCTGCCCGCATCCAACGGCTTCCCGCGACCTTCACCAGGTCATCGGTCCACCTTGTTGGGGGTCTCCCTACGCTGCGTCTTCCAGTACGTGGCCGCCACTCCAGAACCTTGCTACCCCATCGGCCATCGGTTCTACGAGCAATGTGCCCTGCCCACTGCCACTTAAGTTTAGCGACTCGCAGAGCTATGTCGGTGACTTTGGTTCTTCTGCGGATCTCCTCATTTCTGATTCGATCACGCGATTCGAGACTTGGGCGGTGCTACAGTCTCTCCAGCGGTGCCAAATTGACCATCGATACATTGAGGTGATAAAGTGTTTGTACAAAAACGCCACCATGTCAGTCCGTCTCCAGGATCAGGACTCGAAACCGATCCAATTGCAGCGTGGAGTGAGACAAGGAGATGTCATATCTCCTAAATTGTTCACTGCTGCGTTGGAAGATGTCTTCAAGCTCCTGGACTGGAAAGGACTTGGCATCAACATCAACAGCGAGTACATCACTAATCTCCGTTTCGCAGATGATATCGTGGTCATGGCTGAGACCCTGGAAGACTTGGGCAAAATGCTCAATGACCTCAGCAGAGCTTCCTAACAAGTGGGTCTAAAAATGAACATGGATAAGACGAAGATCATGTCGAACTCTCATGTCGCACCCACTCCAATTGTAGTTGGTTGCTCTGCACTCGAAGTTGTTGACGAGTATATATGCCTGGGACAGAAAGTCCAACTAGGTAGGTCCAACTTCGAGAAAGAGGTGTCTCGGCGAATCCAGCTCGGTTGGGCAGCGTTCGGGAAGCTACGCTACATCTTCTCGTCGTCCAAGATACCACAGTGTCTCAAGACTAAAGTCTTTGACCATTGTGTGTTGCCAGTGATGACTTACGGAACTCAAACGTGGTCGCTCACAATGGGCCTCATACGAAGGCTCAGAGTCACACAAAGGGCAATGGAAAGAGCTATGCTAGAAGTTTCTCTGCGTGATCGAATCATACCACCTACATACATATAATTTCAATAACGTTGGTATATGTATCTTCACGGCTTTTCTTTTGGATGGGAAATCATCAAATGACCTCTATCTACAATATGTAAAAAAAACTCCGTCGGACCCAAAAGGATAATAAATGTTAGGTATACACATGACCAAATAAAATATGAAATTTTACAGAATCATCATAGTGACAATACTAATGAGTTTTGAAATAATCTTTTTTTTTCACGAATTAATTCCAACTTGGTAAAAATTTGGTAATTTGTAAAACATCATGTGGGACGGAGCGAATAGCGATGCGACCACGTGCCGCCTGCCCTATCCCCCTTCACCCGCGTAAGTATGCCTAACGTGTTGCCTACCGCACATGCAATAAATTACCTCACTTTTTCGAAATAATATTTATTTTTTAGTGAGATTTTTTTTAAGTTTTGCCCGGCTTTGTAGGCATTATTAGAATCAGTTAACGATACGTAACAACATCTTCACGGATCGGACAGGGTTTTCTTTTCATATTGTATAAATGGGTGGAGTGGAAGGTCGTGCCACTATTCTACTAACTTATCCGACAGAGAATCCGTGTGGGTCAAAACCCACTCGGATTCTTTCAGCTGCCTGAGCACCAGGGGCTACAGAATCTCTTTCGAGAAACCTGCGGTTCTGGCAGGCATTGGTCCTCGTGGACCCCGTCATAGTGTACTGAGATTTCTTTGAGGTAGTCGTTAAACACAACGCACCGTCGACCAGGGCCTGGTCCTTACCGAGCGACGAGCTGCCCAGTGCTCGCTGAAATGAAAAACAGAAAGAAGGAAAAAAACATTTATTTGCGGTAAACATGACTGAAAAGTTTACAAAACACAACAAATAAGAAATAGATGAGTGAACATGCGTCACATCCATGCAAAACGGCTGTCGCTCAGCATTATGCTGCGACCCTATGCAAAACAGAGCCCTGCGCTGGTTTTTAGCGACAGCCTCTTCACGCCTATATTCCTCAAAGCACTCGGCAGAGGATTAGATACACAATTTGTCAGTTATTTTTAAGCCAACTATATGGGTCTATGCCACCCGAAATAAAGTTTTATTATTATTATTATTATTATTTTCGTTTGCAACAAGAAATGAGTTTATTACTATCAACCAAGCTGAGCGAGTGAACTGGGAAAACCCAATAAAACTGCTCCAACCAAGAATCGAGCCTTCATACTGGACCAACGAGGCAGTTAATTTGAAAAGGCAATATTTTATCCATTTTCAGAGGAAAAGCCTTTTACTCTGTTCCAATAAATTCCTTTTAAAGGTCACAAACGTACAGATGGAATATTTAAAAGTTTCCTTGTAATTCTCGCCTACAAAGGCGAGCGAGATCACGTAGCCATCTTCGGAAAATAACAGCATATTGATTCCCTTTTTCACAAGTAAAAGTAAATTTAAGTTCAGCGCATATTTTTGTTTCTATTTCATTAAAAAAGGACAGAAGTTCTCCTTCTTTTTTGAAGGTGAGATTCAACCTCAACTCTTGATCAATGGCCTCTGTGGAATAAATACCACAATTTTGCCAATAATAAGTGTAACAAATTATAGAAATTCTTTGAAAATTTTATTTCACAATAATGGCGGATATCGCCAATCACAGTTGAAAAAGGCGGCCGCGTGAACCGTCTGTGATCCCGGTTTGAGGTAAAGTCATGATGTGACCATTATGCTGCGATATTTCAATATTCTTTATATGAATTACTAGCTTTCCGCCCGCGGCTTCGCCCGCGTGGAGTTCGGTTATATCGCGCTTTTAAGATTTCCCTCGAGAATACCAATTTTTTCCGGGATAAAAGGTAGCCTATGTTCTTTCTCAGGATCTAAAGATTGGCTGTGCCAAATTTCATCAAAATCGGTTGAGAGGTTTAAGCGGGAAAGCGTAACAGACAGACAGACACTGTCTCCCTTGATGTCTCGAAGGCCTTCGACCGGGTATGGCACGCTGGCCTTTTGAGTAAGCTTCCAGCGTACGGTATTTCCCCTAGCCTGACTGGCTGGGTAAAAGACTTCCTGACTGAACGGTCCCTCCGAGTTGTTGTCGATGGATGCTCTTCTGAGCCCATGTCAACTAATGCCGGTGTTCCTCAAGGGTCTGTTCTCTCTGCAACTCTGTTCCTGCTGCATATTAACGATCTGCTGATGCCTGGTATCTATGGGTATGCAGATGACAGCACAGTTGTAGAGAGATACCTGCCGGGTGCTCGGGCTAGTAGGGAATCAATCCCTGGGCAGCTTCTAATGTTATACAAAGCACAGGTCCGTTCGTGTGTGGAGTACTGCAGCCACATTTGGGCTGGTGCTGCCAAGTGTCACCTGGCCACTTTGGATTCAGTGGAGAGACGTGCAAAGAGGCTGATTGGTGACCCTGATCTAACTCGAGTTGGTCTCCAAAGCCTAGAGCACAGGCATAGAGTAGCCAGCCTTTCGGTGTTCTATAGGATGCATTTCGGAGAGTGTGCGATGGAATTGCATGATTTAATTCCCCCATCTCCGTTCCACCAGCGGACGACTCGTCGTACGGCTGGTTTCCACCCTTACGTTGTTAACACCTCTACGATCCGGACGAAGCGTTTCGCCTCCTCCTTTATACCGCGTACATCGAGGGACTGGAATAATTTGCCAGCGGCGGTGTCTCCGTCGGACTACAATTTGAGTGTCTTCAAGGCTAGAGTGAATAGGCTCTTAATAAACTAGTGCGCTTTACCATCAACGATTGCGTCACTGCTTAAAAAAAAAAAAAAAAGACAGACAGAGTTACTTTCGCATTTAAAATATTAGTATGGATTTACTGAAAGCATTTTTTATTACATAAATCATGCGCTATATGTATTTAGTAAACGACGCTACAAATAATTTAAAAAGTCCAACGAAAAATCCGGGTGACACTCATCTTAGCTTTCCCGTCAAAACAGAGGACAGAATTTAAATATTAGTTTAAACCTGTCAAATTGACATATTAGCATTGTCTTTAATTGCGTCTACTTTATCTATGAAATAGGTATCCTAATTTGACAGGGCTAAACTACTGACAGGATTAAACAGTCATGCAATCGTTGATGGCAAAGCCATGGAGCAAAGATTTGCTCCATAGGTAAAGCGCACTACTTTGTTATGAGGCTACTCTCTCTAGCCTTGAATGAGACGGGAAAACCGCTGCAGGCAAATTATTCCAGTTATTCATTGTAGGCGGTATATAAGATGTATCCAGAGAAGTCTTACAACTTCAGTTCATTGGTCCACCTTATTGGAGGCTTAATCTAAGATCTAGTGAAGGTCAATACAATAGGGTAGTTGACTAAAAAAACTAATTAGTCCGTCAGTCAGATTTCCAAAAAAGACGAGATACGTATTTTTTTCTTTTTTCATATAAACAAAAAATGAAGATGACACAGCGCGTTGAAAACTCGTGTGACGTCACTGCACGCTACACTTTTTAGCGGGACGTGACGTCACCAGCCACTACTCCTGATCTTTGATGCCTTTTATATTTGTCAATTTTATTTAATTTTTTTTATTTTTTTTTATTTGGTAAAACAAAATATACATATCCAATATTTTTCTATAATCTGAATGACGGACTAAATAGAATATATTTTTTTTACCCAGGAAACGTCCCTATTTTTGCACTTTATTAAAATGATTTTCTTTTCACAGATTCAAGGCAAGCCAATAATCCAGCAGCGAATCCTGCCGAGTCCTGTGGTGTCCATCGACGCTCCCCACACCTACAGGAGTACAGCAACTCCTATTGATGATCACAACAACATTATATTCAGCCCGTGGAAGGCTTTCGGGCCCTTTGTTGACACTATACAGGTACGAAATATTTTAACATAAAAAAAATGTATAGCAAAACATGACAGGTAATTCCGCCTTTGGATGGCATAACAAAAAATGTGTGGTTGAAAAATGTGGTTGTTTTTTTTCTTTTTCGTGGTTGTAAATTCTGGCAACCCTTTTTTTTTTTTTGACGCTGTGGCCATGCCTTTACGCGTCATACCTCGAAGGGCGTGTGTGGGACTCGCCCAGCCGAAGCCGGGAATACCCACTAAAGCCACAGCGGCACATCGACATCGCCTTAGTGGCGGGGTCATGGGCAATGTCAGAGCCTGCGCTAGCAATCCCCCGCCGGCGATTCCCGCCCAAACGGCGGGCCCACAGCGGTCCCCCCATACGGAGGGGCCGGACTGGGTACGTCTTCTTGTGCGAGAAAATGCAGCAGCCAAGGGTTTTTTAGCAAAGTGTCCTTCCTCTTGGCCCCACACGCCTGCACGCAGGCAAGCGGGACCCCCAGCTCCTCTCAGTGAGGAGCCCGGGTTGTCCGACGGTGACCCGGAGTTCGGGTGACGTCAGCCACCTGGAGTGGTGGCCGACCCGCCGCACGTGTGATCGCCGAGGCGGTCCCCACCGGTAAACCGGTAACTCCCATATCTGGGGGCCGTTGCCCTATCCGCCACCTGGGGACGCGTCCGATGGCATGCCAGAAACTACATACGGAAATTTCTGGCAAACCCTGGCGTGTAGGTACGCAGTCGTGGTATAGAGTTGTCGACGCTGACCCTATCAAAACGGTATAGAAACGAAACATGGTACGAAAACATGTGACACTTATCCACCAATATGGATTGGTGGATAAGTGTCACATGTTATGTGTGTGTTTAAATAAGAATATAAATGAATATGAATATAAATTAATATGGATTGAAGAATGCTACCACCAGGTGATGGATTATAGCCCAGTCTCTCCTGTGTAATGTCCCAGCAGTGAGAATTTGTAGTTCTATTTACCATAACTGGCTAAAAAAAAATGATAAAACAGATTTCCGAGCAACCGGTCGTGCCTCGAGAAGCACGTTGAGCCGTCGCGTTGGTCCCGGTTGCCATACGAACATCTAATGACAGTCGTTACGGGTTGTTGGAACCCTCAAAAGTCCAACAATTGGTCTAACTGCAATGCTTCGATATCGCTGACGGGTTGTGGAGGTCAGACGGCAGTCGCTTCATGGAAAATATCGAAGTTTAGCCAAAATCAGCAGTTAGACTGGTAAAGCGGACCCCAGACTCCTAAGCTGAAAAAGCTTCGGATGCGACTGGGATTAACGCAGAGATGATGATGATGATGATTTACGATAATTGGCCAAAAGTAGATAAATCAAACACAAAAATTTACATACTCGTGTATAACATCTCTCACCGAAGATTAATACAAAATTTCATATTATATCAAAGTGAGCCAATATGGAGATTACTATTCCCAAACACTAAAGCGTTCCATATCTATGTAAAAGGTATTAAATCCTGAGATAATAATGATTATAATAAGCCTGTGTACCAAGATTATCCCATATTCTATGTTATGAAAATGGAGGTCGCGTATTATCTTTCTCCGAATCAAAGATCTACATAACTAATACCTACTTACTAGTTATTTTATTTCTATAAAACATTCTATCTTATTAACCTTAGTAACTGGAAATAATATTAAATTATAATAAGAATTATTTTAGATGGAGCTTACATAGATACTAAGAAATAAGTATTTTAAAAAATATTTCTCTTTGTAATTTCTAAGATAAGTCGACACCGCAAGTCATATTGAAAGAAGAGAAACAATGTTTTTAATGTTTCCGTTGTTTTTAATTAGGGTTTTTTTATTTTGAAGTGAGCGGCGTTGGGCTAGTGGTAACTATCGCGACTTACAAGTTGTAGGTCATAGGTTCGAACCCCAACAGGCGCTTTACTTTGTGTTAATTATTTCACCACCACTGCTCTCAAAACGGCGAAGGAAAACATCGGGACAAAAACGGCATGTCTTAGAGCCAAAACTTCGCAGACATGGGACATCTACCAACGCACTGGGCCAGCGTGGTAGATTACGGTCTGCACCCTCTCACCGAAAGAAAACCCGTGTCCTTACAATGGGAACATTATCTAGACTGATTATCTTTATATATATAATTCTGCTGTACGTGTGTATGTCATTGAACTCCTCCTAAACGGCTTGACCGATTTTAATGACTTTTTCTGTATGCGTTTGAGTGGCGACCTGGTTGGTTTAGATTCACAAATCAGCCCGGCAGATGGCGCTGATCGCTTGAAGAAGCATGTGATCTCGGAAACGGCCCTAACGATTTCGCTGAAATTTAATATGTGGGGGTTTTCGGGGACGAGAAATCGATCTAGCTCAGTCTTATGTCTGGAGAAGCGCATGTTTTCGAGTTTTCTCTTTCGCAATATTTCAAGCATAATATGGGCGTTAAATTCGCACAGCTCGACATAGCGCCTGTGGCGTAGTGGATAGTAGTATGGTCTACTCGGGATGGCTGGTGTTCCTTGGTTCAAACCCGGGCAATCACAAGTTTTTTTTTTGTTTTAGACAAGTTTATAGTTTTTTTTTTTTAATTTTTATAGTTACTTAAAAAGGAGATTGTACATAAGAACTAAAAGAAAAAAAAATAGAAATAAATATTTAAGATTTTTTATTTAACTTAAAGAGACTGAAACAAGAGCTCTAGGGGTAGAGAGAGGTGTGATGTGATATCTTTGTAACTAATGTATATGTAATGGGTATATTCCTAAATCTGCTGTACGTGTGTACGTCACTGAATTCCTCCTAAAGGGCTGGTCCGATTTGAATGAAGTCTATGTATATAAATGAAAGTCGTGTTAGTTACTCTATTTATAACTCAAGAACCGCTTAACCAGTATGGCTCAAAATTGTTAGGAAGGTAGATAAGAACTGAGAGAAGGACATATCACATAGGATACTTTTTATCCCGTTCCCGTTGTTCCCGTCGTTCCCGTGTGACGTGACATAAGACATGGTATAACAAAACGCAACTGACATGGAATAACAAAACAACTCAGTCAAAATATAAGTTAGCGGTTCATTTGTTAAAAATGGTACAAACAAACTGCTGCACTACCCAGCATATTAAAAAAAAAGTCTTAACGGTTTAATGTTGATGCATCCCTTTAAAGCAAGGAATATAAATACTCCCTGTCGGTTTAATTGTTTTAATAAAAGCCCCAAAGCAAACTTCAACTTCAAAATGTCTATTATTTTATTGCTGTGCCATTTACCACTTCACTACATGCTATAAAACAAAGTTACTTTCTCTTTCCCTATGTCCCTTTGTATGATTAAATCTTTAAAACTGCGAAACAGATTTTGATGAGGTTTCTTTTAATAGATAGAGTAATTAAAAAGAAGCGTTTATATGTATAATAACATTCATTAAATTGTGGAGAAACACTTTACCTCGCCCACATGTGGAAGTGACGAGAGGAGGCATAACTCCGTTGCCGCGAAAAATCGCAGTACAGCGGACAGAACTCCGGCGGGATCTCATGGCGACATGGAAAGTGTGATTGTCGCAACCACCAGCACTGAGCACGCCACAATAGCGGCGGTAAGTCCTCTCTTTGAGGAGTAGCTAGAGAGGCGCCACGGCGTCCTCACCTTCCGACTTACGTAAGTCCTCACCAGACACGGCTGATTCAGGAGGTTCCTGTTCCTTATAAGGCGGGAGGAAACGCCAGGGTGACCACTGTGTGCATCGCCCTGAGGACACGGTGGAGCAAATGGTGGAGGTTTGCCCGGCTTGGGTAGAGCACAGCCGTGTCCTCGTGGCGGCGATCGGCGGCGATCTCTCGCGTCCGATCCTGGTCCGGGCCATAGTTCAGAGCAAGAGTGCATGGCAAGCTTTCAACTCCTTTCGTGAAGCAGTGATGCTGGCAAAGGAGGAGGTGGAGCGCGTGAGGGAGCGGAAATCCCACTACCCTCACGCCTCAAACCGCCGCAGGAAGCGCCCTGGTCAGGAGGCAACATCGGACTCCCGACCACCGTAGGCGCGGGCTTGCGGGCGGCGAGCGATAGGCAGCTAGCCTCCTGGTAAGAACCAGGCCCGAGTTGACGTTGCGTTGTGTTTCACACGCGCCTCAAAGAGATGTCAGCACACCTTGACGGGGTCCACGAGGACTGGTCCACAGGGTTTCGGATTGGTTAAAAAAGAAACCATGGCACTGGCCGTTGCACAGGCAAGTGAAGGAACACGGGTGGGTTTTAGTCAATAAAAGTCTGACACGCCCTTCCGCTCCGTCCAGAGCGGGAGAGGTCATTTGATAATTTCCCATACATAACAAAAAAAAAAAGAACTGAAGAAGACCAAGAAATTGCACTTGAAGAGCGCAGCCTTAGTATGGCTCGACTTCGTGCTTCTCACTCACTAGAGCAAAGGGAGGCAGCCCGTGAAAAGGCTCGGTTGGCAATGCGAAATCGTCGAGCAAACCTCAGATATCAAGCGCTAGATAATTTACGAAGCACAAGAAGAAATTCATCAAATACTGATTTGAATCGGGCAGCGTTTCTATACGCATATAATATAGCGCAATGGCGTTCGCATTGGACCAATGGATGTTGTTTGCGAGTATTGTAGCACATTAAAGATTTCCGGAGAACCGCCAAGATTGTGCTCCCAAATAAAGAGTCATTGAATAATAATATTTATTTATTTAAAATGATCCTAATTTAAAAAGTAGTCATGTGATATTGCCTTTAAGGCGGAACGAAGTTCGCCGGGTCAGCTAGTGTTGTTATATAGGTACTAAGAAATGATTGCAGGCCCAGTATCGGCTTCAACATCAAATTGTAGGTCGCGAGTTCATACCCAAGCAAGAACTTCATCTTCATCTTCTTCTTCAGCCTATAGATGTCCACTGCTGGACAAAAGCGTCCCCGAAAGCTTTCCACGATGACCGGTCTTGTGCTGCCCGCATCCATCGTCTTCCCGCGACCTTCACCAGGTCAACGGTCCACCTTCTTGGGGGCCTCCCTACGCTGCGTCTTCTTACTCTTACTGCCCCATCAGCCATCGGTTCTACGATCAATGTGCCCTGCCCACAGCTATGTTAGACTTTGGTTCTTCTGCGGATCTCCTCATTTCTGATTCTTTGTATCAGAACTTCATATCTGAGTCTAATTTCGTTATCAACCTTTCAAAATTTGTGATTATCGTAACTAGTAAGGAAATGCCAGTTTTCTCGTGATGTTTTCTTTTCAACGTTTTGAAAGCAGTTCCTATTGAGGAAATATGTAATTAACACAAAGCAAAGCGGTTGATCTCGGTATGAACCTACGAGCGTCTACCTCATCACGGTGGCTACTACTGAGCTAACACTGTCGGAAAACCGGATTACTGTTCATAAAAAGTTGATACTACCTCAAAAGAAGATGCTACTGTCAATCTGTCTGCCTTAATCCCTCAGTTGCGTTCGACGACACTTACGGAGACAGAAATAGACCTGCCAATCTAAAACTGAACAAATCCCTTCAGTGGAAACCCTAATTGTGAGACCTTATCGCAAATCCTTCCTAAAACAACTCAAGATTATCATACAATCAGCTTAAGGTTACCAAAATTGATACTTTCTATAGAAAACAGAAACCCTCCCAACAAATATTGCTCTCTAATTGGTTTTTGACATTGATTAATTATGAGATGAAGCAGCCTGCGCACTCCCCAATCGTCTCGCTGCCGCGAACATATTCATTATGGAGGGTGAAATCGTAGTATTTGGCAACGGTTCCCGGTGTCGACAAAAATTATTGTTTTTGCTTGGAAATTAATTCTTGGATGATTTACAAAGCATCCTCACAATTTTATCGTAAAGCAGGCTCGGTGTATGCCAGAAGATTGCAATCATTGATAAAATATTAAACAGATACGATATATTCTAACAAACTGACCAAAAAAAATGTGCCGAACACAGTAGCAGCACACATGCATATTTTTATTCGGCATACATTGGTACAGTGTGAGTGAGATGGGGCGCAATCTAAAGCATAGAGAAGAAAAAGATGGCTAGTGTTTGTCGTTTGCGCTGTTAGTGTTTGTCGTTTGTTTTTACGAGTGTATCGAGAGTGACTAAAGCGAGATACAGGACTTACCTCCTTTTGTACGCTTCATTTTTAGTGCGCTAGTGACATATCTACCTTAGTTTAATATTTTATCAATGATTGCAATAGATTAGCCGATTAACGGGATGTCCTTCGCGTCCAATATAACAATGGCTTTAGGATGTTGTTGGGACTTCCTCGCTGCTGCAGCTCGTCGTGAATGTTTGCGCTTGCTTGTACCGACGGGTTTCACGCAATTATGCGCAAAAAATAGGGTCACTTCGGCGGAGAGTGAGAGACAGTCCCAACAGCATCCTAAAAACTGTATCGGAGAGTTTCGGCTCTCCAATTATAAAGCAATTTATACAGAGGGTGGTGGTTACTAACACTAGGTAATAAGTTGTTTTTCTTTTTGTAACTAATAACACCCTATGGATTATCTGGTCCGTAGCAAAAATCATTTTAATTTTATTTATTTAGTTTATTTATATTATGATCAATCTAATCTGATGACACAGTTGGTACAGTCGACTCATTGACCTTTTTTATTAAGTATAAATAAGTGCTTGACCACAATCCCTCTTGATGCCACCTGATAAGCAGTGATGCGATCGATTTGGAGAGGAAGTAATTAATATCTCCCCCTCTCTTTCTACCGCGAAAATATATGCCTATAAAGTTTGCCTGCTGTTTCGTTTAAACGGTGCAGCGCGCTTGCGCGAGTGTGTGTGTGTGTGTTTGTACTACAGCCTTGATTTTTTGAGTTGAGAAATAAACTTTTCAAGGTAAAACAATTATATATTTTACGGTTAATATAAACTAGTGTTTGACCGCAATCCCGCCTGATGGTAAGCAGTGATGCAATCATTGATGGTAAAGCACGCTAGTTTATTAAGCCTATTTACTCAAAAAAACTGAGTGAATAGGAAGAAAACGGTAATTGTGCGAGGTTATGCAATGTTAAACCCAACAATACGACCAACAATGCTGCGCCAGAGGGAGATTGATCTGGAGACTCTCCACGACCAAACTCTTGACACAACAACATTTGGTGGATCGTACCCAGCACACATCGAAACACAACTGCTCAGACCCGTTTTCCGTACGGCTTCACCAGACATCATCGTCGGAACACTACGAATCGCTTGACGGCAAGACTTTTTCTGGTAGGTGGTAAGTTCTGCCGGCAGCCAATTTTATGGCTTACCACTGAGTAGGTATATTATAATTCTGAAGGGTTCTTATTTTTTTTTTTTTTAATAGGATGAGTTATGTTTGTGTACGATAACGCAATACATGAATATACTTTTACACTGATAAATAAAGCAAGTCGTGCGAAATTATTCTCAAGTCATTCTAAAATGTTCAAATTCTCACTTCTGCCGACACCCCGGAGTACAATCGAATGTTTTTTTTTTTTTTTGTTGTTAGTCAAATAAACTTCTATTAAAGCCAAATAGATTAAAGTAGTCGCAAGTTCCTGCTATGCTAAACAGCATTTATTATTATTCTCTTTACAGGAGGGTGAACTTTTACCAAGTCAAGATACTGTGGTGTTACCATCACCCAGGCATCACGACAGTTCAATAGACGAGGATGCTACAGATCCCATGCCTACGGCAGAGACGTCCAATAAGGTAATAACCATTAATGAAGCAGATAACTTTTATATTTTTTACTCATCGATCACTTATACATACCTACTAGATACATAGTCTCCAACAAAAGTCTTATCAAAAATGGCGGCCAGTATTAAGCAGTCTAGAGTAGTCAAAATAAATATACCTACATTAATTAAAATCAGTCTTAAGTGCAGTGTATAAAGTTCTTATCACAAAGCAGTACAAAAAGTCATTATTTTATATTGAATGAAAAAGGCATCCAAGTGCTGCGCTTGTGCGCTTGTTCAGTTCAACCATTTTTTTACGCTGATTGTGAATCTAGTGTTTAAGTGATCGATGTTTTTACTCTAATAATAGAGCAGTTGTGACTTGGTGGTATCAACCACAACTTATAAGTCTAGGTCATTGGTTTGAACCCCGTCAGGCGCTTTACTGAAAATATTTTCATCACCAATGTTCTCAAAACGGTAAAGGAAAATATCGTGAGGAATCCGGCATGTCCTAGAGGTGAAACTTCGAAGACATGTGACATTTATCAAGCCGCACTGGGCCCGCGTGCGCGGGTAGATTGTGGCCCACTCCCTCTCACCTAGAGAAGGTCTGTGGCCCAGGAGTGGGAACATCATAGGCTGATTATGGTATGTTATGTACTCCATTAAAACAACATCAACATATCCAAAATCATTGTTTTCTATGGACAAAATTTAAATAGAGCTAAATAAGTTTGAGTAGTCTCTAAATTAGCATTCAGCTCCCAAACAGAACCAGAAACATTAATTACACAACATTATTTTTTGTTATGCGAAATCCGAAACACGTGTTCAATATTTTTAAGTAAAGAATCTATGAACTGTACAAAATTTCAAAAAGATATAATGAAAAACCACAAAGTTATGAGCTTGCTATTCTACTTGGTTTTCCCAACAAAATTATGGTCAAAGCTCTGCCCGGGCGGGCGAGCGCCGTGCATTGACCTCTGGCGTCAACTTTGGTGCGAGCGCAAGTACTATGATCTATCGTAACCGCTCGGTAACCACTCTGCAACAAGTTCTAAATATGTTTGAAAAAAAATATAGCATGATGTAAAAATGATTGGAATGGATTCGACTTCTTTTTTTTTACATATTATAAACTAGCGCTTGACCGCAATCCTGCCTGATGGTAAGCAGTGACGCAATCGTTGATAGTAAAGCGCACTAGTTTATTAAGAGCCTATTCACTCTAGCCTTGAAGACACTCAAATTGTAGTCCGACGGAAACACCGCCGCTGGCAAATTGTTCCAGTCCCTCGATGTACGCGGTATAAATGAGGAGGCGAAATGCTTCGTCCGGATCGTAGTGGTGTTAACAACGATTGCTTATTTTGAACAAACTATATTCAGATTGCGCATAAACAAAAAAGTAACGTTGTATATTGAGTCCAATGTAACAAGACTTTAAAAAAAAAAATATCTTAGCCAACATGGTGCCCCTACGCTGGGCACTCCTTTTTCCTTCCAAACCATGTTGGCCGTGCGAATGTTACTAGATGACACATGCGATGACCTCCCTCAGGCGCCCAATGAGTTCAATCGTTGTCCATCTCTCGAGGTGCATTAGCGAGACATGCCTAGGCCACTCCCACTCCAGCCTGTTCATATATTCACTTACATGTTTTTTTATAAATTATAAAGTACTGCTTGCCCGCAATCCCGCCTGATGGTAAGTAGTGATGCAATCGTTGATGTTACCTACAGCGCGCTAGTTTATTAAGAGCCTATCCACTCTAGCCTTAAAGAAATTGTTCCGCTGGCAAATTGTTGCAGTCCCTCGGTATGAAAGACGAGGCGAAACGCTTCGTTCGGATCGTTGAGGTGTCAACAACGTAAGGGTGGAAACTCGCCGTACGACGACGGGTAGTCCGATGATGGGGGAATTAAATCATCCAATTCCCTCGCACTCTCTCCAAAATGCATCCTATACAACACTGTTAATTAAATAACAGGAACATAATGACTTCCAAACCTTTAAAAATAGTAAAAATATGCCTCTCATTTCTGAACCAAATTATTACGAAAATCAACAAAACTATTATTTTCCAGGTGGCATCAATAAGCCAGCTGTCCTTCATGGTGAGGCCTGACAGCTTTGAGCGCGGTCAGCTGAGACTGACTTGCATCAGCACGGTCCACTCGGTGTACAGCGAACAAGCCGAGCTGGTCATCAATGAGGAGCGGCCGCAGATAGCGAGCGTCCTTGGGACTAGAGATGCAGCGGGAGGTAAGAAATAGTAAAATACAAAATAAGCTTAAGATGTATTTGAAAGATCGAAATGGTTTTGAAATAGGGATGTTTCCTGGGTTAAAAAAATATGATTCTACTAGCGGCCCGATATGTGCTTCGCTACGTATAAAGTGAAATAATAAAAAAGAAATTATTGGATCATCAAAATTATTTATTCAAACATAATTGTTTTTTTTTAAATTGCTAGCAATTTTAAAACTTAATCTAAAACATTTAGATAAACAATATTCTTTGTTTTTCCATTTCTAGCATGTATAAACAAACGACTGGTGGGGGTACCGACTCTCGAACAGGGAACATAAAGTTGGGCTTTGTTGATGGACATAACAAGTGATAAACGCACAGGATATTGTAATCGTTTGAACTCAAATGGCATATCAATTGAGATCATAGGGACACACCGTAACAAACAAACTTCTCCTTTTGATTTACCAGTTAAAATCGTAGATTCAAATAAATTTCGCAATAAGTTTTTCACTGCCAATCTGGTGCCATTACACAGTTTTAGTGGCTTAAAAAATTACAAAGAAAGTGGCATTGAATTTTATATAATACTAGCGGCCGCCAGCGACTTCGGTCGCGTTGTTTAGTTATGCTCCGCTCCTATTGGTCGCAGCGTGATGTTATATAGCCTAAAGCCTTCCTGGATTAATGGGCTATCCAACGCAAAAAGAATTTTTCAAATCGGAGCAGTAGTTCCCGAGATTAGCGCGCACAAACAAACAAACATACAAACAAACTCTTCAGCTTTATATATTAGTATAGATAGATAGATGAGGCGATGATGATCCACCGTTCATTGAATTCATTTGTGAAAACGTGATAAATGAAGAACCGCTCGGCGGGTTTTGCGCAACCTTCACATAAACTATTTACTAATTAGTCATAACAAAGCCTAAAAATTTGGTTTCGATAGGTGAGTCCGTTCTTGAGTTATAAAATTACAAAGAAAGTGGCATTGATCTTTATATTTATATATAGATTTAGTCCGTCATCCATGCTAATATTATAAATGCGAAAGTAACTCTGTCTGTCTGTCTGTCTATCTGTTACGCTTTCCCGCTTAAACGTCCCAACCGATTTTGATGAAATTTGGCACAGACAATTTTTAGACCCCGAGAAAGAACATAGGCTACCTTTTATTCCGGAAAAATTTGATGTTCCCGAGGGAAATCTAAAAAGCGCGATATAACCGAACTCCACGCGGGCGAAGCCGCGGGCAGAAAGCTAGCGAGTTTTTAACGCACTATATCGTCTTCATTTTTTATTTATATGAAAAAAGAAGAAATACGTGTCTAGTTTTTTTTTTGGGAATCTGACTGACGGACTAATTATTTTTTTAGTCAACTACCCTATCGTCGCCGCTCTAAAGATTGATTTTCTTTGCATATAAATTACTTGCTTTATATTTGCAATTGTAAAATTTTTCAAACCAAATGGAAATGGGGGATGAAATCATCATTACAGTCGTTGCGAGAATTCAGGAGACTTGTGAAAAAACACTACTTGTCGTTATGGTCTTGTTCAACAAACAATTTTTGTCTAGTTGCTTTGCTTACCTATTATCTATACTAATATATAAAGCTGAAGAGTTTGTTTGTTTGTGCGTGCTAATCTCAGGAACTACTGGTCCGATTTGAAAAATTCTTTTTGCGTTGGATACCCCATTAATCCAGGAAGGCTTTAGACTATATAACATCATGCTGTGAGCAATAGGAGCGGAGCAAGACATGTTCAAATTACTAACTCCACGCGAACGAAGTCGCTGGCGACCGCTAGTATTCAATATGTATGTATTTTTAACCGACTTCAAAAAGGAGGAGGTTACTCAATTCGACCGTATATATTCTTTTTTTTTTATGTTTGTTCGCGCATAACTTCGTCATTTATGAACCGCTTTTGATAATTCTTTTTCTGTTGGAAAGAAGACGTTCCCAAAGTGGTCCCATGATAAGGATATCAGGGTTTGATGGTGGAAGACCAGAGAAAACAAGGGTAACTTTCAAAAATTGCAAGGGCGACTAGTGCATTTCTTAGCATTTTCATTAAGTATTTTAAAGCACTACAATTTAATAAAGGTCTGGAGTAGATCTGATGATGGAGCCGGGAGACAGTCGAAGGAACTCCTCAACAATTCACAGCAGCTATCTTGTGTTTGGGCTTGATTAATTTGTATTGATAAGAACTTTACACCTAGATAGGTTGTGACTGTCATAAGAGAGCTGATGTTGAAGACAAAGGCCAGTTCCGGGAACTCCTCAAAGGTTTATAGTAGCTACTTTGTGGTTGGATTTCATTCATTTATAATGATGAGACCTTTGCACCCACTGGGTTAAAATAATAGTCTACAGTAAATTTGATGATGAAGACCATAGACAGTTGAGGGAATATTTACGGGTAAACATTAAAGTACCCCAACAAAACTACGTCGTTTCCCAACTATATTTGCGTCAGCTTCCAGTCTGGCCGGATGCAACTGAATACTTTTAACAACTAAAAAGTGTAAAATAAAACTTTTTTACAAAAAAAACAACCGACTTCCAAAAACCACTACAAAGTGAAAAATAACTAATTTCGGAAGTCGGTGTCAAAAAACGAATATACAAAACTAAAGACACCGACTTCCGAAATTAGTTATTTTTCACTTTGTAGTGGTTTTTGGAAGTCGGTTGTTTTTTTGTAAAAACGTTTTTATATGTGCTTGTATCATTTTGGATTCGTATGTATCTGTACATCTATTTTAGAGTATTGTATTTATAATATTTGCACCAGAGGACAGTACCATTTATTGTTTCAGGAGAATCTCTGTCTATTCATTGGTTGCCTGGAAGAGATTGCATTAGCGATAAGGCCGTCATTGTATATTTTGTTGTGTTGAATGCATTTTTAAATAATGCATTTTCGGTGTACAATAAAGTATGCCTATACAATATGTAAAGAAAACCCTGTCCGATCCGTGAAGGTATTGTTAGGTATCGATAACTGATTCTACTAATGCATACAAAACCGGCCAAAACTTAAAAAAAAATCCCCCTAAAAAAATAAATATTATTTCGCAAAAAGAGGTAACTTAAAACATGTATGGTATGCCATACAGGCGCGGGCGAAGAGGGGCAGGGCACGCGGGAAAATTAATTCGCGGGAAAAAAAGATTATTTCAAAATTCACTAGTATTGTTACTATGATGATTATGTAAAATTTCATATTTTATTTGGTCATGTGTTTACCTAACCTTTATTATCCTTACGGGTCGGACAGGGTTTTCCTAACATATTGTATAAATAAATAAATCCAAATGCCTCAACTGAGCAAATACTGCAATAAAACAATTTAAGAAGAAATTAATAAACGGTTAGCAAAATAGAATAACGGACGTAACTGCCAACGATGTGGAATAAGTATCCACATAATTATTAGGGCCCAAATTCTCGTCATTTATAACGTTCAAAATCTATTGCAAACTCTATCTCGGAAAAATGTAAGATAATCTAAAAATGTAAGAAAATTGGATGATTTTTTTACAGAATGAAACAGAAATTAAACTCTGAACTTTCTTAAAATTACGAGGATTAACCCTCTGGTCACGTTATACTCAAAACGTCAATGCGTTTATATCAAATAGGCAAATAAAAGTCCCTTTTGAATGTTAATCGTCGCTGTTATTTTGGCGTGGCTAGCTGACATATGCTAAATAATTTCATTTAATGTTCTGTGCATTCGTGTGTTAGTATAGGGTTTAATATAGTCTATTATATAAAGACGATCGAACGCGCTGTAGACTCGCCACTGTCCAAATTTGCTCCTGTAGTTTTTTTAATTTTACTGATTATTCAACCATTTGTCTTGGAAGTTTAAATGTGCCTTGAATGAACTCAGCTTTAACTTAATCGTAAAACGTTTAGCCTTCTCAAAACGTTAAATAGAAGCAAATTGAAACAATAACGGAATACTGTATAAAGTGCTTATCATCGTGACTTGAACGCGTGCGCAACGGACTTTAGTGGTTGAGTGCGGGGCTTAAGTGCTATTACGGCGTGAATTGCTTCTCTCGGTGTTGTCGTCAGTGCTACCAACATACTGCGAAGAAATCTGACGTAAACGTTCCAGATACATAAATAAAAATAACAAGGTTTTGAGCATTGGTTTGTTGTTGTTGGATTGTTTCTGTTTGCGCTACGTCTGCTCGACTGAGGTTCTAACTGGCCCCCATTGACATTGACATTGGATCTCCATTCAATAGAAATGCCTAAAATGCAGCGAACTCCTCCAAAATCTCTTCCTCAATCGCCGAAAACCCCTAGACCAGGACAATCACAATCTGTTCCTGATATTGCCTCGGCTTCCAGAGATGACGCAAATGAGTCACATGTGACCGTTAGAGGTAAGCGGCCGCGTATCGACGACTCGCCCAACAACTCAGTGAAGGCCCCGTCCTGTGCATGCATGCAGGAATGGAAAAATGAACTAATGCAGATGTTGACTAAATGGAGGACCGAATACGATCTTAAGCTGTCTACATGGAAGGCTGAACATGATTTAATGTTGTCCACCCTGCTTAAGGATGTCTCTGACGTCAAAATGCAGTGTGCCGCCATTCAAAAAACTACCAAAGACCTGGAAGTCAATATTGGGTCGACTAATGCTCAAAAAAAGGTTAGGGGGAAGGATCCGGAGAAACGTCATCAGGAGACTCGTAAGGAAGATCTCCAGTCACGCTCGGTACCATCCCAGCTGCTAACCGCCCCACCTAACCATATTGAGAAAGTGGGTGATCTCCTATTGTTAGCCCCAGAAGCTGAGCATGGAGAATTTCGGGAGAAAGAACTGTGGGATATACACCACCAAGATGAACCAGTAACATCAGGAACCCGTCCTGCTCCCAGGGCCCGTGTCTCCCTGCCGACGACTGCTACTACAGCAAGCGGTACAACGGGTCTCAGGGACTTGGATGCGCAATTGACCGAGGGGTGGACAGAGGTTGGACACAGGCGTTCCCGGCGTTCGTTCGGCAATGTTCTCCGTGGGACTGCGGCACCTGGAACCACTAATTTAGAGGCATCCGAAAGATGGAGATACCTTCACCTTTTTTACGTGAAGCAGGGCACTTCTGATAGCCAGGTACGTGACCACTTAATTACCATCTGTGGCACTAATGTATGCACGGTGGAAACGCTTAAATCCCGCGGAAGATACTCCTCCTTCAAGTTGGGTGTGCCTTCGAGATTGGCTGAAAGCGTAATGGCAGCTCAAAACTGGGCAGAAGATATTTGCGTGAAACCATGGCGCCGTAATTTTCGTGCCCAAAGTAACGAGACTCCGTAAGCGTTTGACCGTTCCTGCCTTACCTGCCTCTACTGATCGCAATGTATATCTGCGTTTGTTATACCAGAATGTGCGTGGGCTTAAAACCAAACTACCTACATGGAGATCAAGCCTGTTACTCTCAGAGCATGATGTAATAGCCGTAACGGAGACAAATTTGGACTCCTCAGTTGAGGACTCTGAAATAGCAACCGGCGATTGGAGAATTCTGCGTAGAGACAGAGTAACACTGGGTGGCGGCGTATTGCTTGCTGTGCGGCAGGGCGTTACTTTGAAAAGAAGGCATGATTTCGAGACCGACCGTGGCGAAGATTTATGGGCTACAATTTCAACCTACGGCTCTAACACATCTGTTTGTGTTGTCTACATAAAGCCCACAGCAACGGACGATGAATACATGACGTGGTTCTGTAAAGTTGAGAGTATCATCTCCAATTTGAACGGAACCATAATAATTTTAGGCGACCTGAACTTAAGAAGTGCGTCTGTGAATGTTAATAATTATTACTGTTATTTTTTAAGCTTTTGTAGTCTGACTGAGATGAATGAAGTGGTGAATATGCGTGGGAGTAAGTTAGATGTAGTGTTGGTTCGGGAGGGCACCGAAGTAAACTGCGAACATGTCAAAGGTACAGAGCTGGTTCCAATCGACTTGTATCACCCCCCGTTAGATATTACGATCACCATCGCATCGCACTGGGAGAGTGAGAAACTGGACCCCAGCAACATTGATCGTAGAAGGGACTGGAATTTTGAAAAAGGAGACTATGCACATCTCAGCAATCTAATTCGTTCTGCTTCATGGCAAGACGTTCTTCAGTGCAATGACGCAGCCTCAGCTGCTGGTGAGTTTTACCGAATAATTTATGAATTATTTGACTCTTCCATTCCTAAGAAGAAAAGAATGACTGCGGGAAATAGACGGTATCCAGTTTGGTTTAACAAGGACATTATAAACGATACGCAGCGCAAAATCAAACTACATCATAAATTTAAAGTTTCACGCTGTGATCTCATATACGCAGAGTTCAGTGCTCTGCGGCAAGATCTTAAAGTAAGAACTCGGGACGCTTACAGATCATTTTGCAATACACTAGAAAATAATATAAGAAAAAGACCCCGACAGTTCTGGCAACATATTTCAAGCCTGCGATCAAAGGGCGGCTTTGAACCTAACATGGTATACAATGGTCGGACTTGTTCGGGTATCAAAGCGGCTGAGGCATTTGCTCAGTATTTTTCTAGCGTGTTTTTACTTGACACACCTGAATTGGATCCTACGAAATTTGATGCCAGTAGTGAGGGAGATAGCATTTCTCTTCCCGTTTTAACCCCACGGGACGTAATTGAGGCGATTGCTAAACTCAAACCCTGTAGCTCGGTGGGCCCTGACAACATTCCCGCTTTTGTCCTTAAAGGATGTCAGGACATCTTGGCGGCCCCTCTATGTCATGTGTTTAACCTAGCCCTTCAGTCCGGTGTATATCCTGAGCAGTTAAAGACTTCGCGGGTCATTCCTATCCCTAAAACCAAAGATAAAACGTTAGTAGAGGAACACAGACCTATCGCAATCCTACCAACCATTGCCAAGGTCTTCGAGTATATACTCCACGCCTTCATTTACAAAAGCGTAAATATGACTTTATCCGATGCCCAACACGGTTTTCGACCGGGTCGCTCTGTAAATTCGAATTTATTGATTCACGTAGAATACATATCCCGTGTCTTGGACATAGGTGGGCAGGTTGACGCTCTGTATTTTGATTTTCGGAAAGCGTTCGACAGAGTGGATAATGATGTGCTTTTAAATAAGCTGGGAAACATCGGCTTCTCTTCCGGTCTCCTTAACTTTTTCTCAGACTACCTGCGTGATCGCAAGCAGTTTGTAAGACATGGCTGTTTCGAGTCCAAGCCTTATAATACACCCTCGGGAGTAAGTCAGGGATCTGTGCTGGGCCCGCTTCTTTTTCTAATTATGATAAATGACCTTATAACTAACGTTAAGAGTGCCAAATGCCTGCTATATGCCGACGACCTTAAGCTAGTCGCACAAATCCGAACTGACGAAGACTGCAAACTTCTACAAAGGGACATTGATGCCATCTATGAGTGGAGTATTGCGAACAAGTTACTTTTCAATACTAGTAAGTGCTACGTCATGACTTACGGCAGGGGATTGCGGCCAGTTCATTATAACTATACTTTGGGTAGTGAAGTAATTACTCGTGTTACCAAAATCAAAGATTTAGGAGTAACTTTCGACCGCTGTTTGACTTTTGGGGACCACGTTTCTACTCTTGCAAGGGAGTCTTTCAGGCGCTTGGGATTTGTTTTGCGAAATGTACGTGACTTTCGTAAACCTAATGTCGTTAAGTTGTTGTACACTTCTCTTGTTCGAAGCAAACTCGAATCTAGTGCCTGTATCTGGCACCCCTATAACGCAACCCAAACACTAATGCTGGAAAAGGTACAGAAAATTTTCCTTAGATACCTCTTCCAGAGGTTATACCATTTTTTTCCCTTTATGTACCCCACCAACTATCTCTTAGGGATGTTGGGATTTAACTCTTTAGAAGTGAGAAGAGGCTTTGACCAGCTTACCGTAGCTTGTAAGACATTACGGGGACGTATAGACTGCCCAGAGCTCCATGGTTTTTTCTGCCGACTATTTGTGCCTGACAAATATGTCGGACATCGTCAAAGCCGCAGGCACAATCTTTTTGCCCAACTCCCCGCAAAAACGGTAGCCAGAGCTGAATCCCCGGTCTGTCGTACCCTAAAAGTGCTGAATGCCCTTCTGATGGCCAACCCTGAATGTGATGTGTTTGCGGATGAATGGAAGAAACTTATGCGTGTATGTTTGGTCTTCTGTGAAAGAGAGTATGCGAGAGAGTCCACTATTCCATGTTAGTTTTAGTGGTAGTTTTTAAGTTAATTAATGTATTTGTTTGTCTCTATGTTAGTTAATGTAATTGGTTTTGTACCGTTTTAGCTAACTATAAAATAAAAAATAAAAAAAAAAAGACATGTGTTTTTTTTTTTTTAAATAAAAGAACAGCTGTGCTGCTAGGGAGTTTTGGGTAGTTTTTTCACTAGGAAGTGGCGAAGGACGGGCGTTTTGGGGTCCTGTCTTAAGGAAAATTGACGTTCAAAAAGTGCTGATAAATATTCAAATTAGGCTGTAATTTGTATAAATAACCTTTGATTTTGATTTTAAAAATTGCTATATAATAGAATTGATTCTAGTCGCCCCTTCCAAGTGGTAGTTTTTGTATTGTCAAACTTAAAATTACATACACACATAATTCATGGCTTATTAAAAATTAATTCCTTAAAGAGCAAGTGAGTATTGACGCTACACTAGTAAAGAAACCAATAATATCTACATTGTACAAATTACAAAGTCATATAACAGGGCTGCCTTGATCAATAATTGTTTTCCCAGGTAGAATACGCTTTGAAAGTTAATCCAAACTCAATATCAGAAAAGCAATAAAAACGAAGTAAATACGATAAATACTATTATTACTGAACCTGGAAAACACTCGGATCCGTATAAATCATCGCTTTTATCGAAGCATTTAAAACGTTTTTCGACATTAATCACGAACGGATCGAAAGCTTTTACGGTTCTTCACGGTCCAATAAACAACATTATGCAGTACCTGGACCCGGCAACTGGAAATATACTAGAAAATTGGCCTCATTCAACACGAGCAAACCGAACCAATATTTCGAAAAATGAGAATATTTCTTTGAGATTTAAACTTTAGATCTCGGCTGACTATCAAATCGCTAAGAATTTTTATTTCTTGGTGTAAACACAACGTTTGAATACGTAGGAGGCAAACCAATCCCACTCTACAATTCAAATATTTGCAGCAGCCGACTTGCACTGCAATTTGCCACGAGAAGTTTTCCAGAACGCTGCATCTTGGCAAATAGGTATATGAAAAATGCAAAAAACACATTGTAAACATAATTATTCTGCTGATGGAAACTATTCTTAGGAAGTATATGAAGGCGAGGATTGCCGATGGCTCCGCATTATCGCTGTACAACTTATTTGAAAGCGCTTGAAATTGTAGAAAACAGCGCTTCATTCTGATAAGTTACTATACTATTATATAGTTTACTAGCACGCGTGGAATGTTGGGGTGTTTAAATTTCGTTTATAGAAATAAACAGCAAGTTTCTAAAAGAACATAATACAAAAAAAATTTAAAAGGCGAAAGCTTAAAAAAAAAATTGAACTTATTGAAAACAAAAATGTAATCAATAAATTTTATCATCAGCAGAACTTCTAAAAATGAAAAATAAAACTATAGGATACTCCATAAAACCTCAAAAATATTGCCTCTAAAGTGGTACTCGCTTGCGTATACAGACACACTCAAAACATGAATATTGGTTCGTCAATATCCGGGCATTAACAGTACGCGGAACGCAAAATCAGCAAATCCTTCTATATGTAGGCAATCACTCAAATATTTGCCAGTGTTGGCTTCTAGCATTGAGGCTGTTTGTCGACTGCCAACGTTCCAGTCCACTAGACAAAGGTAATGTTTAGCCTTCACTGCGATGTAGTCTCTTGTTTGCGTGCAAATAGTTCAGATCTATATACCGGCACCCTGGATTATCTCATATTTGCATATATGGCTTTTCTCGGTATAGTTGGGAAGACTACCGATGCTGAAGTAACGGTTGGAAAGGTCAGGGCGAAGTTTTATAGGACAAATATTCTT
Source organism: Sesamia nonagrioides (assembly GCA_017933935.1). Taxonomy (NCBI): domain Eukaryota; kingdom Metazoa; phylum Arthropoda; class Insecta; order Lepidoptera; family Noctuidae; genus Sesamia; species Sesamia nonagrioides. The sequence continues at coordinate 625,403 of JADWQK010002250.1, forward strand.
GGGCGCATAAGTACAGTAGCAATTCGTAAAATACACAACTCTCGTAAAAGAAATTTCTCGTAAACTCTTCGGGATATTTTAGCAGAAAGAAGCGATGCCAACCTTTTGCCAATCTATGTTATATAGACTTTTTGTTTCTTTTTAATGCCTACAAATAGAAAATTCGGAACTGGGATCACGTGGCGGTATACGATCCACTCCATTTCCCGAGGAGACCCGTGTTCCAGAATAAGAGACTATTAACAGATTATGCCCTGATTACGATGTATTGGAGTCGTGGTGGCCTAGTGGTTAAAACACCAGCCTCTCAAGTATGAGTGTGTGGGTTCGATTTCAGGTCAGGCAAGTACCAATGTAACATTTCTAAGTTATATGTACTTTTTAAATATATCTTGGACAACAATGACTGATTAAAAGGTGAAGGAAAACATCTTGAGGAAACCTGGACTTTAAGTTTGAAATCGCCAACCCGCATTGCAAGCGTGGTGATTACGCTCAATTCTTCTCTGTATGAGAGGAGACCTGTGCCCAGCAGTGGGACGATAAAAGGTTGATGATGATGATGATGATGATGGCGATGTATTGTCTAACTTTCTACCATCTTATCTATAGAGATTATTCTACCAGAAACGTGACGCACCATCGTGTCGTGTCTATATGCGGGAGATCTAATAAGTACCCAAGTAGGTTTATGTAAAAAAAAAATAATTTGATGAAATCAAACAACAGATAGACGTAGTTACTAAGAGCAGTCGTAACTTAGTGGTAACGGCCGTATGGAGGCATAGATAGGTCGTCGATTCGAACCCAAAAAAGTTAATTATGAAGTATTTTTTTTTTTTTATATTTTCCTTTTCTTTTTTTATATTTTGTTTTTATTTTCTTTTCTGTAATTATTAGCTTCATCACTTTCATTGCTACGATAGCACATAATTGAAGAGCGAGACAGCCCCGACACAAGTAGGTACTATTTATTGTAACTTACTGCTTCAATTTACGTATGACACAATGTTTAAAATGAGACAGCCTCCGTGGTGGTGGCAAGGTGGCGCGGGTTTGATCCCCGCACAGTGCAAGTATTTGTATGCATGAATATGAATATTTGCACTGGTCTGGTCGTGCCTCGGAAAGCACGTTAAGCCGTTGGTCCCGGTTGCCATACGAACATCTAGTGGCAGTCGTTACGGGTTGTTGGAGCCCTCAAAAATCCAACAATTGGTCTAACTGTAATGCTTCGATGTCGCCTTCGGGTTGTGGAGGTCAGACGGCAGTCGCTTCACGGAAAATGTCGAAGTTTAGCCTTATCAGCAGTTCAACTGGTAAAGCGGACCCCAGACTCCAAAGCTGAAAAAGGCTTCTGATGCGACTGGGATTAACGCTGGGATGGTGATGATGATGATGATGACAATGTTTAAAATGAATATTATGTATGAAAAAAAATCATAGTGACTAAATAAAACTAAAGAAAATCTAAAGAAGCTCAAGAATTAAGAAAGAAAAAAATAATTCAAAACCCACTGACAACACCGTTATAATAAAAATGATTGACTCTTGATCGCATTCATATAAGTTTTTATTATAGACTAGTTGCTGTCCGCGACTTCGTCCGCGGCGACTTCAGTCTACAGGAGCTCAATTGATATAAAATAAGCTCCTGTTAAAATAATGTACGCCCGCATTCAGTACCGTTTTCGCAACATTTTTTGTTACTGCTCGCCTCCTATTGGTCATAGCGGGATGTTATATAGCCTATGTCCTTTCTCAGGCTCTAGACTATCTGTGTACCAAATTTTATTACAATCTGTTCAGTAGTTTTGGCGTGAAAGCCGGACAGATAGACAGACAGAGATACTTTCGCATTTATAATTTTAGTATGGATAAATCATTTCACATCATTATAGAAAAACCCAAATTCTACCACAAGTTATAAGCGAGAAGATTAGCCAAGATGTTCCACGTCACTGAAGCTGAATAAAACATCAGGACTCATGTTATTGTTGTCTGTGCAAACGTGCGTGTATTACCATAAAACGGGACCCACTCACTGACTCATAAGATTGGCCCACTGATTGTATTATATGCGGCATATGGGTGCAGCGCTCTTTTTTTTTACTATTTATAAACTAGTGCTTGACTGCAATCCCGCCTGATCGTAAGCAGTGACGCAATCGTTGATGGTAAAGCGCACTAGTTTATTAAGCCTATTCACTTAAAAAACTTAGGAATAGGAAGGATAATGGCAGTTGAGCAAGGTGATGCAATGTTAAACCCAAGACCAACACGACCAACCATGCTCCGCCAGAGGGAGATTGATCTGGAGAACCTCCACGACCAAACTTCCGACACAACAACATTTGGCGCATCGTACCCGGCACACATCGCAACACAACTGCTCAGACCCGTCACACAACGAATAGCTTGGCGGCAAGCCTGGTGGGTGGTAACTTCTGCCGGCAGCCGATGTTATGGCCTACCACCGAGGAACTTTCATTGAAATAGTCTCTTTCTAGACAAAACAAAACAACGACGTTGTTGATACCGCGAAGCGTTTCTCCGCGTCTTTTATCTCGCGTACCTTGAGGACTGGAACAATTTGCCTGCGGTGGTCTTTCGATCTGACTACAATTTAAGTGTCTTCAAGGCTAGGGTGAATAGGCTTTTAATAAATTAGTGCAACCATCAACGATTCCATCACTACTTACCATCAGGTGGATGCACTGGTTTACATCGTTACACATGCATATACGTTACGATACACAGACATATCGTAATGTGTATTCTTTCCATTTTGAGTATGTTTGTACGTATGCCTTTGACAATGCAGCAGAGGTCCACGCTGAAGCTTTGTCACAGAGCATTTTATTAATTTTTAAGAAATCATCGTGAGGAAACCGGTATGTCCTAGAGGCCAAAACTTCGAAGACATGTGACATCTACCAACCCGCACTGGGCTCGGCCGCGTGGTAGATTACGGCCCACTCCCTCTCACCGAGAGGAGGCCTGCGTCCCACTAGTGGGAACATTGTAGGCTGAATATCTATGTATGTAAGGTTTTATAACCAAGTATGTAATTGGTCCTGTGTACGAATTGTGTTTTTCTATTACTTTACATATTGTATATTCCGTATGAGATTTAGAATTACAAACAAAGTTATCTATACCATCGCCTAGCTCCATAAAGAATAGAGGTAAACAAACCAATTTAGGGTTATCACAAGTCACATTTTACAAATCTCCTGTTATTTACATGATTATCGATTTTTACATGCTAGCTATTTATTAACAATTCCTATTACAGCATATTTCAAAAGAATCACTAAAATAACATCCATAATAACTTGGTATTTTGAAAAACCATTAAAAAGTCGACATTAATTTTACATGATAGCCCTACAAAAAAAGAAAGATGGATGAAATCCAGATCTTAAACACATTTTATAGAATTCAAGCAATGAATAAAGTTGAGGCATTTGTCAATACAATTTAGTGTATTTTAATTACATTCAAATCAACTACATAACACATGCATTGTAATACTTTCAAGTATGGACTAATTATAATAATATGTATCAAAAAATGTAACCTATTAGGAAATTAGCTTACATGTGTGTCATATTTCATTCAAATCAGTTAAGCATTCTGTGCAAATCATAAATATCTAAGCATAAATAAACTGTTTAGATTAGTAGGAAGTAGGATTATTTCTTTTATGAAAATCGTCTATATAGGAAAGGTTGTTAACATCTGTCTTTTAGGCGGAAACTACTCGTTGCCTAGCAACGGTTTGTTTACCTCTATTCTTTATCGAATTTGGCTCAACTATAGTCATCGTACAGCGAGCGCGATATCACAAAACTTTTAGAAACTACCTTCTTACTATACAATATTATTACCAAAATGTTAACATTATAAGCTCTTGCTGCTCCTGGACTACAAAAATGTACCTAATTTAGTCATATTAAATATTTATTTCTGTAAAGTGATTTGTAATCTTTAGAAATAAATTAATTCAAACCGTTATATTTACAGATCTAAGTTCCTACGTTTGTTACTCAACCAAGCAAAAACTGCCGAACGAGTTTGGATAAAAATTTGCATACCGTTTAAATATAAACCAGAATTAGGTAATAGATAACATGGGCTGATATTCGCAACTCCACCTATGGCAATGCTTGTGATTATCCAATATAATACTTTTAATCCGCTATGCTATCGCCCGTGTGGTACCGGGCATAGAATAGTACCATCCCATATCCTCCCGTGGGTATCGTAAGAGGCCACTAAGGGCACTATCACCAGGGAAGCAGACAGCAGCGCTTCTCCTGTGTAATAACAAATCACTGCGATCTCCAGCCCGCCTGCCTAACGTGGGGATTATGGCTCCCCAAAGGAATGAAAGCCTTGGGGGAGGCCTTTATCCAGCAGTGGACCTCTATAGGCTGAGAAGAAGAAGATGCGATCTCGTGGCCTATTTTCCGACATCAATAACGAGCGAGTTTATTTATTGAACTGATTTCATTATCCATCATTTCAATTTTCAAAACTACTTTCTCATGCTTTTTATTAACTACTAGCTGCGCCGCGCGGTTTCACCCGCGTAGTTTTCGATATGTTTTTATATGCTCCGCTCCTATTGGTCGCGGCGTGATATTATATAGTCTAAAGCCTTTCTGGATTAGTGGGCTATCTAACGCGCAAAGAATTTTTCAAATCGGGCACGTAGTTCCTGAGATACAAACTCTTCAGCTTTATATTTATATTAGTATAGATGAGCATAGATAACTTTTGCTGTTCATTGACCTGTAAAACGAAGTCAATGACAATAATTTTCACGATGTATAAAGATAAATTAAGCCCCTTATTTTCATGGTATTGCTTTAAATAAACAAGAACCGTCTAGACGTCGTTCTCAAAATACAGAAATACAAACAACTGAAGATCGGAACTACGTACTGATGTATCGAATGGTAACGTTGAACTTATACAGGGTGGGTTTTTGACTGGGGATCACAATAGTTTGCTTAGATAGATAGAAGTGACGTGGCATTATATTTGAAAATCTTCTTGACATGATTAATTTAAAACAGAACAGAAGCAGTACTGGCCGGAAAAAAAAGAAACAGAAAAAACCAGATAAATAAATAAAAAAAAAAACAGTGCTTTTTCTTTTTTTACAGAAAAGGTCACTCAAGACGGTCAGTACGTAAGTTACGGCCGTTCGATTGACCCTGGAGGCATTTTACTTTGTGTAAATTATTTCACAACAACTGCTCTCAAAACCATAAACGAAGACATCGTGAGGGAACTGACATATCCTAGAACCGAAAATTCGATCACCAACTTCGATCCAACTACCGACGCGCACTGGGCCCATTCCCTCGCACAGAAATAAGGCATACATCCATGCATTGAGAACATAATAGGCTATAGGGAAGTTGTATACATGCTATATACAACATCCCGACATCAAGCGTTGGGCAAGTGCCCGCCAGACATCATTCATGTTGATTTCAACATGAATGATGTAATCAAATATTTGTAACAATAGCTTGAAAATTTAAAAGAGTGTCCATGGAGTTTCTTGCCCGTTCTTCTCCATAGGTACCTACTCTTTGGAATGGGCGACTAGCTTCATCGTATTGACTGACCGACCTTCTGACAATTCAAAAGTGCCTGTAACTGGTTTATTTGAAATAAATGCTTTGATTTTGATTTTGACACAACATCCGTCTGGTCGGAGGATCCTCCCTTTTCAACGGAGGATGAGTGAACTTTACTGACAGCCTCCGTGGCGTAGCGGTAGTGGACGCGGCCACTGCGCATGGTGGCGCGGGTTCGATCCCCGCACAGTGCAAGTATTTGTATGCATGAATATGAATACTTGCACTGATCTGGTCGTGCCTCGGAAAGCACGTTAAGCCGTTGGTCCCGGTTGCCATACAAACATCTAGTGGCAGTCGTTACGGGTTGTTGGAGCCCTCAAAAGTCCAACAATTGGTCTAACTGCAATGCTTCGATGTCGCCTTCGGATTGTGGAGGTCAGACGGCAGTCGCTTCACGGAATTTTTTTTTTATTTTTTTTATTTATAAACTAGTGCTTGACTGCAATCCCGCCTGATGGTAAGCAGTGATGCAATCGTGGATGGTAAAACGCACTAGCTTATTAAGCCTATTCACTTAAAAAAACTTAGTGAATAAGAAGGAAGACGGCAGTTGAGCGAGGTGATGCAATGTTTAACCCAACAACACGACCAACCAGAGCGCCAGAGGATGATCTGGAGACCCTCCACGACCAAACTCCCGACACAACAACATTAGGCACATCGTACCCGGTACACATCGCAACACAACTGCTCAGACCCGTCCTCCGTACGGCTTCACCAGACATCATGCCGGAACACGACGAATCGCTTGGCGGCAAGACTTTGTCTGGTGGATGGTAACTTATGCCGGCGGCTGATGTTGTTGCCTACCACCGAGAAAAAGATCGAAGTTTAGCCATATCAGCAGTTGGACTGGTAAAGCGGACCCCAGACTCCAAAGCTGAAAAGGCTTCGGATGCGACTGGGATAAACGCTGGGATGATGATAATGAGTGAACTATACACCCTGTTTCTCATACCTTCAAATAGGTACCATACCCAGTTGCCATAGTGATCCCTGTTAATACCTCATCGTATACTATACGGTACATAGATTCCCGTGTCTAGACGGAATACATTAAGCTAGTTGTTCAGTGATTATCGAAGCAATGCAATATCAAGCGCAGACAGTAATCGGTGCATTCGAGAAATGATTGGTAATTGCCTTTCCCGTTAGTCAGGTTTTGCTTTTAGCTCCAGACTAGTTTTATTTTAGTTTTTGTGTAAGGAAACGCTTAGTGCTACTGTTAAATAGCATGGCGAATGCCACTAAGGTAATTTTCCAGATCATTGACTTCTGCAGCTTTCATAACGGGTCGCCTCGCTTAGTCGGGATTTACTTTTAGTTTTAGAGCTATTTATTGTTATAGTTTCTATAGAGATGTAAATGGGGCTGGAAAATGATATGTAGTTAGATATATTCAGGGTGATTGACTTAAGTGATCAATTTTCTTATTTACCGACTTCAAAAAAAGGAGGTCATAAATTCGGCCCGAAAATTGACTTACATACGTACGTAATGTAAGCCAAATTTCAAGTGTGTATCTATGTATGAATGTTTTTATGTTTGTGCGCGCATAAGTATATTTAAGTAATTCTTTTTTTGTTGTCGGTACTATGTATTATTAAACTTAGGGAATACTATAAGTTTCATCAAAATCGGTTCAGCAGTTTTTGAGATAGGGATTTTATTTGTATTAATGAGAACTTATTCTAACATGGGTTATGGCTGCCACTATTGTTATGAAAAATGTAATTTTTATTTTCGACTAAGACACTGAAAAGCATGAAATAATGTGTCTCGAGGTTTCTGTTGTTTAGCTCGCCACCGACTTCTAGAGCCACGATAAAAGTTAAATTATTTTTTCCTTTTTAGTGTTTTTGAAGTTGGTTTGTATTTTTTTGTAAAAAGTTATTTCTGAATTTTTTATGATCTAATATATAGCTCTGCGAGTCGCTAAACTTCAGTGGCAGTGGGCAGGGCACATTGCTCGTAGAACCGATGGCCGATGGGGCAGTAAGGTTCTGGAGTGGCGGCCACGTACCGGAAGACGCAGCGTAGGGAGGCCCCCAACAAGGTGGACCGATGACCTGGGGAAGGTCGCGGGAAGCCGATGGATGCGGGCAGCACAAGACCAGTCATCGTGGAAAGCCTTGGGGGAGGCCTTTGTCCAGCAGTGGGCATCTATAGGCTGAGGAAGAATATATACAAACTTCTAATACTGAATAAAGTTCAAATTATTTAAATAAAAATCTAATATCCTAACCTAACTAAATTTATTAGAAAATTGGAAAAATTATTTAAAAAATATATTATAAATAAAATAATTGGAAATTAGACAGAACCAAACCACCATAGAAATGCGCCACCCGAGCTCAAATAAAGAAAAACAAAAATAAAAAGCCTCCTCATGATTTCTCTATTCCAGCTCCTATCTGCAGAATCCAGGAAACTTATGCATACGTTAATTTTTTTGGCTAATAGTTCATACCTACTACTGTATTCCTCCGCATCGCTGTCGACTGGTAATGTACCCAAAAGGCTGGCGGTATTACCACGTTCTATGGAAATGCTTAGCCTCTGGGCATGGTATAAAATGCCATAGTCATCATCTTCTTAGCCTTTACTATGTTGAGATGACCTTGTAGACTCACCGAATTTAGCTAAATTCGTTTAGCCTAATGTCCATAATTATGTAATGTATTGTATTATTATATGGTATACACACACACACACACACACACACACACACACACAGTACAGTACAGTATTTTATGTGTGTACAATTGTACATACATATTCAGCCCATAATCTTCCCATTGCTGGGACACGAAGAGAGCGAAAAAAAAATAACTTCAACTTAATAGGCTTCTAGCTAATAGCATTTCGGCATTACACTTACAAACAAAAAAAGTAAGTAACAACGTAAACTAATCACAAACGGAGTAGAAAAACGTGTAAAGCAATGAAATAATTACGTTTAATTTACGATAAAACGTTAAAAAAAAAGGAAAACAATAATTAAATATTCATTACTAGGAATTATCGCGTTTTCTTTCTTTTAGGCGAAAATTCATGAAAGCCTTGACACTTTTTGTTAAGTGAGATAGGCCGGATTACTGGGCTCAGGTAGATTTTATCGATATCGATATTACATTTTTTATAGCCTTTATTTTATTGTTATTGGTGACATATACGTAAATAATCTTTTTAACTCTTTTCCTTATAGGAATAACGTGAAATTGGGCTTTAAAGTAGTTTTACTTTGTTCCTCAAAATAACATTTTTGTGTTGTAAGCAATTTCGTTAAGATTAATGCATTTTGAGTTCACGCAAGGTAGGTATTACACTTATAAAGTCATTATGACACTTTAAACTTTTTCCTTTAGAAGCACGAACATCATAACAGTCATAACTTGGGGTATCGTGTTATCTACCTTTGATTTGAACCAACCCGGGTTCTGCATAATATGCAGTTGCTCCATATAAAATACATAAAACAGCAGTAACCAATTAGATTAGAGGACTGGAAGATGTTGATCATTTTTCCCCTGATCAAGTCCTACTTTTCTTGTGTTAATGTCTATTCATTTATTCAGGAATCAATATACAATTATCTACATATGTACAAAGAACTGTAAATCTATACTAATACTAGCTGACCCGGCGAACTTCGTTCCGCCTTAAAGGCAATATCACATGACTACTTTTTCAATTAGGATAATTTTAAATAAATAAATATCATTATTCAATGATTCTTTATTTGGGAGCACAATCCTGGCGGTTCTCCGGAAATCTTTAATGTGCTACAATACTCGGAAACAACATCCATTAGCCCAATGCGAACGTCATTGCGCTATATTATATGCGTATAGAACGCTGCCCGATTCAAATCAGTATTTGATGAATTTCTTCTTGTGCTTCGTAAATTATTATCTAGCGCTTGATCTCTGAGGTTTGCTCGACGATTTCGCATTGCCAACTGAGCCGTTTCATGGGCTGCCTCCCTTTGCTCTGGTGAGTGAGAAGCACGAAGTCAAGCCATACTAAGGCTGCGCTCTTCAAGTGCAATTTCTTGCTCTTCTTCAGTTCTTTTTTTTTTTTTGTTTTGGATGGGAAATCATCAAATGACTTCTCCCGCTCTGGGCGGAGCGGAAGGGCGTGTCAGATTTTTACCTAGACTATAACCCACCCGTGTTCCTTCACTTGCCTGTGCCACGGCCAGTGCTATGGTTTCTTTTTTAACCAACCCGCAACCCTGTGGACCAGTCCTCGTAGACCCCGTCAAGGTGTGCTGACATCTCTTTGAGGCGCGTGTGAAACACAACGCGCCGTCAACTCGGGCCTGGTTCTTACCAGGAGGCGAGCTGCCTATCGCTCGCCGCCCGTAAGCCCGCGCCTACGGTGGTCGGGAGTCCGATGTTGCCACCCGACCAGGGCGCTTCCTGCGGCGGTTTGAGGCGTGAGAGTAGTGGGATTTCCGCTCCCTCACGCGCGACGCCTCCTCCTTTACCAGCATCACTGCTTCACAGAAGGAGGTGAAAGCTTGCCATCATGCACTCTTGCTCCGTACTATGGCCCGGACCAGGGTCGGAGGTGAGAGATCGCCGCCGATCGCCACCACGAGGACACGGCTGTGCTCTACCCAAGCTGGCAGACCTCTACCATATGCTCCATCGTGTCCTCAGGGCGATGCACACAGTGGTCACCCTGGCGTTTCCTCCCGCCTTATACGGAACAGGAACCTCCCGAAACAGCCGTGTCCGGTGAGGACCTACGTCAGTCGGAAGGTGAGGACGCCGTGGCGCCTCTCTAGCTACTCCTCAAAGGGAGGACTTACCGCCGCTATTGTGGCGTGCTCTGTGCTGGATTGCAACAATCACACTTTCCATGTCGCCATGAGATCCCGCCGGAGCTCTGTCCGCTGTACTGGGATTTTATAGATTGGATATGGACACAATTTAATGGATGTTATTATACATATAAACGTTTCTTTTTAATTACTCTATCTATTAAAAGAAACCTCATCAAAATCTGTTTCGTAGTTTTACAAAGAACACACAACTTACTTTTTTACATACAAAGGGACATAGGGGAAGAGAAAGTAACTTTGTTTTCTAATATGTAGTAAAGTGGTAAATGGCACAGCAATACAATATTAGAAATATTGAAGTTGAAGTTTGCTTAAGGGCTTTTATTAAAAAAATTAACCGGCAGAGAGTATTTATATTCCTTGCTTTAAATGAATGCATCAACATTCAACCGGTAAGATTTTTTTTAATATGCTGAGTAGTGCAGCAGTGTGTTTGTACCATTTTTAACAAATGGACCGCTAACTTATATTTTGACTGAGTTGTTTTGTTATTCCATGTCACGTCACACGGGAACGACGGGAACAACGGGAACGGGATAAAAAGTATCCTATGTGATATGTCCTTCTACCTCCCTACCAATTTTGAGGCATACTGGTTAAGCGGTTCTTGAGTTATAAATAGAGTAACTAACACAACTTTCATTTATATACATAGACTTCATTCAAATCGGACCAGCCCTTTAGGAGGGTTTCAATGACGTACACAGGTACAGCAGATTTAGGAAAATACCCATGGAAAGCATTGTCATCTACATTTGTAACAAAGATATCATACCTCTCTCTACCCCTAGAGCTCTTGTTTCAGTCTCTTAAAGTTAAATAAAAAATCTTAAATATTTATTTATTTCTATTTATTTTTTCTCTTTTAGTTCATAAGTACAATTTTAGTTAATTAAAAAAATGAAAATATTTTTTTTATTTTTTCCCCTTTTAGTTCTTATGTACAATTTTCTTTTTAAGTAACTACAAAAATTAAAAAAAACAAACTATAAAATTGTCTAAAACAAAAAAAAAAACTTGTAGTTGCCCGGGTTTGAACCGAGGAACACCAGCCATCGCGAGTAGACCATACCACTATCTCCTACGCCACAGCCGCTATGTCAAGCCGCGCGAAATTAGCGCCCATATTATGCATGAAATATTGCGAAAGAGAAAACACGAATATATGCGCTTCCCCAGAATTAAAACTGAGCTAGATCAATTTCTCGTCCCCGAAAACCCCCACATGTTAAATTTCAGCGAAATCGTTAGGGCCGTTTCCGAGATCACATGCTTCTTCAAGCGATCAGCGCCATCTGCGGGCTGATTTGTGAATCTAAACCATCCAGGTCGCCACTCAAACGCATACAGAAAAATTCATTAAAATCGGTCAAGCCGTTTAGGAGGAGTTCAATGACATACACACGTACAGCAGAATTATATATATAAAGAAGATATAAAGCTGAAGAGTTTTTTTTTTGAAACGCCCTAACCTCAGGAATTACTGGTCTGATTTGAAAAATTCTTTTTGTGTTGGATAGCCCATTAATTCAGGAAAGCTTTAGGCTATATAACATTACGCTATGACTAATAGGAGTGGAGTATAACTAACTCCACGCGAGCGAAGTCGCTGGCGGCCGCATGGTCTATAACCCAAACTTTTAGAATGAAATGAATGAATACTTAAGTTAACAAAAAGTATTAAGATGCCCTGGTCGGACGCTCTAAATCTTATTAATATTTAAAAGCATGTTTGTGATAGTTAAAAAATAAGTATATAGTAATTTGATCAAGTAGCCTAAAAAGGAACTTTTAATTTTAATAAAATGAAAATTATATCGATCTTTTTGGTGAAGTCCCATCTCTAGTGGAGGCTCCCCATTAACGCTATTACGCTAATGATTCGCTGGAGTAGGACGCCCCCTAATCACAAAACAAAGCTTTTTAATAAAGATATTTCTTTTAACCGTCCAGTGCCCACTTCTGGGGGACGACGACTTTGACTTTTGTATTGTTATAAGATCGAATATTGAGAAATTGGTTCGATTTGAGATTAGAACGCGGTTAGGGGAACATAATTGGTTGGAAACAATAACGTTTTATACACCTGAGAGCAACTTTTTCTAGTAATTTTAAGAAAGGAAAGATAAATTACGAGAATATCACCATATCTTACCATTATACCTTTAGTTGTATGAGTTTTTTTCACGTGGATTGTCTCTGAGATGAGACTAGCCACTAAGCTCTCACAGGGCCGAGAGAGAGTTTTTTTTAGTAACATGAGTTAGCATTCAGATTTGATGAAATTGAGTAGGTTTTCATTAGAAAGTTTCCCTTCAAGTGAGTTAGTAGTACGTTTTTCGTGCATTTCCTATTACCGTAACTCTACTTATTAAATACCATAAATACTTCAACCACTCCAATACTGAATCCCATAAAAGATACTTGGTAAGTACTTAGCTAACCAACCTTCAGCAATTAATAAAATAATTTAAAAAAATATATTCATAATTTAAAAAAAACTCATTTCCAAATTGAACAATTCCAAATTCAAACAAAAGTCAGAGCAGCCATTGAAACCGATAAAAGTAGTGATAGCTTTGAAAATCTGCGAATTGCGCTCCTCCGAAATTAAAAAAAAAAAAAAACAATTGCCTCGCGCCGCCCATATATAACCCAGACAATAGTTACAAGAAATATATGAGGCATATTAACAATACACGCAGACATTTTTATACATTTTTGTTCTACCAGCACCGACGCGCTTAAACGGAAGCAATAACCTAACAGCCCGGACGTTTATGCCATTTTATTCATATAAACCGGCAATGATGCCAACGTTTGCATAGCGTGATATAAAAATGATTCAATTTTTGTGTGTGGATCTTTTTTTCACACTTCATCTGACATGTTGATTGTCAAGTTGTGTTGTTAAATAAGAGATTTTATTGTTCAAGCGGTAAAAACAGGTTGTCAAATACTTAATGGGAGAAATATATGCGTATTTTTTTTTCTGTCCTGTTTTTATGGCGCGTTACTGTTGAGCCTTGCGTTATTTATGGGCGTCGGACGATAAAACCGTTTGAATTTATTGGCCTTATGAAAAATGATCATTGTAGGTCACATTTATTGTATTAGGTAGGTAAAGATTTGAACTTAGTACTGAAATTTTTCAGTGAACATTGCGAGAAGTAAACAAGAAAAAAAAAGCACTTATTCAGCACTAAGCTATAAGACTCTGAACATAACATACATCGTGTATTTGACATCGTAACGTAAACTTCGCGAAAAGGCTAGACCGCACTAACAAAATTATGATAGTCATTTATGTCGTTAATGAGTGATTACAGAAATCACAATGTTTAAAAAAAGTGTCGGCTCGGCCTTTGAACGTTGCAAGCGTGCCGCCGTGCGTGTTTGTAGGTATGACGTTGACCTCAGAAGTGAACGCTAGTAAATCAGCTGATAGGAGAGTTTTTCGAGTTTTGTTCACGTTGGGTTTTTTGTGTAATTAGCGAATTAATTATTTTTTACATCTTATTGGGTTATAAAAGTATAGCAATTATGAGCGGTCTAAAGTGAAAAAAACCTGCATATTACTATTTTTAAATCAGGAAATAGCCGACGATAAATTCCACCACTGGGGGTTCAGAATGATGTACTGGATCCATGGTACTAGTTTGTGCGTCGATGTCAGATACACCCTTTATATTACATACATAACATACATTTTTCTCGGTGGTAGGCCTTACCATCGGCCATTGGGAGAAGTTACCACCCACCAAACAAAGTCTTGCCGCCAAGCGATTCGTCTTGTTCCGGCATGATGTCTGGTGAAGCCATACGGAGGAAGGATCACAGCAGTTGTGATGCGATTTGTGCCGGGTACGATGCGTCAAATGTTGTTGGGGCGGGAGTTTGGTCATGGAGGTTCTCCAGATCAATCTGCCTCTGGCGCAGCATCGTTGGTCGTGTTGTTGGGGTTAACGTCGCACCACCTCCATCAACCGCCGTCTTCTTTCCTATTTACTCAGTTTTTTTTTTTGTGAATAGGCTCTTAATGAATTAGCGCGCTTCACCATCGACTATTGCATCACTGCTTGTCATCAGGCGGGATTGCAGTGAAGCACTAGTTTATAATTATAGAAATACATAGTCAGCCTATAATGTTCCCTCTCCGGGGACACAGGCCTCCTTCGGTAAGAGGGAGTGGGTCATAAGCTACCACGCGGGCCCAATGCGAGTTAGTAGATATCATGTCTTCGATGTTTTGCTTCTAGGACATGCCGGTATCCTCACTATATGTTTTCACGGTATGTTTTGAGAGCAGTGGTAATGAAACAATTTACACAAAGTAAAGTGTGCCTTGGTGCCTGGTGATGACTTACGGAACTGAACCGTGGTCGCTCACAATGGGTCTCATACGAAGGCTCAGAGTCACACAAAGAGCAATCGAAAGAGTTAAGAACCAAAGTCACCGACATAGTTCTTCGAGCCGCTAAAATTAAATGGCATGGCACATTGCTCGTAGAACCGATGGTCGATGAGGCAGTAAGGTTCTGGAGTGGCGGCCACGTACCGGAAGATGCAGCGTAGGGAGACCCCTAACAAGGTGGACCGAAGACCTGGTGAAGGTCGCGGGAAGACGATGGAAGCGGGCACAGTCCAGCAGTGGACATCTATAGGCTGAAGAAGAAGAAAGCGCCTGGCGGGGATCGAGCCTACGACCTACAACTTGTAAGTCGCGGATGATACCATTAGGCCACCACTGCACTTCCGTAGAATTCGGAGGACCCGGTACCCCGAAAAGGCAGATGACGAACGCTTAGGTGATTTTTTAGCCGGTAAGAGTCCGGCACACCCCCCGCGTCCCCGAGCGGAGGATAGTCCATGAGGATTTTTCCACCTTAGAAAAAAAAAGCTACCACTGCACGTCGCTACATAATATTACAAGTACACGAACAAAGAAAACAAAAGTGTAGAGTGATCCAATTCAACAAAAGTTATTGACAACTAAAAGTGCCTGACGATAGTTGCGCTGATGCGCAAGCTTCCTAAGAGCAGTAGTTGGATCCTATAACCATCTCTTCTTCTTCTAACAACAGACACACATGTGCTAGATTGTTTTAAGCAGGGGGGGGGCACACTTAACACTTCATCAATTTTTACAGTCGACAGCGACACCTGAACTCTGGCGAGTGAACAATTTGGCAGCCATCCTGTCCCTAGGGTCAAATAAAGGTCAATGACAATGCCATATTTTTCATTTTAATTTTCATGAAAGAAGTAAGATGGCGGATAGAGAATCAAACAATTTTATTTTATTTAGACTTGTGTTGAATTAATGAAACAAGTGCACGTGTTAATGCCAAAATTGTGGTGTCTCTTCATGACGACAGGATGCAGATGGATAAATTACCATGGTTATGTGTTGTTACAAAATAATATACTTATAAGTAATCCATACAAAGTTTCAACCCCAAACTGTTAATTTGTGACACTTTCGGCTAATTTGTAATATTATTTCTGTGTGTGTCAGCTGTGAAGTTTCCACTCATAAAATAAATGAATTACTGAATACTTTTTTTTAATCATCTGAAAACCCAGACCTATATTATACATAGCTACGTACGCATAGGTACGTAACAATAATATACATAGCTACATATGCACAGGGGCGTGCACAGACATTTTGGTTGGGGTACGCATACATACACTACGAACTAAAAAGTTGAAAATAAATATTGTTTAAAAACCTAAAAAACATGCTTTTAAAGAATATCAAACTAAAAAGGTAAAAATAATTTTAAAAAAAGCGTGAGGCGCTTAATATACCTACAAAAAATATGGCACCAAGCGCCTCACGCTTTTTTTAAAATTATTTTTAACTTTTTTTATATTCTTTAAAAGCATGTTTTTTTAGTTTTTTATACTTACTATATTTTTTTAATAATAATAGAACTTTTAGTGATTTTAAAACGATCTTCTAATTTTAACGACGACCTTTTGTCGTTAAAATTGGAAGATCGTTTCAAAATCACTAAAAGTTCTATTTCAATGAAAATCATAAACAAATCTGTGAGTCAGTTTTAGAAAATGATTAAGTACCTACTATCACTGATTCACTCGTACTCATTGGAATCGTAACTATTAAGTTTGCTAATTTCTAAACTTCAAGAAATTCGCCTGTAATATTCTTGAACAATGTCAACACCGCGTTTTAAAATAATACATAAAGGTAGGAAACAAAATAATAACGTTAACGTTGAAAAATTCACCGTTTTAAATTTATCTAAACATACATCACCAGTACAGATCTTTCTTAAAACAATCAATATATTTATTACACCAATAAATACACCAATAACCAAACAACATAAGCTGATAATATAAAAAAAAAAGTTAAAAACTAAAACCCAACTACGACAAAAAACGACGCTGAAAAAGTATAAAACAAGATTTTCAGAATACTGAACTGAACAAAGTTGCTAATGTATGTAGTTGCAAGTAAATGGACACAGTAGTAATGTCATACAATACTATTCTGAAGTATGCAATATTCACTATGTAGAGATAAATTTTCATGTTTGGAAAGGCGTAGTCACACGTTACATAGACCTACCTACCGTAGCACCTTGACAACGTGTGACTACGCCTTTCCAAACATGAAAATTTATCTCTACATAGTGAATATTGCATACTTCAGAATAGTATTGTATGACATTACTACTGTGTCCATTTACTTGCAACTACATTAGCAACTTTGTTCAGTTTAGTATTCTGAAAATCTTGTTTTATACTTTTTCAGCGTCGTTTTTTTGTCGTAGTTGGGTTTTAGTTTTTTAACTTTTTTTATTTGTACTATTTTGGTGTTAAAGTGTATTTGTGGCGCATATTATTAACAAAAGTTAAACTGATGAACTAAAAACTAAGTACTTGACATATTACATCTACACGCACATATAACAACATAAGCCCGAAGGCATATAGTGCAGAGGCCTTTTTATGGGAGATTTAGCCAGTTATCAAACTGCTTCCGCCTTCACCGCGTGGAGTTCTCCCAGCTTATCTCGTTTTCATTAGTGCATTACATATTCTATTAATGTTCACACTTCTCTACATTGCATAAAGCGATTCACAGTTCCCGTGACGCGCGCTTTACTCTTATCGCTCATATTTAACATGAAATCACACACATGAAAACACACATCACAATCATGAAAAGCATGAATTCATATAAAGCATTCTTGTAATTATGTTGTACATAATTAGAAGAATGCTTTATATGAGTTTAGAGATTTACACGAGTACTTTATGCTTGTGCATAAAGTACTCGTGAAGCTCTTTCACGTCCAAATACGGTATATTTATTTTAATTTTATATTCACATAGGACTTTTTGTCCGCTAGAGGGCGCAATACTAAATTTGGTGACAAGCTTGATAGCTCATAACTAACAGAATATCAAGGACTTTCTAATGGTTTTGCAGTGGTCTTATTCTGATAAGTAGTAAAGAAGCTATGAACGAAAAGATGTGAATTATATGCAACCAGCCCATGAATACAGGTAAAGTCACGAGCAAATGCTAGCAATATATATATATTCAAAATGTACAAGTAAAGAGCTTTCAAATGATACCAAACACGCCATATTTATCTTAACTTAATTTTTTTACTGTGTATGTTTTGTCCGTTAGAGGGCGCCACATTCGATTTTGTGAAACCTCATATAGCCTATAACTAGCGGACAATTAAGACGCTTCTAATGATATGTCACTTGTCAAATTCTGATAAGTAGTTTAGAAGTTACGAGGGAACAGATGAACATACATACATACATACATACATACATACATACATACATACATACATACATACATACATACATAGCCTGTCAAAATCATAACCCTCCTTTTGCTTTGCCGTAGTCGGGTAAAAAGGTATTTTCACAAACAAGAATTGTGCTAGTTTTGTCAACTTCTTGATTCGGCCGCGTAAAATGTAGGCACTGCTTATCTGGGCTTATAAACTGAATGAAATTGCAAGACAACACACGAAAATTTTACACACACAATCAAATAATTTTATTCACACATGCGAATTTAGGAGGCATATTTCATGACTGCTTACGCCGCTACGCGAATGTGGCGCGGTCGTCGCGTCGTGTTAGTAGTTTGCACTAGCCCCAATAGATGGCAGTGTTATCACTAACTGATTAAAGAAGTCTATAAGTTTGTAGTATATAAATTATTTTAATGTACTATATTATAAATTATTATATATTTTTTTTTTTTGAAAATTATTAGGGTATGCAGTGCTTATCTGCCTCTATGGAGCGCACGCGCCTGCATATGCATAGGTATGTAGCTATAGTATACATACTCTACATATGCATAGCTACGTATATCACTCACTAGTAGTTGTTCACCCGCCAAATATAAGGGGGCAGCACTTTCCATACATGCAAATTTTACCACAGAGTTGTCACTCTTTAATTATATACTTACTATACTCTTTGGTTTTAAGTAAGAAATAGACTTAGATAAAGAAAAATTCATAACAACATTAAACCTACCACAGCGACACATAAAGCTGTACCTAATATTCTTTCGCATTTATGGTGCGCTACTTCTTGCGGCTGACCGCTGTTACCCAAAACACAAGCCTTGGCTTAGTTTGGGTGACAGTTAGCCCATAAAAGTATGTAAAAACTTGTGACAATAAAGAATTTTTTTATTTTTATTATTTATTCTTCTTTTTTCAAGTTGAGATTCAACCTTTTTCTTTGTTTTTATAAATTATAAACTAGCGCTTAACCGCAATCTCGCCTGATGGTAAGCAGTGGCACAATCGTTGATGGTAAAGCGCGCTAGTTTATTAAGAGCCTATTTATCCACTCTAGCCTTGAAGACACTCAAATTGTAATGTGCCGGAAACACCACCGCCGGCAAATTGATCCAGTCCCTCGATGTACGCGGTATAAAAGAAGAAGCGAAACGCTTCATCCGGATTGTAGTGGTGTTAACAACGTAAGGGTGGAAAATCGCCGTACGACGGGTAGTCCGATGGTGGAACGGAGCGCGCCATCGACTTCTAGAGCCATTACAAATGTATTTTTTTTTTTCATTTTAAGTGTTTTTTTGAAGTTGGTTTCTATTTTTTTGGAAAAAGTTTTTATTTTCTACTACATTTTATTTTATCACATACGGCTGAATTTACAAGTACAATACATAATAATATCTACTTACACTTGACCGTTACCTCAACTAACTCTAAAGCCTGCAAATGTGATGGAAAATGTTATCACTTGTTAATTACACACAAACAAACAAAAATAATTATTATCCATCAATAGACGCCGAGAGAGTGGTAATGAAACAATTTACACAAAGTAAATTCGCATTGAGCAAGCGTGGTGATTACGCTCAATTCTTCTCTGAATGAGACCTGTGCCCAGTAGTGGGACGATAACAAAGATTGATGATGATGATGATGAATAGATGCCGCGCCGCTAAATGCGCGGGCGGGCGAGCGGTGAGTTGACCATGATTGTTTGATTCTCAAGTAACATTACATCTTTGCCTAATCCAATCACACATTCAAACTATAAATGGAATGAAGATCAATAAAAACATTATACGCTGTATATCCAACAGCTCGAGAGAGTTTTTTTTTTTTTTTAATAGTTATAAACTAGTGCTTGACTGCAATCCCGCCTGATGGTAAGCAGTGATGCAATCGTTGATGGTAAAGCACTAGCTTATTAAGCCTATTCACTCAAAAAACTGAGTGAATAGGAAGGAAGACAGCAGTTGAGCGAGGTGATGCAATGTTTAACCCAACAACACGACCAACGATGCTGCGCCAGAGGATGATCTGGAGACCCTCCACGACCAAACTCCCGACACAACAACATTAGGCACATCGTACCCGGCACACATCGCAACACAACTGCTCAGACCCGTTCTCCGTACGGCTTCACCAGACATCATGCCGGAACACGACGAATCGCTTGGCGGCAAGACTTTGTCAGGTGGGTGGTAACTTATGCCGGCGGCTGATGTTGTTGCCTACCACCGAGAAAATGTCAATAAATAAAATCCAGACAAAAACTTAATCCACACAAGACTTGAAAATTTACTTTTTCAACCGCTTGCGAAGTGCTTGCTCGTTGCACTCTGAATAATTAATAAAACGTGCATTACTTTTATTTACGACGCTAAAAGGTTATGCCTGCATAATAGGTTCAAAGATAATGTCTATAAGAACTGTTTTGCATATTTCAACGGCACTAAGGCTGCTCTGTAACTTTGTACCAGCTCGAAGTCAGTTTATATTCTTTATTTCTTTAGTAAGTTCATTTATACAGTTTTTGAGAAGCTCAGTTGAGTTTAAATGACATTTGAATATCTTTTGAATTACTAGCTGCGTTAACTTACGCGGAAGAAACCGCATGACAAGTTTTTTTTTTATATTACTACCACTTAATCTATACTAATGTATAAAGCTGAAGACTTTGTTGCTTTGTTTGTTTGAACTCGCTAATCTCAGGAACTACTGGTCCGATTTGAAAAATACGTTTTGCGTTGTATAGCCAATTAATCCAGCAAGACTTTAGGCTATATATATAGCGATCAATAGGAGCGGAGTATAACTAACTCCACGCAATGAAGTCACTGGTGGCAGCTAGTTGTAATATAAAAAAATAGATAAAAACCTATTCTCATGCCTAACGAATGGATATATACGAAATTTCATTAAAATCGGTTCAGCCGTTTTGGAAGAGTTCTAGGACAAACACTGTACGAGTCAGCCATCGTACATGACACGCGCATATTAGCTACATACATAGATCAGCATTATTCCGTCGCCTTGCACAAATTATAGCGTAAGGCGACAGTACACGATCAGCCTTCAAAGACTGTACTCATTTACAGATTCATACCTATATTAGTTACGAGTTAGTTAAGTAATCAATAAATCATCATATTTGGCTATCCGTGACTATTATTGAAGTGTATAACCAAGGTGTGTGCGAATCATTCAGCAGCGCATACAAACACTGTGACAGAAGAATTTTATATAAAAGATGGTTTTTAAAGAAGAATCCATTACAAGAATATCTCTGTCTGTCTTTCTCTGTCACGAGACTGTATCTCATAAACCGTGAGAGCTAGACTCTTGATGTATTTCTGTTGGTATAACAACAAAAATCAGTTGGTATAACAACAGATTCATTTATGGATTTCGACTCGCACTTGGCCGGTTTATTAATAGAATAAATGAAGTTTGAATGTGGGAGTGAATAAATGCCGCAAACGGAATAAGAAATAAGACACTGTTGAAGTCTCTTATTTCTTATTCAGAATGCGATTTATATAAAAGATATTATAAATAACTAGCTGCGCCACGGGGTTTCACCCGCGTTAGTTTCGATATGCTCCGCTCCTATTGATCACCACGTGATGTTATATAGCCTAAAGCCTTCCTGGATTAATGAGCTATCCAACGCAAAAGAATTATTCAAATCGGACCAGTAGTTCCTGCGATTAGCGCGTTCAAACAAACCAACAAACTCTTCAGCTTTATATTAATAATAGCTGACCCGGCGAACTTTGTTCCGCCTTAAAGGCAATAAGACATGATATTATTTACTACTTTTTAAATTACGATAATCTATATATCTATATATATAAAAATGAATTGCTGTTCGTTAGTCTCGCTAAAACTCGAGAACGGCTGGGCCGATTGAGCTGATTTTGGTTTTAAAATGTTTGTCGTAGTCCAGGGTAGGTCTAAACGGTGAGAAAGTAAGGAAAAAATGATTTAATAATAATGATGTTTTCATTGCTTTTACTTCTTTTCTATATTCTATTATTACTATTCTTCTATTCTATATAGCTTCATTGTTTTTACTTCTTCTCTACACTTTAGTGCTACCCTGGTACCCTGCACCTCCAAAAAGGAGACAAAATAAAACTCACTTACAAGAGCAATGGGAGAATGGCAATGATAAATAAATGTCACAACAATACAATATTAGTTTGAAGTTGAATTTGGCTTTGTGGCTTTTTATTAGAAACTTTAAACCGGCAGAGAGTATTTCTTGCTATAAACGAATGCATCAACGGCTGAGACTTTTTTTTTATGTACGGTGTATGGTACCAGGGTAGCACAAAAGTGTAGAATCGAAACAATAAAGCTCATTCATCATTATTAATCAAATAGTACCAGGATCGCAAAAAGGTGTAGGAGAAGTCGAAACAATGAAGTTCATTCATTCACACAGTAACAACGGGAACGGGATAAAAAGGATATCCTATATATATCCTTCTCCCAGTTCTTAGCTACCTCCCTACCAATTTTCAGCCAAATCGGTTCAGCCGTTCTTAAGTTATAAATAGTGTAACTAACACGACTTTCTTCTATATATATATATACAGATTATCCTAATTTAAAATAGTAGTAGTAGTAAATAAGATCATGTCATATTGCCTTTAGGGCGGGACAAAGTTCGCCGCGACACTTTTGTGCTACCCTGGTACATAGCACCTCTACAAACTAGGCACAATAAAAGTTCTTTGATGTAATTATTATGGTTTAATGATGAATAAGCTTCACTGTTTCGGCTTCTCCTACACTTTTGTGCTGCCCTGGTACCTTACACCTCCACAAAGTAGAGAAAATCAAATTTCTTCTATGTATTAGTGATTTAATGATGAATGCATAGCCGATTACAAAGTGAAGGAAAACATTTTATGGAAACCTGGCCTTTTGTAAGTCTGAAATCGCCAACCCGCATTGAGCAAGCGTGGTGATTACGCTCAGTCGTTCTCCTCTCTAGCTATCTCCAGCAGGGGGACGATAAAAAAAGGCTGATGATGATGATGATGAGCTTCATTGTTTCGATTTCTCCTACACTTTTGTGCTGCCCTAATTATCCTAATTTAAAAACTAAAAAATAAGATCATGTGATATTTATTGCCTTTAAGGCGGAACAAAGTTCGCCGGATCAGCTGGCGGGTCTTCTAGCTGACCTTGAACTTTGTTCCGCCTTAAAAGCAATATGACATGATCTTATTTACTACTTTTTAAATTAGGATAATCTATATATATAAAAGAAGTCGTGTTAGTTACACTATATACTAGACTTTCTTCTATATATATATATATATATACAGATTATCCTAATTTAAAATAGTAGTAGTAGTAAATAAGATCATGTCATATTGCCTTTAGGGCGGGACAAAGTTCGCCGCGACACTTTTGTGCTACCCTGGTACATAGCACCTCTACAAACTAGGCACAATAAAAGTTCTTTGATGTAATTATTATGGTTTAATGATGAATAAGCTTCACTGTTTCGGCTTCTCCTACACTTTTGTGCTGCCCTGGTACCTTACACCTCCACAAAGTAGAGAAAATCAAATTTCTTCTATGTATTACTGATTTAATGATGAATGCATAGCCGATTACAAAGTGAAGGAAAACATTTTATGGAAACGTCTGAAATCGTCAACCCGCATTGAGCAAGCGTGGTGATTACGCTCAGTCGTTCTCCTCTCTAGCTATCCCCAGCAGGGGGACGATAAAAAAAGGCTGATGATGATGATGATGACCTTCATTGTTTCGATTTCTCCTACACTTTTGTGCTGCCCTAATTATCCTAATTTAAAAACTAAAAAATAAGATCATGTGATATTTATTGCCTTTAAGGCGGAACAAAGTTCGCCGGGTCAGCTAGCGGGTCTTCTAGCTGACCTCGCGAACTTTGTTCCGCCTTAAAAGCAATATGACATGATCTTATTTACTACTTTTTAAATTAGGATAATCTATATATATAAAAGAAGTCGTGTTAGTTACACTATTCATAACTCAAGAACGGCTGAACCGATTTGGCTGAAAATTGGTAGGGAGGTAGCTAAGAACTGGGAGAAGGACATAGGATATCCTTTTTAACCCGTTTTAGTCATTCCTGTGTGAATGAATGGACTTCATTGTTTCGGCTTCTCCTACATTTTTGTGCTACCCTGGTACCTTGCACCTCCTCAAAGTAGGCAAAATAAAACTTCATCCATGTAATATTAGATTAATAATGATGAATGAGCTTCATTATTTCGACTTCTCCTACACTTTTGTGCTACCCTGGTACCATACACCGTACATCTTTAAAAAAAAAGTCTCACCCGTTGATGAATCAATGACCCATTGAAGTCGAAACAATGAAGTTCATTCACACAGGAACGACGGGAACGGGATAAAAAGGATATCCCATGTCCTTCTCCCAGTTCTTCGTTCAGCCGTTCTTGAGTTATAAATAGTGTAATTAACACGACTTTCTTTTATATATGTACTAGCTGACCCGGCGAACTTTGTTCCGCCTTAAAGGCAATAAGACATGATATTATTTACTACTTTTTAAATTAGGATAATCTATATATACATATATAAAAGAAAGTCGTGTTAATTACACTATTTATAACTCAAGAACGGCTGAACGAAGAACTGGGAGAAGGACATGGGATATCCTTTTTATCCCGTTCCCGTCGTTCCTGTGTGAATGAACTTCATTGTTTCGACTTCAATGGGTCATTGATTCATCAACGGGTGAGACTTTTTTTTTAAAGATGTACGGTGTATGGTACCAGGGTAGCACAAAAGTGTAGGAGAAGTCGAAATAATGAAGCTCATTCATCATTATTAATCTAATATTACATGGATGAAGTTTTATTTTGCCTACTTTGAGGAGGTGCAAGGTACCAGGGTAGCACAAAAATGTAGGAGAAGCCGAAACAATGAAGTTCATTCATTCACACAGGAATGACTGGAACGGGTTAAAAAGGATATCCTATGTCCTTCTCCCAGTTCTTAGCTACCTCCCTACCAATTTTCAGCCAAATCGGTTCAGCCGTTCTTGAGTTATGAATAGTGTAACTAACACGACTTCTTTTATATATATAGATTATCCTAATTTAAAAAGTAGTAAATAAGATCATGTCATATTGCTTTTAAGGCGGAACAAAGTTCGCAAGGTCAGCTAGAAGACCCGCTAGCTGACCCGGCGAACTTTGTTCCGCCTTAAAGGCAATAAATATCACATGATCTTATTTTTTAGTTTTTAAATTAGGATAATTAGGGCAGCACAAAAGTGTAGGAGAAATCGAAACAATGAAGGTCATCATCATCATCATCAGCCTTTTTTTATCGTCCCCCTGCTGGGGATAGCTAGAGAGGAGAACGACTGAGCGTAATCACCACGCTTGCTCAATGCGGGTTGACGATTTCAGACGTTTCCATAAAATGTTTTCCTTCACTTTGTAATCGGCTATGCATTCATCATTAAATCAGTAATACATAGAAGAAATTTGATTTTCTCTACTTTGTGGAGGTGTAAGGTACCAACCAGGGCAGCACAAAAGTGTAGGAGAAGCCGAAACAGTGAAGCTTATTCATCATTAAACCATAATAATTACATCAAAGAACTTTTATTGTGCCTAGTTTGTAGAGGTGCTATGTACCAGGGTAGCACAAAAGTGTCGCGGCGAACTTTGTCCCGCCCTAAAGGCAATATGACATGATCTTATTTACTACTACTACTATTTTAAATTAGGATAATCTGTATATATATATATATATATAGAAGAAAGTCTAGTATATAGTGTAACTAACACGACTTCTTTTATATATATAGATTATCCTAATTTAAAAAGTACTAAATAAGATCATGTCATATTGCTTTTAAGGCGGAACAAAGTTCGCAAGGTCAGCTAGAAGACCCGCTAGCTGACCCGGCGAACTTTGTTCCGCCTTAAAGGCAATAAATATCACATGATCTTATTTTTTAGTTTTTAAATTAGGATAATTAGGGCAGCACAAAAGTGTAGGAGAAATCGAAACAATGAAGCTCATCATCATCATCATCAGCCTTTTTTATCGTCCCCCTGCTGGGGATAGCTAGAGAGGAGAACGACTGAGCGTAATCACCACGCTTGCTCAATGCGGGTTGGCGATTTCAGACTTACAAAAGGCCAGGTTTCCATAAAATGTTTTCCTTCACTTTGTAATACGACGATAAACGTATACTTTGTGGAGGTGTAAGGTACCAGGGCAGCACAAAAGTGTAGGAGAAGCCGAAACAGTGAAGCTTATTCATCATTAAACCATAATAATTACATCAAAGAACTTTTATTGTGCCTAGTTTGTAGAGGTGCTATGTACCAGGGTAGCACAAAAGTGTCGCGGCGAACTTTGTCCCGCCCTAAAGGCAATATGACATGATCTTATTTACTACTACTACTATTTTAAATTAGGATAATCTGTATATATATATATATATATAGAAGAAAGTCTAGTATATAGTGTAACTAACACGACTTCTTTTATATATATAGATTATCCTAATTTAAAAAGTACTAAATAAGATCATGTCATATTGCTTTTAAGGCGGAACAAAGTTCGCAAGGTCAGCTAGAAGACCCGCTAGCTGACCCGGCGAACTTTGTTCCGCCTTAAAGGCAATAAATATCACGTGATCTTATTTTTTAGTTTTTAAATTAGTATAATTAGGGCAGCACAAAAGTGTAGGAGAAATCGAAACAATGAAGCTCATCATCATCATCATCAGCCTTTTTTTATCGTCCCCCTGCTGGGGATAGCTAGAGAGGAGAACGACTGAGCGTAATCACCACGCTTGCTCAATGCGGGTTGGCGATTTCAGACTTACAAAAGGCCAGGTTTCCATAAAATGTTTTCCTTCACTTTGTAATCGGCTATGCATTCATCATTAAATCACTAATACATAGAAGAAATTTGATTTTCTCTACTTTGTGGAGGTGTAAGGTACTAGGGCAGCACAAAAGTGTAGGAGAAGCCGAAACAGTGAAGCTTATTCATCATTAAACCATAATAATTACATCAAAGAACTTTTATTGTGCCTAGTTTGTAGAGGTGCTATGTACCAGGGTAGCACAAAAGTGTCCCGGCGAACTTTGTTCCGCCCTAAAGGCAATATGACATGATCTTATTTACTACTACTACTATTTTAAATTAGGATAATCTGTATATATATATATAGAAGAAAGTCGTGTTAGTTACACTATTTATAACTTAAGAACGGCTGAACCGATTTGGCTGAAAATTGGTAGGGAGGTAGCTAAGAACTGGGAGAAGGATATAGGATATCCTTTTTATCCCGTTCCCGTTGTTCCTGTGTGAATGAATGAACTTCATTGTTTCGACTTCTCCTACACTTTTTTGCGATCCTGGTACCTTGCAACTCCTCAAAGTAGGCAAAATAACTTCATCGATGTAATAATAGATTAATAATGATGAATGAGCTTTATTGTTTCGACTCTACACTTTTGTGCTACCCTGGTACCATACACCGTACATAAAAAAAAAGTCTCAGCCGTTGATGCATTCGTTTAAAGCAAGAAATACTCTCTGCCGGTTTAAAGTTTCTAATAAAAAGCCACAAAGCCAACTTCAACTTCAAACTAATATTGTATTGTTGTGACATTTATTTATCATTGCCATTCTCCCATTGCTCTTGTAAGTGAGTTTTATTTTGTCTCCTTTTTGGAGGTGCAGGGTACCAGGGTAGCACTAAAGTGTAGAGAAGAAGTAAAAACAATGAAGCTATATAGAATAGAAGAATAGTAATAATAGAATATAGAAAAGAAGTAAAAGCAATGAAAACATCATTATTATTAAATCATTTTTTCCTTACTTTCTCACCGTTTAGACCTACCCTGGACTACGACAAACATTTTAAAACCAAAATCAGCTCAATCGGCCCAGCCGTTCTCGAGTTTTAGCGAGACTAACGAACAGCAATTCATTTTTATATATATAGATATATGGATGAATACTGCACTGGACTGTACTTCTACGCTTAATTGATCGGAAACATTATACAACACATTTTTTTACAAAACCATTTTCTAAACGTCAATATACCACAACTATAACGTTCCATGCATCCAGAAGTTGCAAGGTTTAATACGCATTTTTTTTTTTTTAATATATTGTTACGAATGGACCTTATGTCGATGGCATAAGGTTCAATATCGCGTGACATGCAGTGTGTCACTTTTAAGTCCTATTCCTCCAGATCTAGACATTTTCTAGATACAATAATAAAACGCATCACTAGACTTAGGATGGCCTATCGAATGGTACAGGTCTCAACAGTTTTGTCAACAAAGTGTCGACATCGAAATTTCTAGAAACCCGTTTCCGGGAATTATCGTAGGTACTTACCTGGCCGGTGACCTCGAAGTTATGTGCTATTATTATTACGTCTAGAGGAATCTGGAATGTTCGATCAGCTGGGCTATATATATCGCCGCGACGCCGACACACAGTCAGTCTACACTCGACTAGCGATACGAAAACAGCGACAGTTAAGAAGCAATCTTAAAGAAGACCTACTGCGACAATTATAACGAGAACTGTAAGTACTACGTGAAGAAACATCTGTAGCGTTATTGTGTGTTTACAACACGGACTTCGTGGACGTAAGAGAAGACTTCGGTACGACATCAGCTAAGTTCTACTTGTCATTGCCTACAATCGACTGTACCTTCGTTGCCAATAAACTTCGTAACCCTTAACCGGCGTTTAAGTACCCCTAGCCCGTAACAATTGGTGTCAGAAGCGGCATGCCGGTCACGCCAAGGGAAGACGAAAGAGTTCGCACGCGACGACAAGCAGCGATGGATTTGGCGCGTCAAGAGGAAGCATCGCTTAGTGTCCCTGTACGCGTAGAAGATGCGGCCGTCATAACACCGACGAATGTAAGTGCACCTAGTACCACCACTATTCCTGGAACCAGCGGATGCGATTTATCGGCGTTGCTGGCCCATTTGACGGTGCAAATAAAAAGTATAGCAGAATCCCAAGCAGAAACCCAGGCTCAAATAAAACAATCCCAGGCAGAAACCCAGGCACAAATCATAAAAAGTGTAGCAGAATCCCAGGCAAAATCCCAGCAATTAGTATTAGAACTTAATGAAAAGTGGCAAATAACCAAAGAAGAGGTTAACGACCTTAAAATAAAAACAGCACAACAAGATGCCCGTATGGATCAGCAAGAAGCTCGTATAGAGAAACTGGACAATACCATCATGGAGTGTGAGAAAGAAATACAGTTTCTCCATAAAACGGTGCAGAAAGGAGGTATTAAAGGTATGGTATCGGTACCTAGTGCTTTTCCGACTTTCCAAGTACCTCATTTTGACGGAACAACGTCATGGGTGGCCTTCCGCCTTCAATTCGAAAAGGTCGCAAAAGGCAACAACTGGGACGATGATCAAGCGGTAACCGCTCTTACGCTTGCTCTGCGTGGTGATGCGGTACAAATTCTCGAAAATATTTCCGGCGATTGCAATACCCTAGCCTGTCTGCTAGAAGCGTTGGAGTCTAGATACGGGGAGAAACACCTCGAACATGTCTACAGGGCTCAACTCCGCGACCGCACACAGAAAAGCAGTGAGGGTTTGCAACAATGGGCATCGGAAATAGAACGTATTGTTCGGAGGGCGTATGCTTCAACGCCGGGAGCAATTGATGCTACTACGGTGCAAGCTTTTACTGATGGAATCCGAGATGCAGAAGTCAGGGCTGCAGTTCGTCTGGGTCACCATCAGACTCTGAAGGCAGCCTTGACACACGCTCTGGAGGTGGAAGCAGTACGCCAAGACGGCCGACAACAGCACCGCATTCGCGAGGTAACCCCAATAATAAAAACTCGGCAAGGACCAACCTGCTATGAGTGCGGCGAAAAGGGTCATATTCGGATCAATTGTCCCAGGAAGTCTAAGGGAAGAAGTACTTCTGGGACACAGGTGGAAGCCGAGGATTTAAACTAGGAACAGCCAGGGCTATGGGGCGAGTACTGGCTGGTCGACATGTAGCCCCCATTATAACAGTATCACAAGTGGGTGACGGAAACAGTCTCATTATAGAAGGAGAACTGAATGGTAAATCCTGCAGTTTCACATTGGATACTGGTGCGTCAAGAACCATTGCACGACCGGAGCTATTTCCTCGGACCATAGTATGGAAAAGAGGATCTTCACAATGCCGATTACAAACCGCCACTGGCCAACCAGTACTCGTCCTTGGTGAAACGAACGTGACCTTGAAAATGGGTGATAAGACATTTACGCACCCCGTTTTAGTAGCGAATATTACAGATGATTGCATAATAGGACTGGACTTTTTGAAGAAACAGCAGTGCGTCCTTAATGTAGCTAAAGGAGTATTGAGTTTCCCAGAACAAGAAGTATTTCTTCAAGGCGGAAAACAAGGGTCAGTGTACTGTTTAAGGAGAACGGTATTACCACCAAGATCAGAAACCTTAGTAGATATTAGACTATCACCAATAGGATGCCGTAAACGTTGCATTATAATAGAAGATTCTGGAGATCACCCAGACTGGATAACAGCAAGGACACTGATGATGATTTCCGATAAACCAAAAGTACGCATTATCAACGTTAGTAACAAAGAAATAATTCTTGGAAAGAATTGCATGGTGGGTGTGTGCGATCATGTAGCATCTTTGAGAAAAACAGAGGCTCACCAAAAGGAACTTGATCAGAAGTGGCAGGAACATGTATCGACACTACTCGACGATTGTAAGGGCAATTTAAACAAGTTCGAAAGTCACAAAGTTAAGCAACTGTTGTATAAATTCCAAGACATCTTCTCTAAGACCGACAGTGACGTGGGAAGGACTGGGCTCGTCAAACACCATATAGATACGGGCGATACACAGCCGATAAGACAGAGACCACGTCGTATCCCCTTTGCAAGAGAACAGGAAGTGTCGAAAATGTTAAGAGATATGGAGAAAAATCGGATTATCGAAGCGTCTACCAGCCCTTGGTCATCTCCAGTTGTCCTAGTCAAGAAAAAGGATGGCAGTACAAGGTTCTGCGTTGACTACAGGATGTTGAATGATGCCACGAAAAAGGACAGTTATCCCCTGCCACGTATAGATGACACTTTGGACTTGCTAAGTGGCATGAAATGGTTCTCCACAGTTGACCTCAAAAGTGGATACTGGCAGGTGGAAATCTGTCAGCAGGATAAAGAAAAGACCGCTTTCACCACTGGTCCTGGGAACGGTCTCTGGCAATTCAATGTCATGCCTTTTGGACTGTGCAATGCTCCAGCTACATTTGAGCGCCTAATGGAGCGCATCTTGGTGGGGTTGCTTGGTGATGCATGCCTGGTCTATTTGGATGACATCATCATTATGGGACGAAACTTCGCAGAGCACCTACGCAATTTGGAGAAAGTCTTTCAGAAACTGCGTGAAGCAAATTTAAAACTCAGTCCTAGTAAGTGTACACTATTCCAGAAAGAGGTTGGATACTTAGGACACATTATTTCGGCGCAAGGAATTCGAACAGACCCTGAAAAAATAAAAGCCGTGTCGAAGTGGCCTACGCCTCGTAATAAAACTGAGGTACGCTCTTTCTTGGGTCTGTGTGCATATTACCGTCGGTTTGTGAAGAACTTCTCCGAGTTAGCAAAGCCGTTGCATCGTCTAACAGAGGAAAAGTGTCAATTTGAATGGAACTCTGACTGCGAACAGGCATTTGCGCTACTAAAAACTCACTTGTGTGAGGCTCCTGTATTAGGTTACCCTAGTCGGGAAGGTCAATTTTTGGTAGACACGGATGCCAGCAATGTTGGTATTGGAGGAGTTCTCTCTCAAACACAAGGAGATAGGCAGGTCGTGATTGCATATTTCAGCAAATGCCTTTCCAAGCCAGAAAGAAATTACTGTGTTACCCGCCGAGAACTTCTAGCCGTTGTTAAGACCTTACAACACTTCAAGAAATATTTGATTGGGAGGCAGTTTACACTTCGTACCGATCACGCCGCCTTACAGTGGCTCCTCCAATTCAAAGACCCAGAAGGACAAGTAGCAAGGTGGATAGAGCAGCTGCAAGAATTTGACTTTGTCACTGAACATCGGAAAGGCAAGTCACACAATAATGCTGATGCTTTGTCTAGACGACCTTGCGAAGAATCTTGCCGACATTGTGCCAAACAGGAAAAGAAAGAGAACGTAAGGATTATCCAGGTGAACACTTTGGACGAAGACTGGGATAATCAATCATTGGAAGACGCACAAAAGGAAGATAGTGACTTGAAGACAGTAATCGAATGGAAACAACGTGGCCAGAGGCCCGCTTGGAGTGAAATATCAGCGCTTAGCCCAACAGTAAAAAGTTACTGGGCTCAGTGGGACAGCTTGATAATTGATAATGGAGTTCTGAAGAGGAAATGGGAATCACCCAGTGGACAGGAGGTCACCTTACAGATAGCTGTTCCCGGTAATAAAGTCGCGTCAGTGCTACGACAGGTGCACGACGGAGTATCCGGAGGACATCTTGGAGTAAAGAAAACCCTGGAAAAGGTGAGAAAAAGATTCTATTGGGTGCATTGCCGCGAAGACGTAGAGGACTGGTGTAGAAAATGTGTAGCCTGCTCCTCAGTAAAGGGACCGCAAACGAGGGCCAGAGGTCGGCTGAAAGTGTATAATGTTGGTGCACCATGGGAAAGAGTTGCTGTCGATATAGCTGGGCCATTCCCTGTTACTGAAGAAGGGAATAGGTATATCATCGTCATGCAAGACTATTTCAGCAAATGGCCAGAAGCTTTTGCAGTACCTAACCAGGAAGCTCATACAGTCGCCAAAAAACTAGTTCACGAGGTGTTCTGTCGATTTGGCGTTCCCTTGGAGTTACACTCTGACCAGGGTAGAAACTTCGAGTCTTCACTATTTCAAGAGGTTTGCCAACTACTCGGGATACATAAGACTCGTACAACACCGTATCACCCACAGTCAGATGGAATGGTCGAAAGATTCAATCAGACGTTGGAGAATCATTTGGCCAAAGTAGTGGAAGAACACCAAAGGGATTGGGACCAATACATTCCACTCTTTTTAATGTCATACCGCTCAGCAACACATGATAGCACAAACTGCACACCGGCAAAAGTCAACTTCGGCCGAGAAATTAGACTACCCATAGATGCACTAACCGGAACACCTCCCGATACTCCTATCCTAGCCGTCGACTATGTGGCCGACCTGCGGCGTAAATTAGATGGAATACATGAGCTAGTGAGAGAGAATGGTCTGAAAACCAGTGAGAAGATGAAGATCCGATACGACCGCAAAGCTAACGTGCCCGGATTTGAAGAGGGAACTCTGGTATGGTTACATAATCCCATAAGGAGAAAAGGAAAGAGTCCGAAATTTCAAGCCAAATGGGAGGGTCCGTACACGATAGTAACCAGGATAAACGATGTCACCTACCGGATAAGGAAAGGACCTAGAGGGAAGCTGAAGATCGTACACGTAGACCGCCTAGCTCGCTATTATGGATCAAATCATGCTCGGGACGAGCATGACTAAGAAGGGGGCAATGTTACGAATGGACCTTATGTCGATGGCATAAGGTTCAATATCGCGTGACATGCAGTGTGTCACTTTTAAGTCCTATTCCTCCAGATCTAGACATTTTCTAGATACAATAATAAAACGCATTACTAGACTTAGGATGGCCTATCGAATGGTACAGGTCTCAACAGTTTTGTCAACAAAGTGTCGACATCGAAATTTCTAGAAACCCGTTTCCGGGAATTATCGTAGGTACTTACCTGGCCGGTGACCTCGAAGTTATGTGCTATTATTATTACGTCTAGAGGAATCTGGAATGTTCGATCAGCTGGGCTATATATATCGCCGCGACGCCGGCACACAGTCAGTCTACACTCGACTAGCGATACGAAAACAGCGACAGTTAAGAAGCAATCTTA
Organism: Sesamia nonagrioides; assembly: GCA_017933935.1. Taxonomy (NCBI): domain Eukaryota; kingdom Metazoa; phylum Arthropoda; class Insecta; order Lepidoptera; family Noctuidae; genus Sesamia; species Sesamia nonagrioides. The sequence goes on from JADWQK010002250.1 coordinate 659,743, forward strand.
AAGAAGACCTACTGCGACAATTATAACGAGAACTGTAAGTACTACGTGAAGAAACATCTGTAGCGTTATTGTGTGTTTACAACACGGACTTCGTGGACGTAAGAGAAGACTTCGGTACGACATCAGCTAAGTTCTACTTGTAATTGCCTACAATCGACTGTACCTTCGTTGCCAATAAACTTCGTAACCCTTAACCGGCGTTTAAGTACCCCTAGCCCGTAACAATATTATAATCTAGCGCTTGACCGCAATCCTGCCTGATGGTAAGCAGTGACGCAATCGTTGATGGTAAAGCGCACTAGTTTATTAAGAGCCTATTCACTCTAGCCTTGAAGACACTCAAATTGTAGTCCGACGGAAACACCGCCGCTGGCAAATTGTTCCAGTCCCTCGATGTACGCGGTATAAAGGAGGAGGCGAAACGCTTCGTCCGGATCGTAGTGGTGTTAACAACGTAAGAGTGGAAACCAGCCGTACGACGGGTCGTCCGATGGTGGAACGGAGATGGGGGAATTAAATCATGCAATTCCCTCGCACACTCCCCAAAATGCATCCTAAAGAACACCGAAAGGCTGGCTACTCTACGCCTGTGCTCTAGGCTTTGGAGACCATCTCGAGTTAGATCAAGGTCACCAATCAGCCTCTTCGCACGCCTCTCCACTGAATCCAAAGTGGCCGGGTGACACTTAGCAGCACCAGCCCAAATGTGGCTGCAGTACTCCACACATGAACGGACACAGGTCCGTTGGGCAGCTTCTAATGTTATACAAAGCACAGGCTTTATATAACATTAGAAGCTGCCCAGGTGTGAAGTACTGACGGACCTTTGCGATAACGCCAAGTTTCCTGGCAGCCACCTTGGCCTTGGACTCAATGAACCGCCCAAAGTTAAGGTTCGAGGAAATCTCAATTCCCAAAATCTGAAGGCGGTCGGAACACTCCAAGGACACATTTCGAAAAGTAGGAGCCAAGGTGAACGGGCTCCTTTTGGTGGCCATAAATTTAATTCTTACACCAAATATAGATACAATTTCCCAGCAACATATTTTGCTTAATATTACTTATATTTAAGTGTACTGAAATAAAGGGTGTGTGACTTTCTAATATCTGCTTTAGACAAACAAATATTATCAAACCGTACCAAACTGCAAGTTTGCAACCATTAATTAATCATTTACAGTTCAGTCATTATTGATGTGAACAGTGGTACCTATCCAGAGAGTCAATTTACACAGACAACCACTAACTGATATGGCAATAATACAGTAATGTATTGATGATAGAACGACAGAGCAATATCGTTAATAACATAGAATATGATTAATTGTCATTATTTTCGTAGAATCATTGTAATTTTGCTTCTCTCGGTAGTAGACCACAACATCGGCCGCCGGCATAAGTTACCACCCACCAGACAAAGTCATGTCGCCAAGCGTTCTGGCATGATGTCTGGTGAAGCCGTACGGAGGACGGGTCTGAGCAGTTGTATTGCGATGTACATGCCGAGTATGATGCGAGAAATGTTATTGTATCGGGAGTTTGGTCATGGAGGGCCTCCAGATCAATCTCCTTCTGGCGCAGCATCGTTGGTCGAGTTGTTGGGTTTAACATTGCATCACCGCGCTCAACTGTCGTCTTCCTTCCTATTTACTCAGTTCTTTTGAGTGAGTAGGCTTAATATACTAGCGCGCCTTACCATCAATGATTGCATCACTGTTTACCATCAGGCGGGATTGCAGTCAAGCGCTAGTTTGTAAATTATAAAAAAAAATCAGCGATTTATTTATTTACTAGCCTTCATTTTCATCAATCTCAAACATAAATTTTTTTCGAGATAAAAAGTATAGTACCTTATTATTTAATCCGGACTTCTAACTTTAGGTACATCTGCAAAATTTCTAAGCAATCGGTTCAGTATTTACGGCATGAAAGCGGAACAAACAAATAGACAAACTCACTTTTCGATTTATATTAGTAAGGATGAACGGGTTAAAAACAAACAAAATGAAGCTCATGGGCTGAATATTCATTGCATTTCCATGATAATGGCCGATTCTTTTGTTCTCAATCTGAATTGAAAAGAGCAGTGCATTTTTTCTCTTTCTATTTAATTTAGAAAAGGACATAAAATAAAATGTTAGTTAAGACCTGTCAATTCTTTTTTTTTTTTTTTTACATATTATAAACCAGCGCTTGACCGCAATCCCGCCTAATGGTAGGCAGTGATGCGATCGTTGATGGTAAGCGCGCTTGTTTATTAAGAGCCTATTCACTCTACCCTTGAAGACACTCAAATTGTAGTCCGACGGAAACACCGCCGTTGGCAAATTGTTCCAGTCTCTCGATGTACGCGGTATAAAGGAGGAGGCGAAACGCTTCGTCCGGATCGTAGTGGTGTTAACAACGTAAGGGTGGAAACCAGCCGTACGACGGGTCGTCCGCTGGTGGAACGGAGATGGGGGAATTAAATCATGCAATTCCCTCGCACACTCCCTGAAATGCATCCTATAGAACACCGAAAGGCTGGCTACTCTACGCCTGTGCTCTAGGCTTTGGAGACCAACTCGAGCCTCTTTGCACGTCTCTCCACTGAATCCAAAGTGGCCAGGTGACATTTGGCAGCACCAGCCCAAATGTGGCTGCAGTACTCCACACACGGACGGACCTGTGCTTTGTATAACATTAGAAGCTGCCCAGGTGTGAAATTTGTCCGCTCCTGACGTAAATTCGCGTATTTTTGGTCGCCATGTTTATAATCGCGTCTAAACTGTCTACAGAGTATCTTAATTTGACAGGATTAAACTAAAATGTTATCTTAGTTTAGACGTCATTATAAACATGGCGACCAAAAATACATGAATATATGTCAGGCGTGGACTAATTTGACAGGTCTAACAAACGTATTATCTTCTGTCCTTCTCTTAATGAAATAGATATAAAAAGATGTACTTAAGTTAAAATTAGTCTAGTTAGTGAACAGGAGATTGATGCCAATATTAGTAATGATAGAAATAAAACCAGGCTCTTACTAAAAGACGGTTGTAAAAAATAAACTATACGAAATTAAAAACCGACATAAAACTGACAATAAGCATACAGAAAATAAAATACAATAAGCGACAGCCTCCGTGGCGTAGCGGTAGCGGACGCGGCCGCTGCGCAAGGTGGCGCGGGTTGGATCCCCGCACAGTGCAAGTATTTGTATGCATGAATATGAATATTTGCACTGGTCTGGTCGTGCCTCCGAAAGCACGTTAAGCCGTTGGTCCCGGTTTCCATACGAACATCTAGTGGCAGTCGTTACGGGTTGTTGGAGCTCTCAAAAGTCCAACAATTGGTCTAACTGCAATGCTTCGATGTCGCCTTCGGGTTGTGGAGGTCAGACGGCAGTCGCTTCACGGAAAATGTCGAAGTTTAGCCATATCAGCAGTTGGACTGGTAAAGCGGACCCCAGACTCCAAAGCTGAAAAGGCTTCGGATGGGACTGGGATTGGCGCTGGGATGATGATGATGATGAAGCATACAGAAAATGTACCTATCAGCAGTTGCAAACAACATCAAAGCAAAATATTACTAAATTTAACACTGATCCTTAGGAAAAGCAGTCTCGCTTTTAACAGTACCTTTTACAAATACAAATAGGCAAGCACACATCGCGATTCGAGTGCTCACATTAGCATAACCAAGTCCGCAGGTTTCGTTCCATTCCGCAATGGATTCCCACCATTCCCACCAGTGTTTGACTTTGAAACTCAACTAATATTATATTGAAATTTAATGGGATTTGAGGAGCTAGATCGGCAGTTCGGGTTGCTGTTAGGCGATGCATGATGCACTTATATAGCAGTGTTTGGTTTGTTGCTACTTAGCTAATATATGGAATTGAACAACATGGATTAATCCATGCGTGTACAATCTTCATATGCGGAATAGTCTGTGGTGTTATCAATTTCTATTGGATTATTTCTGTTGATGTATATTATTACATTGTTGTTTATTTTATATAATTTGAGGACTATTTTGAATCATCATCTTCATCATCATCTCAGTGTTAATCCCAGTCGCATCCGAAGCTTTTTCAGCTTTGGAGTCTGCGGTCCGGTTTGCCAGTCTAACTGCTGATTTTGGCTAAACTTCGATATTTTCCGTGAAGCGACTGCCATCTGACCCCCACAACTCGAAGGCGATATCGAGGCATTGTAGTTAAACCAACTGTTGAACTTTTGAGGGCTCCAACAACCCGTAAGGAGCAGTCGTTACGAGTTGTTGGATCGGATAGCACGTTAAGCTGTTGGTCCCGGTTATCATACGAACATGTAATGCTGCCATTAGATGTTCGTATGATAACCGGGATCAACAGCTTAACACGGTATCCGAGGCACAACCAGACCAGTGCAAATATTCATATTCTAATACTGCTAATTACAAGCAAATATTTCTTCCGTGTGGGACACGCAGCACCGAAGTTGATAGCTCAGTCACTGCCGAGCCGCCTATCGTGTCGTCTAGTATTATTTCTAAGTAATCAAATCCTATTCTACAAATATTATAAACTGAAAATTTTGTGTGGATGGATGGATTATTAGTATTTATTTAACTAATCAAATCCTATTCTACTAATATTATAAACTGAAAAATTTATGTGTATGGATGGATTATTGTTAATAATTCACGTCAAAACTACTCAACGGCTAACCAGGATTAGCATATAGGATACCTATTTCGATACTTCCACGGGATTAAAACCAGTGAGAGTGAAACTTAAAAGTTATATGCTTATTCAATGCTATGCTCTTAATCCTAAAAGTAAGCATTCGAGGAATATAAGAGCATTTTTAGGCAAATTCGTCTAATCTATCCAAACTATGAGTATTTAGGTGCCTATCCCAGCCCATGCAAGGCTATGCGGGGTTATAAAAAGCTGCAGTGATCAATTTGCACGTCAAAATTTGAGGTAAATCTAAAGCCAAACTCCTTATTATTAAATGTATTAATAGACGTGTGTGTTTACATAAAACGGTAGTTATTTTTTTTTTAAATTTCGTTTAATATGATTTAAATTATATCTATATGGGTGCAGAATTTGCTGCTAAATTAGTGTTGCACTGTTGAACACACACTTTTGCATGTTTCATTTAGCATAAAATCGGTAAAAACAATTGTTGGTGAACCAATGAAATAAAATAATTAAATTTAAACCACATCAGATAGATAAATCTGTGACACTTCAAATGTGGCCATAAGTTAGTTTCTTGCAGTAACCCATGTTTTATAAATATATTTTTATGTTTATGTGGATACCAAAATTTTTTCAACTTTTTTATTTATTATTATTTATACCTATTTACAGGTAAAAAATCTTTTCAATATACTTAATCAACAAACGTAACTTCAAAAGCAACCATTAGAAATGCTCCCGGCAAAACGACAGTATGACATACACAATCAAACGCTCGATGTAAAACAGTTTAACTAACATTCGACAAATCCCGCCGAGAATTAATTTCCGATGCCGATGATAATGAACAGGCTGTACGGGTCATTTGCATCGATATACCGATGTCGTTCAGAGAAATGAGCGCACACTGCAAATTTGCCGAACAAGCCCGCAAAACCAGTGTGAACTGAGGCCTACTGCAGTTACTACATGATATTGAGAACTGTTGGGTACGATTTTTGTTTGTAAATTTCAAATTTCTGAGTGAGTTTTGGCGTGCAATATAGTTTTCTGTTGATTTTTCGTACGTGCTACTATTTCTGCTGTTTCAAATCGATTCTTGTCAGTAATATTTGCAAATCGTTTCATAACAAAAAACATTGAATATTGAAAAGAAAATTGCACCAACCATTATCATTCTGAAATCGACAATATATGTAGATAAGCAATCAGGCAAAGACTACGTTCAAATTTTGATTTCTGAATATCGATAGGCCTTTCAAGTACGCGCCGGTAGAAACCAGTTCGAGCCGGATATTGCACGTCCATTGTTGTAAAATTCATAGAGGCATATTTACTTTTTGCATGTAAAGTGCGTGATTGACATCCGATTTGATCGATTCAATTTTGGAGGCTATACAACTAGCAATTAGATATAATGGCGTTACAGCTTTTGAATATATCAATGCAATGCACGATATAAATGAAAATAACGGTTTTGTTAGGCTAGAGCATAAATTTTAAAATTTTGATACATATGTATATATTATTAAGTAAATACTCTGTTTTTATTTTACTTGAATTTATGACTCCGTAAATTGGAACAGTTTTAGTGACACTTGAGGGATTCATAAATTAGCACAAGTATTATTAGAATAGTATTTTTTCGGGCAAACTACTGACATTTCAAAATATACACCAAATATTCCATCCAAGTAACTAAAACAGGAGCAAAATCTACTACATCCCTGAGCGACCTTCACAATACTCTCGACGAGAAGGAACTGCGTACAGTGACTGGCACAATGGGAACACGTAGGTAATTGCATGACATTGCAACTGCCTCCCTCCGATATTGGAACAACCAAAGCTGTTGTTGTAACGCTTCTAAGTAATTTTCATGCAAATTTCGGTACAGGAGAGATTTTGGAGTCGAGTTTGGTCATGTCACCATCAACGTTTTATCGTCCCACTGCTGGGCACAGGTCTCCTCTCATACAGAGAAGGAGATTAGTATAACAAACAATTGTTATATTTACATCATACCTACAGATTTTATTTAAATTGTAGTACAACGAATAGATTCGAGAGCAGCGGGTACGGTACAAGTTGTAGATCTTTAGCCTGATTCATATCAGGCGCTTTACTAATTAATTATTTCTTATTTTTTTTTATTTCTTACTACGGCAAAGGAAAGCATCGTGAGGAAACCGGCATTTTTTACATGCTTTTTATTAGCTTCACTTGTATGTTTGCTTGCTTGCTTACTTGCTTGTTTGTTTGTTTGTCCGTCTCTAACTCTTTGGACTACGAGTGAGAGGCTCACTACTGTAAAATTTCCCACCGTTTTCAATACGTTCCTTCGTTCGTTTTTTTTTTTTTAAGAATATCGAACTTGAAAATAAATATAGTTTAAAAAACGAAAAAAACATGCTTTTAAAAAATATCAAACTAAAAAGCGTGAGGCGCTTATTATAAATTATGCCACAAAGTACGCTTTTTAAAAAAATATTTTTAACTTTTTAGTTTGATATTTTTTAAAAGCATGTTTTTTTTTAGTTTTTTAAACTTTATTTATTTTAATAAATTATAAACTAGCGGTTGACCGCAATCCCGTCTAATTGTAAGTAGTGCACTTTACAATCGTTGATTGTAAAGTGCGCTAATTTATTGAGAGCCTATTCACTCTAGCCTTGAAGACACTCAAATTGTAGTCCAACGGAAACACCGCCGCGGGCAAATTGTTCCAGTCCCTCGATGTACGCGGTATGAAAGAGGAGGCGAAACACTTCGTCCGAATCGTAGTGTTGTTAATGACGTAAGGGAGGAAACTCGCCGTGCGACGGGTCATCCGATGGTGGAACGGAGATGGGGAACTAAATCATGCAATTCCTTCGCACACTCACCAAAATTAATCCTATAGAATACCGAAAGGCTGGCTACTCTACGCCTGTGCTCTAGACTTTGGAGACCGTTTTGAATTAAATCTGGGTCGCCAATCAGCCTCTTCGTACGCCTCTTCACCGAATAACAAGAATAAGATACGCCTGTGTTTTGGCGGCATTGAATGCTACAAGATTAGGTATTACCCCATTCGGAGACTGTCTGTAGTGTAATACCAAACCCTGGAAACTAGAGCCAAAATTTCGAAGATATGATGTGACATCTACTTCCTTTCACCGAGAGGAGGGCTGCGTCCCAGGAGTGGCACCATTACAGGCTGATTATAAATTGATTTCTGTACCGAAGAATTCATAATTTATTATGGGAACGGTATAAGATTTAGATCCCAGCACATTTCATTCCTTTGTATACTTTTCCTTCGTCATCTTGGTTTGTTGTTAAGGATTGAGTTCAGTGTTCTGCACTTGTCGTTAGCATTTTCAAGTGAGGTCAATCAATGGCCCTCATGGGTTCTCCAAAAATGAAATGTTTCGCATACAGAAATAATAACGATTTTCTTGCTCACGCATCGTTTTTAGAATATATGATTTTGTAAGTCAAGCAGCCATCTTTGTTTCTGCTGATTCAGCTAGGGTGGGAATATATCGAGTGTAATGATGAATGTACGAATGGAAATGAGAGAGGGATTCATTAAAATTCGGTTCAGTTTTACTTTTCTGCTCTTGATGGGTTACGTGTCTTTGGTTGTTGAAGTCTTGATAGGTACTTAATATTAAACAGCCGTCTTAAACCAAAAATAGTAAGTAGTATTCACGAAATAATGAATTTTTTTTTGTACGATATTGTTTTTTTTTTTTAAGTATTAAGCTCCTCTTTCAAGAAGTCGTGGTGGCCTAGTGGTTAAAACACCAGCTTCTCAAGTACGAGTGTGCGGATTCGATTCCAGGTCAGGCAAGTACTAATGTAACTTTTCTAAGTTATATGTACATTCTAAGTATATCTTGAACACCAGTGACTGATTATAAGGTGAAAGAAAACATTTTGAGGAAACCTGGATTTTAAGTCTGAAATCACCAACCAGCATTGAGCAAGCGTGCTGATTACGCTCAATCCTCTATATGGAGAGTTGTGCCCAGCAGTGGAATGATACAAAGGTTGATGATGATGACGGTGATGAAGCCCCTTTTACGTCCTCTTTAAATCGTTCGTCTCTGACATCGTATTTATGTAAAGCTAATCGACTATTTGGTGTAAGGTCGAGCACTTCATATTGTTGAACAATATTAGTTATTTGCGCGGCGGTTTGTCTAGACCAGGGGTGGTTAACTTAATTACACCCTAGATTTACTAACGAAACCCCGTATGATTTACCATTTACATACATCTGGAAATCTTAAATGAAACAGTTTGGTTTAGTAGGTACACAATTCAGTTGTTATTAGCTTAGTATTATATATTTTAACTAGCTTTCCGCCCGCAGCTTCGCCCGCGTGGAGGTCGGTTATATCGCGCTTTTTTAATTTCCCTCGGGAACATCAAATTTTTCCGGGATAAAAGGTAGCCTATGTTCTTTCTCAGAGTCTAAAGATTGTCTGTGCCAAATTTCATCAAAATCGGTTGAGAGGTTTAAGCGGGAAAGCGTAACAGACAGACAGACAGACAGACAGACAGATAGACAGACAGACAGACGTCCAGCAGTGGACCTCTATAGACTAAAGAAGAAGATATTTGCGTCGGAGGATATTTCGCTGGATTATTAAAATCAGTAACTATATCATATTTGTTTTGAATCAATAAGCATAACAGGTCTCCTCTCATACAGAGAATCCTTCAATCCTTCATTCGTCATCCTTCTCTGTATGAGAGGAGACCTGTGCCCAGCAGTGGGACGATAAAAAGGTTGATAATGATGATGAAGTATAACATATTTGTTTTGTTTTGTTTTCTCTTGTTCAGAATCTAAACTAAATTTAAGTTCTTCTTATGCATATGTTTCAACATCATCATCAATCTTTTATCGTCTCATTGCCAGCAGTGATCCTTCTCTGCTTGAGAGGAGACTTGTACCCAGGTACAAGTTCCTACTTGTACCTGGGTACAAGTCTCCTCTCATACAGAGAAGGATTGAGCGTAATCAATCATCATAAAAATAATATACTCATAAAAAATCAGTATGCTTGCTCGGGTTGGCGATTTCAAACTTCAGTACAGGTTTCCTCAAGATGTTTTCTTACACCTCGTTATCATTTCATGGGCCAACTAGGGCCGGTTCTATAGGTATTTATATACCCGCTAGTGCAACTTAGGTAAGAGCTCTGATACGCTGTGGGGTGGGTTTAGAACAGCCCCACCACCAACACTGTCTCATTGAGTAGACACGGACCACCTTTTAATCAGTCATTGGTGTCCAAGATGTACTTAGAAAAACATGGTCCTTTGCAATGGTAATTAATTACCATAACAAAATACAAGGCATTAAATTAAATTATTCTCCATATGTCAGCAAGCACAGCACATCAATAAAGGGTGTATCTGATATCGACGCACAATCGAGTACCATGGATCCAGTATATGATTCTGAACCCCCCAGTGGTGGAATTTTCCGTCGGTTTTTTTCCTGATTTAAAAAAAAGTATACGTAGTTTAGTTTTTTCAAATTAGTAAGTGATACCGTTTTTACTAAAATAGATATGTCATAACTGTTAAAATGTGATAAAATTCCTAGGTACCTATATACATTTTATAGACCATACTGCCAAATTGAAAATACATTCTGAAACCGCGACTGTGCAAATTGATTTTTATTATTAAACGCACAAATGTACAGAAGCAGGTACTATACACAAATACTTTGATACACGTTTGTACTCATATCCTCATATTTCATGACGATCTAATTTCATACGCTTGTAGTCATAGTAACGGCATATTGGCAAGCGGATTTTGGTAGCAAATCACAAATTATTTTGCCTTGAAATATTATGAATATCTCACAAGGAAAGTTCCTATTAAAAATATAATATGTAGATGCGAAAAATGTACAAATGAACGAATAAAGGTAGCTACACCAGGTAAAATTTCGTGACATTTATTCGGCGGTCCTTTAAATTATAAGCAACTGTTCGGAATAAAATTACGTTGCTGCAGCTTTCAATATGCGCGCTATGTCCTAGAATAAAAAAATTGAAGCCATGTGACATTTACCAGCTTGTACCGACTAGGCCCGCATGATCGACTTCGTCTTCCTCTCGCCGAGACATGTGTTTTTTTTTTTTTAAATAATTATAAACTAGTGCTTGACTGCAATCCCGTCTGATGGTAAGCAGTGATGCAATCGTTGATGGTAAAGCGCACTAGTTTATTAAGCCTATTCTCTTAAACTTAGGAATAGGAAGGATGACGGCAGTTGAGCGAGGTGATGCAATGTTAAACCCAAGACCAACACGACCAAACGATGCTGCGCTAGAGGGAGATTGATCTGGAGACTCTCCACGACCAAACTCCCGACACAACAACAATTGGCGCATCGTACCCGCCACACATCGCAACACAACTGCTCAGACCCGTCCTCCGTACGGCTTCACCAGACATCATGCAGGAAAACGACGATTTGCTGGCGGCAAGACTTTGTCTGGTGGGTGGTAACCCAGCAACCGATGTTATGGCTTACCACCGAGAAAAGTGTGCCAGCAGTGGGGACAATATACCCTGATAAATTGATAATGCTGTTTACGTTTTCTTTTGAAGAAACCGTAAAAACGAAAAAGTAAATAGCCATTATTATTAAACAATGTTTTTATGAAATGCGTAAATAATATCTTGTTCACAAACGAATCTAAATTTAAGTTCAGTGAAACTTTTTCTTTATATTTAACTAGCTATTGCCCCGCGACTCCGTCTGCGTGTTGATTTAAAATAAGCGTCTGTTAAAATAATGGGAGCAATATGTACGTCCGCGCTTGCCCCCGCTTTCGCCACATATTTTGTTTCTGTTCTGCTTCTATTGGTCATAGCGGGATGTTATATTATAGCCTATGTCCTTTCTCCGGCTCTAGACTATCTGTGTCTCAAATTTCATTGCAATCGGTTCAGTAGTTATAGCGTGAAAGCCGGACAGACAGACAGACATACGTTCGCATTTATAATATAAGTATGTATTAAGAAAAGTACAGAAGATAATATGTTAGTTTAGGCCTGTCAAATTAGTCCACGCCTGACGTAAGTTGGTGTATTTTTGGTCGCCATGTTTATAATGACGTCTAAACTGTCTATGGAATATCTTAATTTGACAGGATTAAACTAAAATGTTATCTTCTATCCTATTCTTGATTGAAAAGAAAGAAAAGGATGCATTTAACTTCAAATTTGTTTAGTTTATGAAAAAGAGAATTGACGCCATTGTTCACTTATAATATTACTAGCTTTCCGCCTGCGGCTTCGCCAGCGTGGAGTTCGGTTATATCGCGTTTCCAAGAGAACTCTTCAAAAATCCGAAATCAAAATTATCCTATGTTATTTTTCAAGGTCAACTCTATCTTTGTACCAAATTTCAATAAAATCAGTTCAGTGGTTTAGACGTGAAAGTGTAACAGAAAGACAGACAGACAGAGTTACTTTCGCATTTATAATATTAGTAGGGATTTCACGTTTGACACAATTTATATGATACTAGCGGCCGTCCGCGACTTCGTTCGCGTGGTTTAGTTATGCTCCGCTCCTATTGATTGTAGCTTGATGTTATATAAAGTAAAACCTTCCTCGATTAATGGGCTATCCAACGCAAAAAGAATTTTTCAAATCGGACCAGAATTTCTTGAGATTAGCGCGTTCAAAGAAAGAAACTCTTCAGCTTTGTATTGAAGTATAAATGTAAAATTTAACGTATCTAACCATTGCGGTTCGTAAGATACAGTAATAGGGTACTCTTTTAACCCTAAGTACAGAATAATATAAACAAAATCTTTTCGCACTGACAAAAATAGTAGTTCCGTTTTTCCGTTCCGCGCCAATAAAAGTGCAAGTATCAACAACGCTGCGCAATTTGTCACGCAATCTCATGATGTGACAACTGACACTCATAGCCGCGACAAGTGACAGTCATGGCCTCGTAAGACCGTGTTACTTGTCACGCTCTCACTCTAACCGCTTACAGTTTTAATATCCTAGGTTTTGCAAGACAGCCCGACGTGTTCGCGGCAACTATATTATTGTATATTGAGAAATGCGTTGCTTCTTTGCGGTGTTTCCGTCGGACCACAATTTAAGTGTCTTCAAAGCAAGAGTGAATAGGCTCTTAATAAATCAGCCCGCTTTACCATCAACCATTGCATCACTGCTTACCATCAAGTGGGATTGTGGGCAAGCGCTAGTTTATCTATACTCTATTACTAATATATAAAGCTGATGTGTTTGTTTGTTTGAACGCGCTAATCTCAGGGACTATAACTGATACGATTTGAAAAATTATTTTTGTGTTGAATAGTCCATTAATAAAGGAAGTCTTTAGGCTGTATAACATCACGCTGCGACCAATAGGAGCGGAGCATACAGACATATCGAAACCTACGTTAAGCGTGTGAAACCGCGACGCGCAGCTAGAAATTAATAAAAAACATGAAATGAAAATAGTTTTTAGAGAAAACTTTTAAAGATTAGGAATCTTCGGTATATTGTTTTGGTGTAGAAGAAAAGATTATGTTGCTTTTGTGGTTTTTCGTTTAACAATTCGGGTTCAACTCTGGTCTTTTTCAGATTAGCATAATCAGCTCAGAGTGTTCCCAATCCTGGGCCTCGGGCCTAAATTTTCTATGAGAGGGTGCCGTATAATCCACCGCATGGGTCCAGTGCGGGTTCGTGGTTCTCACACGTCTTCGAAATTCACGCAAAGTTTAGTTCACGTTTTTACGTTCATGTATCAAAAGTTTCTTATTTCATATTTCAAGCTACTTTTCCTGTAATAGGTTGGAATTTGAATAAAAAATTAACACATTTCCTTGTCATCGGATTAGGAAGCACGGTGAATCAAATCTATGCTCATAAAACCGTACAATACGATAAAATTTCGAATACTTTTCACACATAAAGATTGTACAAGGTACTTAAGGGATGTAACATTATACTTAAATGGTTCTTTCTGTTAACTTTCGATGTATCTGGTTCCAATATAATATTATTATTGGCTTCCTTCAAAATAATATCGTCGAAGAGAATAGATGAAGTCATCATAACATAAATTTATCTACTATACAACATGTAACATAAAGGGTATATACATACCAAGGGCATGGCATGGGAAGGGATTCAAATCAAAATAAAATACTCAAAAAATTGGTACCAATTTTCGGTTTCGTGTGTTTCTTAAAATCAAATCATAACAAACGTGGCAGCACACTATATACGTTATAACTACTCGTTACCCGTCACGTTACATGCCAAAATCCGATAAATGTCTTCAATATCTCTGTGCGACTAGTATGATAGTAGCCTATCACAGACGGTGTTTTTCCTCATAACTTCCTAACATAAAGAGATAGGATTAAAATACCCTTCCAATATCGTTTGATATCATGTAAAGATGCCATGCCTTTGTTATGTATATACCCTTTATGTTACACGTTGTATACTATATGCCAAGATAGGGATTCAGAAATTATAACAGTACACATTGGTTGTCAAAATTTGAGTTTATAATCACGTCATAGGAGCGTGTGATAATACTGAACCAGGTAGACAACACCATGTACTTAGTACTATTTAGAACATGATCATGGCATTGATGTGAATGATAAATAAAAATATTCAGATAAAACGCGGGTTTTTACTCGGTGGTAGGCCGTAACATCGGCTGCCGGCAGAAGTTACCACCCACCAGACAAAGTCTTGCTGCCAAGCGATTCGTCGTGTTCCGGCATGATGTCTGGTGAAGCCCTACGGAAGATGGATCTGAGCAGTTGTGTTGCCATATGTGCCGGATACGATGCGCCAAATGTTATTGTGTCGGGAGTTTGCCATGGCGCCTCCGCCGGGCCGGAACAAGCGGGGTAGACCAAAGAAGTGCTGGCTTGACGTTGTAAGAGATGCCATGCGTGCCAACAAGCTCTTACCACAGGATGCTAAAGATCGTGGGAAATTGAGGAGAATGTGCAGGAAAGCGGACCCCGGGCTCCAACGCGAAAGCCGCGGATGCAATCGGGATAAACGCTGAGATGATGATGATGAGTTCGGTCGTGAAGGGTCTCCAGATCAATCTCCTTCTGGGTTTATTTTTACATCACCTCGCTCAAGTGCCATTTTCCTTCCTATTCACTCAGATTTTTTTGGGTGAATAGGCTGTTGATAAACTAGCACGCTTTACCATCAACGATAGCATCGCGGCTTACCATCAGGCGGGATTGCAGTTAAGCACTAGTTTATAACTTGTATAAAAAAGACATGTGGCTCTCGAAGACTGCCACGGTTTAGCTATTGCATGGCATTTTCCGTTGATATTCTGTAAAAACAAAGTAACAAAAATACTGCACAAATAAAATAAATAATTATAATTGCATAAGTTGAAAAAAAATGCTATGCAATAGCTTTACCGCGGCAGTCCCTGAGTGCCACACGTCTTTTTTGGATATTTGCTATGTTCTTACGCATTTATGAGGACTTAGTAAGTCAGCATGTATAATAATGGTTGTGGTGTTAGGTTATTTTCGTTACGGAATTTCGGGATTCGGTCTCCACGCTCAAGGCCCGCGATAGAAGTTATGCAATAGCTTAAAAGGATTGAATCATCTGGGGTAAATGTCTAGGTTTAGGCATTAATGTTGACAGTTCAACAAAGTTCATTGCTTAAATGAAGCGTACATAATTTATCACTGAATTTTTATTATTAACAATCCTGGACGTTTATCCTTCTTTCTCTATTCATCAATCAGAATTTAAATCTAGTATGATAATCACGTGCCTATTGCTGATCATTCGAAAATCAATATTCCATCTTATGAATTAAACAAGAATTCTGCGATCCCAACCCAAGTAAAATTATATTTACTATAATCTAATTTATACGAAGATGCTCTTATATTTTTCTAATATAGTAATATTCTCGGAGTTCGCCATGCTTTCCTCAAAATATTATCATGTAAGCCCAATAATATTTTATCGTGAGAGGCTAAATAATACGTCGGCAACATTTGGTGGTTATATTGTTGCGTGTGGGCCGTTATGTACCGACCATTCGATATCTACGAGGTCAAAGGTTTCATGTAATGAAAAGATTTGTCTTTGGGCTCGATAATTTCTTAGTATAATATATAAAAATAAATGCTAAACTAGGCATCTAAATATATGTATTTGTAAGCTATATACTAAGCCATGTATTTGGTTATTTATTGGTAAATATACAAAAGTAGTTGTATGGAATAATCAATTTATGGACAGAAAAAAATTTAGAAATGCGTAAATTAATTTTGTTTGTACGGGTTTACTTACAATAATTTTATTGAACCATATTGTCTTTTTTATTTCGACATACAACAATGCTTAAAAATAAATTGGGCACCAATATAAGCTAAGCAGCCATCTTTGTTACATAACCTTTTTAGAGAATAGATTAAAAACAAATTTTCGTAAGCTGCCAGTTTGAAGGCGAAACGGAACTTTTTACCTCATCCAACTTTAATGGCATTAGACCTTCATAATCTGTAATTAATTTATATTCAGTGTATACCGAAGTTTACGTTTTATCTTCTGCGGGAATTAGAGGTTTAAACCCCAAGCGAGAAAAAAGAATGTTGTCGCTTTTCGAAACTTGGAGAAAAAAGACGGAGCCTGAATAAAAATCACTACATTTGTCACAGCATAAGAATTGGAATTAGACAAATTCGTCCGTTAAATTAAGGCCATTCCGGATGGAGAACGGAATTCGATTTGGGGTAAATCTCCCACCCGGCTGGGGAAATGGGGAATTTTCCTTCACCGCGCCTCGCGAACTTAAGCGATGCTCGGGATCGCACGTGATTGGATAAAATAGAAAGTGTATTTACTTCTAATTTGATTTTAAATTGGATACAAATGGATGGCGATTTTTTTTACTTAATCCGCCAAAGAGTGGGCGTCCCGAGTAAATTATTTGGCTTAGAGACTCGAGATGTGAAAATTAAATCGATCAATCGTGGATCGTATTCAAATAAACAGTACTTTCCGCTCACTGATAAATATTTAAACAGATTTTCAATTAAGTCCAGACTAAGTAATGCTCCGAAGTACATCACGGAATTAATTTTTATAGAGCAAGTTTCATTAAGTAAGTCTTAAATTTAAGCATCAGCAACTAAGTAAATATTCCTCTTGGACTTTCTCCATTGTGGTTTCAATGGTTATAACTGGTAAGAGTCTGATTTACCCACTGAAGGTCATACCGGCTAAAACGACCGCGTTATTCCACCTCCACCTATGGCCGATGCTGCGGAATTTGCGTCATCATCATCATCATTATCACAGCCAAATGAAGTCCACTGCTGGACATAGGCCCCCTAGACTTCCATAAAGAACAGTTGGACGTGGCCTGCATCCAGCACTTCCCTGAGATTTTGGTTAGGTCATCCGACCACCTAGTCGGTGGATGTCCGACGCTGCGCTTGCCGATACGTGGTCGCCATTCAAGAGCCTTTCTGGTCCATCGACCATCGGCTCTACGAGCTATGTGCCCCACTCACTGCCACATCAAAGAGCAAGCATACCTATTCATCTGCTTATTTGATTTGAGGCCTGTCAGGGCTGACGGGCCACAAATCAGTAGATACTACCTCCCCATGAGGCCATTACTACAATGATCACACCCCTTTTCGAGCCTAACATGTCGTTGCTCGTGCCTTTGTTTTCTTTTCCCTCCAGTATCTAATCTACTGTACTTAAAACCACAACCGACTTATGCCTGCATCTCGCAATCGAAGTTTTCTGTGCAACTAACACGCTTACAAATTCGCGACATCAACCGGCGGGCAAGTGGCCTGCCAGACAACCAGTCTGGTCGGAGGATCCTCCCTTTTCTATGGAGGATGATTGAGCTTTACACGCTGCTTCACATACCTCCACAGTGTAATAGATAAGAAACAGCCAAATGTAAAAAAAAATCAAAAAAATATCTCTATCGCTACTGCTTATCACTTAAATGCTTTAAATAGTCACTCACGCTCGAAGCTTTAAGTCAATTAATTGTTTGTCTTCGCTGAATATCTTCCCACGCTTTACTTATTATCTTTGACACTAATTCCTGTTTCAGGAAGCTCGATAAGCGGAAAAAGTTTCATTTATTAAATTTAGTAGGCACCTTACTTTTATGGGAACAGGGAAATATCCTTGTAAAGTCAGGGTAATTGTTTAACAGATTGACCCACTGCTATGTCAATTTGTCGTGTTAAAGCCATTTTATACTAATTGACAAAGAATTCACGGATAAATGATAATGATACTTAGGTCCGGCGGTTACTCACACCAGAACAGCGTTTAAAATACATAGATTACAATTGAGGATATTATGTACATACACAGTTTGGGAAAAGGCTTTCATTGGGTCCAAGGTCAAAGTGGCTGCCTGGAAACTTGGCGTTATTGCTAAGGTCCGGCGGTACTTTACACCAAGACAGCTTCTAATGTTATACAAAGCACAGGTCTGAGGCACGTGTGTGTGTTCGTTGCGCGGAGTACTGCAGCCACATTTGGGCTGGTGCTGCAAAATGCCACCTGGCAACTTTGGATTCGGTGAAGAGGCATGCAAAGAGGCTAATTGGCGACTCAGATTTAGTTTAAAACGGCCAACTTGAAAAATACATCGAATTCAATAAACAATATCTGGCCCTAACATTATATTATACGAAGGCCTTCGATAGTATTAAATATTCCGAAATAATCACAAACATACATAATACATACAATTATAATCCCCAGTGCGTGTTGGTAGACACATGTCTTCGAAGTTTTGCCTCTAGGACATGCCAATTTCCTCACGATATCTTCCTTCACCGTTTTCAGAGCAGTGGTGGTGAAATTATTTACACTAAGTGAAGTGCCTGACGGGGATTAAACCTACGATGTACCGAAAACCGAAATATACCAAAATGACCGAAATATTCACACTCCTACAAGACCCATTAACAACAATAATACCGCAAACAAAAAAATCAATTCTGTTGGACCTCCATTTCAAATTCAGAAAGGGTTAAACAAGGTGACCCGCTCTTTCCCCAAATTATTTACAATCACACTTGAGCAGACATTTAAGTCACTGGCAGCTTCATGGAAGAACAAAGGCATTCACGCCAGCAACCTTCGAATTTCCAAGGATATTGTCGTTTTTGCCCACACAGCTCTAGAAGTTGGAAGAGTTTCTTTCGAAAAAAGGCAGGAGAGTGGAATTCTTAGAAAAACTATTTCATTGTTCATTTCAGCTGTCACTACAAAACTACCACCTCAATAATTGACAAATTATGCAGGCTTATGAATATAAACGAAGCAAAATAAATATATGAGTCATAGTCATGTGTTTTAAAAGGAACAGACAGCTTTGCTGTTGGGGAGTTTGTTCCGCTACTTCATCTTCTCAGCGAAAGCACTGGGAAGTGTCGATGGGTGGGCGTTTTAGGGGACTGTCTTACGTAATATTGACGTTCAAAAAGTGCTGATTCTCAATCTAATTTGAATAAAAGACTTTTGGTTTTGATTTTGTAGCAGGTGGTGGTCTGTGATTTCTGACTACTCTTGTAGGATGAAGGCGTAAATGTATATATTCTTAAGAAAAAAGTCAATACACTCACAGTTTATAAGTCCTTACAATCCCGCCGAGAGCATTATGTGAATTTAAATAAAAATACCTATTAATTAACTTCAAGTGACTTTTTAAAAAGTCCACACTTAAACCGAGTTAAATTTGAACTGAGTATGAAATGAGTGTAAAAGCTGAAAAAGTTTGTATAAAAGTAGGTTTTAATGCTGGTTCTCTGCAATTGTAGGTTAGTGACGTCTGAAGAATAGCAGTGGCTTTGTACGGTTCTTGTGATGGCGTATGCCGATACCAGAAACTGTTTTTCTGTCGGTATCTAAGCGGCAACAAAGTTAATAAGATTAACTATTTTCGTTTTCATTGATATTGGTATGCCAGCTTATTTAGTAACTGTAGATTAAGACGCGTGTGTTTGTGATACACAGAAGTATCTTCCGTGTCTATGCACTTATCACTTTATATCCTATATAATGCAGAAGAGAGATCGTCGGTGAGCCGCTTCATAAGCCCATAACATGAAGAGTCAGGAAGAGGTCTGAGTTTTAGTGTTTATATCACATATTATAAGCAAGTGCATAACCGCAATCCCGCCTTATGGTAAGCAGTGATACAATCGTTGATTGGTATTATTTAATAGCCGGGTGTATTATTCATTTTACAACTTCGTCAAATACAGATAAATAAATAAATAATAAATAAATATATATGAACAAATCACAGAGATTGAGCTAGCCCCAAAGTAAGTTCGAGATTTGTGTTATGGGATACTAACTCAACGATACTATATTTACAATAGATACTTATATAGATAAACATCCAAGACCCAGGCCGATCAGGAAAAGATCGTTTTGCATCATGACCTGTCCGGAGATCGAACCCGGGGCCTCCACGTCGCAGGCAGGCGTGTTGACCACTGCACCACGGAGGACGACGTATACATTATGAAAAGAAAACCGTGTCCAACCCATAAGGATATTTAAAGGTTAGGTAAACACATGACTAAATAAAATATGTAATTTTACGTAATCGTCATATTAACAATACCTACTAATGAATTTTGAAATAATCTTTTTTTCCGCGATTTAATTCCGACTTCCCCAAAAATAGGACATTTTTAAAAAGTGACAACACCATTTTTTATTGTATTATTATGATCGAATAGCGAAGCGACCGCGCGCTGCGTGCCCTGCTTGCCTTCGCCCGCGCACGTATTGCCTACCGCACATGTATTAAAACACCTCTTTTTGCGAAATAATATTTATTTTGGGGGATTTTTTTTTAAGTTTAGCCCGGCTTTGTAGGCATTAGTAGAATCAGTTATATCGATACCTTAGAATACCTTCATGATCGGAAAGGGGGCAGGGCACGCGGCATGCGGTCTTATCGCAATAATACATACCGTCGAAAATGGTGACAGCACTTTTTTTTTAACTACCACACTTGGGGAAGTTAGAACTAATTCGCGAAAAAAAAGATTATTTAAAAATTCATTAGTATTGTTACTATGATGATTATGCAAAATTTCATATTTTATTTGATCATGTGTTTACCTAACCTTTATTATCCTTATAGGTCGGACAGGGTTTTCTTTACATACTGTAGATAGGTATATAAATTATGCGCAAATTGTAGTTACTGTTATACGCCATACTTGTATACTACACGTTTGTTACGTCGACACCAGTTTGAATAATAGTTGGAAATAATGTTTTGTTATGTTTCAGCTTATTTACATAATTTTGATACATAGGGTATATGCGTAATCAGCCTAAATAATAGCCTCGAGGTTCACATGTAATATTGTATTAATATTCAGTATTGTCAGGCTTGTTTCATGGGATAGAATAGAACATTATTATGTACATATTCAGTTTAGAAACAAGCTTTCGGTGGGTCCAAGGCCAAGGTGGCTGCCAGGAAACTTGACGTTATCGCAAAAGCCCGGCGGTACTTTACACCAGGATAGCTTCTAATGTTATACAAAGCCCATGTCCGTTCGTGTGTGGAGTACTGCAGCCACATTTGGGCTAGTGCTGCAAAATGCCACTTGGCTACTTTGGATTCAGTAGAGAGGCGTGCGAATAGGCTAATTGGCGACCAAAGATTTAGCTCAAAACGATCTCCAAAGTCTGAAACACAGGCGAAGAGTAGCCAGCCTGTCGGTGTTCTATAGGATGCATTTTGGAGAGTGTGTTCTAACATCGGACGATCCATCGCACGGCGAGTTTCCACCCTTACGTTATTGAAGGGTTTCATCTCGTCTTTTATATCGCGCATGGAGGGACTGGAACAATTTGCCAGCGGCGGAGTTTCTGTCGGACTGCAATTTAAGTGTCTTCAAGGCTAGAGTGAATAGGCTCTTAATAACCTAGCGTGTTTTACCATCAACGATTGCATCACTGCTTAGTATGAATAATAGGTTATACATATTAATATATTTTAGTATTATGTATTTATTAAATAATACATATATAATAATTTATGGATTATATGTTTAGGTATATTTATTATTATTATTTTTATACTTATTACATTCATATTTTTTTCCTCCTTGTTCTTACACACTATTGTCTACATTTCTGTTTTACTTCTCCTTTCGCAGGTCTGCTGGAAGAAATGTCTTATGAAATAAGCGGCAATTTTTTACTCAGATCTTCATTTTGTCTTAACCTTATGTATTTTATTGTGTGTAGGTACATAAAAAAATAAATACATTACAGATATAAATAAGTATAGGAATTTTACAAAGGGTAACAGAATGGGCGGTCTTCATCATCTACAACCTTTTTACCGTCCCACTGTTGGGCACAGATCTCCTCTCATACAGAGAAGGATGTGCTTAGCATTAATTCTGAGACCTTAATTTAGTTATATAGCAGGTTTAAGAATGAATATTGAGAAAAACTTATCTACTATTTTCACCATCTTTACACCCTAAAATCCTAAAAGTGTTTGTGCGTAATATACTAGCACAAAGTGAGAAATATTAGTAACTTAATATAAGATAGAATAAAACATAATTGAAGTCATAACAAAAATCGGCCGGTCAGTTCAAAATTCGAATTCGTAATGAACTGTCAATTGCTAGAATTAGTTTGATTTTATTTTTATTTTTTTTTTTAAATCGCACTGCAAGTATCTCTAAAGTAATGCCACGAATTGGTATCGGTACCTAAAAATCATTCACATCACTAGAGCAATATACGTTTGAATCTTGGACATATTCCAAAACATTTCAGTTTAATCCCCGATGTCTCGGTGGGGCATAAATTAAACGATTTTCATACGAATACAGTTATGTTCTATTGTTAAACTCAAATTAAAGCTTTATTTATGCTCAACTGGTTTGTGTTACTTAGTACGACTATAAAAGTTAGGACCTCGCAATATTCGATTGAATGTTGATCTGACTTCGATCGGTCGGTCGGGTTTTAGAGAACGATTTTATATCCGATTGGAGGACCACATTGACTTAAATCTAGATTAACGAATTATACACCGACGATTAGACTGGTCCTTAGTGAGTAGGGCATTGATAAAATATTAAACAGATACGATATATTCTAACAAACTGACCAAAAAAAATGTGCTGAACACAGCAGCAGCACACATGCATATTTTTATTCGCCATACATTGGTACAGTGTGAGTGAGATGGGGCGCAATCTAAAGCATAGAGAAGAAAAAGATGGATAGTGTTTGTCTTTTGCGCTGTTAGTGTTTGTCGTTTGTTTTACGAGTGTATCGAGAGTGACTAAAGCGAGATACAGGACTTACCTCCTTTTGTACGCTTCATTTTTAGTGCGCTAGTGACATATCTACCTTAGTTTAATATTTTATCAATGGAGTAGGGCAATTGCGTAACACGTTATCAGTAGCAATAGGTTTCATTTTGACAGCTCAACAACATTCATTGCATTATTCATGTTGTTGACTAGACACATTATTTGAACATATTTTTTTTTATAAGTTATAAACTAGCGCTTGACCGCAATCCCGCCTGATGGTAAGCAGTGATGCGATCATTGATGGTAAAGCGCGCTAGTTTATTAAGAGCCTATTCACTCTAGCCTTGAAGACACTAAAATTGTAATGTGACGGAAACACCGTCGCCGGCAAATTGTTCCAGTCCCTCGATGTACGCGGTATAAACGAGGAAGCGAAACGCTTCGTCCGGGTCGCAGTGGTGTCAACAACGTTAGGGTGGAAACTCGCCGTACGACGGGTCGTCCGATAGTGGAACGGAGATGGGGGAATTAAATCATGCAATTCCCTTGCACACTCACCAGAATGCATCCTATAGAAGACCGAAAGGCTGGCTACTCTACGCCTGTGCTCCAGGCTTTGGAGACCGTTTCAAGTTAAGAACATATGGAACAATGCATAACACGTTAAACGCCGCCTTGATTTTTGAGTTTTTCTGTTTGGGCCATGGGGGACACCATGTAGTCGACATGTGATTGTTCCGTAAGGGCCGCGGGGGACACCATGTGTCCGCGAGCTAGGGGCGATTTTAAGCGTGTCGTTTGAGCCGTTGGGCATAAATGTGAAGCAAATATGTATTAGACGTGACCCCCACGGCCCTGTAGACAAATTATTTGCACTTGGTTTTTAGAAAAAAATATGACTTAGAAAATTATGTCATATAATGTCACAACATGTAATGGGACAAGAATTTCAATGTGAGATTATGTAGGTACCTATCATAATTTCATAATTTTATTTAAATAATGTGATAGTTATTATGGATTTCAAACATTACTAGCCAAAATATTAAGGTTCTACTATAAATTAGTAGAATACAGTAATATATTAATAAGTAATTTTACTCATTTGGGGGGTAGTTTGCTAAGTGAAACCGCATGTGTAAAATAAATCATGGCTATTTATTTAAAGTTATTCATCATCTCAGCGTTAATCCCAGTCGCATCCGTAGCTTTTCAGCTTTGGAGTCTGGGGTCCGCTTTACCAGTCTAACTGCTGATTTTGGCTAAACTTCGACATTGGCCGTGAAGCGACTGTCGTCTGACCTCCGCAACCCGAAGGCGATATTGAAGCATTGCAGTTAGACCAATTGTTGGACTTTTGAGGACTCCAACAACCCGTAAAGATTGCCATTAGATGTTCTTATGGCAACTGGGACCAACGGCTTAACGTCCTTTCCGAGGCACGATCAGACCAGTGCAAATGTTCATATTCATGCATACAAATATTTAATATTTATTTAAAGTTATTGACAATTAGAAAACAAATAAATCAGACTACAGATTAAGATCAATGGTATCTTAGCAAGTAAACTGTTCAATGAATTTTATGGAAACACTGAAAACAAAGAAATGGTTTATTAGGACAGGTTTCACAAAATGTATAACTCGCGCAGTTAAAGAAAAGATCTGAAAATGGCGGCGGCTACTTATGGTACGGTTTACAAAACAAGTTTGGTTCTATGGGTCGTTACGCCTTTTTCAAGAAACGTAACATAACCAGTTACTTGGTCGAATAAAAAGAGATATTTTTGTAGCTAGTTATTTTCATTCGACTACTGTGATTGTTTACATAATTATACCTCCACCAACTATACAGTTACTCACGAAACGAAACTAAATTAAATCACTTTCTTGAGTGTGTTGTTATACAGTTAATTATTTTTTTAGCTAATATTCTATTAGATAATTGTAATATAGTTTGTCAAATATTATATAATTATATTACTAATATTAAATTATTCTTTTAGCCAATAATAGTAAAAATAATATTACTAAGTAAGGAGCAAAGGTACATAAAATACTGGATTTTAAAATTTGTTTTTATTAATTATAAAAATACCTAATAAAATATCTGAGAAAAAGGTTTTATAAACCGCTTGGCCCGGCAATATCTGGATCATCTGAACCCATTATTGGTTCAATCCCCTCCATCAATTCGTTATAATCATCCATGGACTGGTCACTTTCACAGTCTTGGTCGTCACATTCGTCACTTTCATCTTCGGTGTCGCTATTCATGCCCACACTGATAATGAAATCCTCTAGTTCACTCTCCCTGCCTACATCGCGATTCCAGTATGCTTCTTCGACTTTCTTTATGTGATTTATTTGTTTCTTCCATTCGTCTTGTGTAATTGAAGCTATGGCCTCTTTTGTCAAGTCCTCAATTTTATTTTCGTGTTGCTCCACATTTTTATCTGCGACCCGTTGTTTTATTAAATTCCAAACATGTTCTATGGGGTTCAGGTCGCAGTTGTAAGGAGGGAGTCTGAGAACATCATGGCCATGCTCACGTAGAAGTTCGTCTACCACATACTTTTTTTCGGGGCGATGGTGTTTTAGATGCACGAGCAGCTCTGCTTTAGTCCAGTCTTCTTCGAATGCCACACCGTGCTCGTGCATCCATTTCTTTATATCCGCTTTGCGGGTTGCAGTCGTTGGCGCTTTATCCAACTGCATGCTGTGGTAAGATGCATTATCCATGACGAGAATGGAGTTTTGAGGCAGATTTGGTATAAGTTTTTCGTTCAAATATTTTGTAAAGTTATTACCATCCATCTCGTCATGGTAGTCGCCTTTTTTTGATTTTGCTTTGAATAATAATCCTGCACCCTCCACAAACCCATCCTCTGAGCCGGCATGAACCATCACCCACCTTTGTCCAGGACTATCATTTTTTCGAATGCCTTCGTTGGTGGATGACTGCCAGCACTTGCTGACAGTATAATGAGCATGGATCCACGACTCATCCATGTATACAACTTTCTTTTTTTCCGCACCCATGGCATCATTTTGTCGGAGGCGGCGTAAATATTTCACTCGCCAGGCTTTTATATTATCGTGCTCTATGAGCACCATTCGGTTCTGGCGACATTTTTTAAATCGAAATCCGAGCTTTTCTTTTAAAATCTTTCTTAACGTCGTTTTGGAGCCTGTATAGTTTAAATCAGCTTTTGCTGATGCCATAATCTTGTTCAGCGTAGGTACCTCCTTTCGAACGTCATATATTGAGGCCACAATATTTCTAATGGCACATATACTGAAGTTATCCATGGGGACACGCGTATTGTTTTTGCCTTTTCTACCCTTACTCGGCGTACGGATTTTAGTGTTGGTTTGTTTTGCAAGTTTACCTGAAATAATAGTAAAATATTATAATAGAATAGTAATATGATGGCTTTATTTTAATTAGGGTTTTTATGAACTGAAACATGCTAAAATATGCTGGACGCTCTTTTATAGCGTGAAGTCATTAAAATATACCTTTCTCTGCACGTGGGTACTATAGAGTCCAGAGATTATTAGGTTAGAAGAATAAATTACTATGATAATGCACCTTGGGTACTGAGTCGCCCAGGCTATCAATATGATGAAAGGTCGATTTTTGTTTGCGTTATCCTAAGTTTATTTAAGTTTTGATGACAATAAGCATGCTATCCGAGTTTCTTGGATACTTTTAGTATCAGTTTAATAGTATGTTTTAGTATGGAAGTTAACTTCAAAGAACTTAACACTTTATAGAAGTTAACTTAACTTTGTTACTAATAACAGCGAAGCAAAAACAAAAAATGTCACATGATATAGATGGTAAATTTAACTGAAAAAACATATTATAGACAGAACAGAGCTAAGCACAAACTGATAGTTTATTGGTAATTACCTTCTCTCTTAATTTTCGATATAGTAGACATCGATAAATTAGTCGCCATCGCTGCGCGTGCAGCGCTGTACTTGAGCGGATGGTAGCGCTCCAAGTTCTTCTCTTCTTCAAAGTATTTTATCACGTTGTAAACAATTTCACGCGCATCACTGTGTAGAATCTTTCCACGTTTTCGTGAAGCCATTGTTCAATCACAAACCAAATGATAAAATAATAAAATGTCAACGTTAGTACTAAAAACTTAACAAAAATAAATAACAATCAAACGTAACGCAAACAAATAACAATTAAACTCAACAAAAACAATAATATCAACAAAATAACAGAGACTTTAGCGGAACGAAAGTAACGATAACTCGGAGTGCGTCAAAGTAGCTTGGAAAGCGAATCCTGACTGATTGTTATTTTTTTGCAGCTCTTACTTCACTGTGTGAGTATAGACAGCGATAGAGAGTGAGCGAGAACGCATGCGCGCGGACGCCATTTACAGATCTTTTCTTTAAGTGCCCAAGTTATAACAAACTTTTTGTTCTTGTTTTTGGCCTGAACTCGCCCCATTACTTTTGTATTTTCTCTATAGCACTGCTGACATGTTCGCCGATTATTTTTGTTAGTACCGTCTTTCTTTGTATGCTTATGTTTCATTCTTCTTGGCATTGAAATCTCGTTTGTGGTTTGTTCACTTCTCGTCTACAATCCCTTCAACACCTGTTTCCTAAACTCAACTATTTGGAATTTTTTCCCGGTTACTGTCTGATATATTATTAATGCATTGACAAGTGCAGTATTTAGAGCAAGTTAATACCAGCTTTTTATACAGATGTCAGACAAATCAATTGCTCCTGTAGCTCTGTTATAATCTACAACAATTTACGGTTTCAGAACAGTTTTCCTCCGCTTTGTGATTGTCTGAAATCGGTCGGAATGTTTTGGAGATAGAACCAGTACATCTCTCTTATCCTTCCACTTCATGACTGTAATTCTATCTTCACTCTCTCTGGCAATATATTCACCTCTTTTTAGTTTAGCATCTGTAACTACTTTTGGAATATGTCTTCTGTTCTTCCTAATGGTACCTACGAGATGGGTTTCATTTTTTATGAGATCCCTTGCTAAATCAATACTTGTGTACCAATTGTCTGTGTATAAGGTGTGACCTTTATTTAACAAGACACTGCAAAGGGACATGACGACGTTTGCCGCCGTTGTGTTGTCTTGATCATTTTCTTGGCGAGCGGGGAAGGCCGACACCTCGACCCCCGCGGCCCCCGGTAACGGACATGCGAATTATTTACCGCGTACGCCATGGGGGACAACTAATGAGTGACACTACTCTTTTAGAACAAATAAACCACAAATTACATTTATTCGCTGTTTTTAGGTTATTGGCCATATTTTATAACCCCTCGGACAATAAAAACTTATAGATGAAATTGTATAAACTTGTTATTTTTGGCCTGGCTCTATCGACTACTTAAGTGAGGCCCACATGTTGTCCCCCATGGCGTTCAATGTGATAAGCAATATCCTTTAAAATGATTACAACTGATAGTAATAGTGTGTTAGTTAATTAGGGTGCTGGATTTATATCCAGCTGGTGGCAATACACTTGACCTGACGCTGCCGACAGTAGTGCGGAGGATGGCCGGCAGAGTAGAGTCGTGGGACGCAGTGGTGTCCTTCTGTGAGGACGTGATGTCGCAGAAGGAAGCTGCGGAACGGGAGAGAGAGATCTCAACTCCCTTCCCGGGCCGCAGAAGACGCACCGGGCGCCGAAGAAGGGCGGATAACGCCCTCTTCCGCCCCCCATGAATGAGTCCAGGGGCGAGGGACATGGGGAAGTCCCCGCCCCCTATTCGATGGACCCCGAGGCGGAGGCGCGCGCGAGTGTCAGCGCGCGCCTCTGAGGCGATGCACGGGGTAGATTAACACCCCACTACCCCGAGAGACGAGGCCCGGACAGACCAGGCCAGCACGAGAGTGTGGGGCTGCGGAAGAATTTAGACTCCCGCGGCCCCACGCGCGCTCGTGACAGAAGAGACACCGGGGTGGTTTTAGTCAGTAAAAGTTGACAGACCCCGTCGCCTATCCTAGGGCGGCGGACATCTTATGAGGATTTCCACCCCGAAAAAAAAAAATTATATGACCTGGCTCGTAACACGATTGGCGAAATCTCCACTATAGATGAACTTCTGCTTGAACTTTTAAGGAAACACAGGCGTGGTTTTATGTTACTACTTATCATTTCAAAATTCAAGAAATAAATGGCTTTAAAACGGCCTCTTACTATATATAGTTTTGGTAACCTTAGTTATCATATATTTATTTAATTATATCTTAGTTGTACACCAAAACATATCCATCAAAATACATTCAACACATCAAAACATATAATGGGCGGCCTTATTGTTAATGCAATATCTTCCAGACAATCAAAGAATGGACAAGCCTTTTGACAGCCTCCGTGGCGTAGCGGTAGCGGACGCGGCCGCTGCGCAAGGTGGCGCGGGTTCGATCGCACAGTGCAAATATTTGTATGCATGAATATGAATATTTGCACTGGTCTGGTCGTGCCTCGGAAAGCACGTTAAGCCGTTGGTCCCGGTTGCCATACAAACATCTAATGGCAGTCGTTAAAGGGTTGTTGGAGCCCTCAAAAAGTCCAACAATTGGTCAGTAGCAATGCTTCGATGTCGCCTTCGGGTTCTGGAGGTCAGACGGCAGTCGCTTCACGGAAAATGTCGAAGTTTAGCCATATCAGCAGTTAGACTGGTAAAAGCGGACCTCGGACTCCAAAGCTGAATAAACTTCGGATGCGACTGGGATAAACGCTGAGATGATGATGAATCAAAGAATGGACAAATTCTCCGTAAACCACAATATTTTATCGTAATTTATTGTCCTATGATTATTAAAAACAAAAAATCTGATAAGAATATTTAATAAAAGTTATATAAAGAAAAAGCTTTGCTTTCTCGCCATTGTATTATTTAGGGTATTATATCTTAATTTACTATTTTCATTCATAAGTGTAATACACAAAACTTCTAAATGCTAACCCACTTTAAACGGCTACATACGTATCCACCGTACAGCACTTTAACACTAATTAAACTACTTAGAACCACAAAGGCCAATTTGTTTTACTGTATAAACAAGTTGTCTCTCCACAGGACTTGTAAGGATTCGTCCACATAAGACGATAGGTGTTTTAAGACCATACATTAATATACTAAGTTATTTTCCTAAAGGCCTGTTACCATGGGTTCCTCTCCGTTGAATTTTTGACGGTTATTGAAGAAAAATTTAGGTATTTAAGTACATTTTAATCTCATATGTTTGCACTTTTACTATAAAAACATAAGAGAATCAACAAACAAAAATGTCTATGTTTAAGTTAATAGCACAATAACTGGCTTTCTTGGTATAAACCAAGAAAGCCCAAGACCATCACAACAATGAAAACATTAAGGTCAAGAGTCTTGCACAGGAAATAGGTATCAGCGTGTACCACAACCCGTTTGGTAACGGGCTTAGATAAGTACCATCCCATACCATATCCTCCCGTGGATGCTGTAAGGGAACTCTCACCAGGGTAGTGGGCAGCAGCTCTTCTCCTTTGGAATATCAAACCACTGCCGATCCCCAACCCGCCTGCCAAGTGTGTGGATTATGTCAACCCCAAACGAAAGCCTTAGGGGAGGCCTTCTACCAGCAGTGGACCTCTATACGCTGAAGAAGAAGAAGTGTACCACAATCCTGTGAGACAAGACACTTCAATTTTCTGTTAATATTTTACATTGAATCCCTTTAGTCACTTCCCCCTTTCATTTCACTGCAAGTGTATCAACTGTGGACCACGCTTAACATAGCAAAATGTTAAACATTTCTGCTTAAATACAAGGCAAATATTTTAAGCTCCTAGTTGTTTCTTTAAATAGTTAAAAGGCTTCGCTTCATGCTCCTAATAATGCTGGACAGTTTAAACAAGATGATCGTGTTGAAACGTTTAGTATTTCTGGAAGTATCTGACTTGAATATTAAGGCTAAGAGAAAAGTTAGATTGTTTGAGATCCCTCTAAGAATATCTAAGGAATTTAATATCTTAAAATAACTTCAACTTAGGGCCAAACCCAGAACTCCCGGCCACTGTAGTTGCGGGCTTGCGGGAGGCGAGCTGCCCTTCACTCGGTAAGGACCAGGCCCGAGTCGACAGCGCATTGTGTTCTTCGCGCGCCTCAAAGAGATGTCAGCACATCGTGACGGGGTCGACGAGGATCGATAGCTCCTGGCCAGGATTGCGGGTTGGTTAAAAATCGTAGCCCTGGCGCATAGGCAAGTGAAGAAACACGGGTGGGTTTTAGTCAGTAAAAGTTTGACACGCCCTTCCGCTCCGCCTAGAGTGGGTGAGGTCTTTTGATGATTTCCCATTCAAAACTAAAAAAGGGCAAAAAACCACGTTTAGAACTCTCAGTATTCATAAGCAATGCTAGGGACGCAAGCTTCTTTTCATCAAGGGGGAGTCTGCTGTAATCTACCACGCGGTTCCAGTACGAGTTGGTAGATGTTACGTGTCTTTAGGTTGTTGGTTCTTTGGTTCAAGGATACGCCGTTTACCTCACGATATTTTTTTTTTTTTATAATTATAAACTAGTCCTGACCGCAATCCCGTCTGATGGTAAGCAGTGAAGCGATCATTGATGGTAAAGCGTGCTAATTTTTTAAGACCTATTCACTCTAGCATTTTTTTTTTTTGTTTGGGATGGGAATTCTTCAAATAACCTCTCCCGCTCTGGGCGCAGCGGACTTTTACTGAATAAAACCCACCCGTGTTCCTTCACTTGTCAGTGGGCCAGGGCCACGGTTTCTTTTTTAACCAGCCCGCAACCCTGACCCATGAGACATAGGTCTTCGTGGACCCCGTCACGTATTCACTCTAGCCTTAAAGACACTTAAATTGTAGTGAGACGGAAACACCGCCGTTGGCAAATATTATGGCACCGGATTGAAGTCAAGCAAATGACTTGTAAGCCAGGAACTGATATCACTTGGCCACTTTGCTCTGACAACTCTTTGACAAGGTATAAATATTCTGAAGCCCAATTAAGGTAATTGAAAATTATAAAAATCAAGTCACAGTCTCATCTCAGCTACAAACAAATGTCAAAAACTTGTTAAAATGTAAGGTGTATTGTAATGTAATTAGACGTAATTTTGACAGATTATGTCATGTCATCATCAACCTTTATATCGCCCCACTGCTGTGCATAGGACGTCTCCTCTCATACAGAAAAGGATTGAGCATAATCACCACTCTTGCTCAATGCGTGTTGGCGATTATGTCATGTAATTGGAATTAATTTTGACAGATTGTGTCAGGCAATTAGACGTAATTTTGACAGATTGTGTCATGTAAGTAAACGTAATTATGACAGATTGTGTCAAGTAATTAAACGTAATTTTGACAGATTTTGTCATGTAATCAGACGAAATGTTGGCAGATTCAGACTGAGATTAGACTGTGAACGTTTTCAAAATCAAACTCAAACACATTTATTGCGAAAATGGGTAATTGAGATAATTAACATCGATACATTAAATAGTTTGTCATTTCCATAATCCGCCTGAAGGCAAGCAATTGGGTTGTATCCTAAAAAAATATTTAATGTCCATCAGATAGATTTATAAAAAATATTGAACACGTATTTTTTATTTTTTCTTTCATTCAAATACTTGGGAAGATATATGGATTTGAAATGTCGCATGACGTCACGCCGTGCAACAAAATATAACACAGCGTGACGTAATTAGCCCCCACTCCGTAACTTTAATACGCTATATCTCAGTAGTTTTTTGTAATTTCGACAAAATAAAAAATATGGTTCTTAAGTTTTTTTATTATCTATAAGACGGACTAATTATTTTTTTGATTTTCATACCTTGGATACATCCCTATTTTAATTGGCGTTAGTCTCTATTTATGGTATACCTATATATTGTAATTTAAAAAATAATTAAACAAAATTAAAATAGCTCTCGTGGAATTAGCCTATTACATTATTAGTATTAATTATTATTATTTTTAACTTTTTTTAAAAATTTGTTTTGAATGAATTTATAAAATTTATACGATTATTAGTGATAGGTACCTTCTGGTCGCGTTCACTTTCATCGATTACCATGGCATTATACGCCGAAACTTTAGATGGGTAAGTCAAGACAATGGTAATGACAACTAACTAGTTATGGATAGTTTGAAAAATATTTAATGTTCTTGAAGATTTTATATAATTTTTTAACCTTTAAGTGCACTTTATTTTCCAATTCAACGATACCAAAAACTTTAAGCACCACAATTTTTAATGGTTTTTATCACACCTATCTATGTAGGCCTAGGACATTGATAGAACTATTTAGCTTATCCCATCGACCCGCGAATACATCAAGGGGGATACTAAAGCCAGCTATACATCAACACGTCTTGATCCGACGTATCGTTTGACATCGAAAAAGTAATATGTCTCCTCAAGCTGTATATAAAACCTTAGCGAAATGAAACGGGTCCGCTATCAAGCTGCGGCCCGTCAATCTTATTGTCATTCAATTTGAATTTCCGCTTAGGACCGGTTTTTTGTGAGGCCTTACAAAAGGCCATAGGAGAAGCGGATTCTGAGGGGACTGTAGTACTAGATGAATTTAGGACTTACTTAGATAAAAGTAGTGGCATTGCTGAGTACAATGATCTCGCAGTCGTTTTTTATAGGATCTCTATTCTATAATCGATACTCTGTAGGTAATTCGCATTGCCTAGTATCTTCTAGAACTAAATAATAAGTTAAATAATTAGCAAAATAGCAACAGGGAAGTTTGCTCATGAGAGAAATACATATTTACCTACCTAAGAATTGCCATAAAAAAAAATTAGAAAGTGTATTTTTTTAGAATTGATTAAGTGTGCATTGCAAATTTCAGCACATGTCAAGCTCTACTTTAAACCCGAAAGCGGTAGTCCCACCTTGGGCGCCAATTATAAATTGCCCTTCCGCAGTATCATAAAAAAGTATCTGAATCGCATTCTTGTAGAAAAAGTGCAGTTTCATTTATAAATTTTATTGAAAAGGTAAGATTTCGTACACAAATAAGTAATTACACGGTTGCATTTCTTTTTCTATAATCCATAATAATATTATAAATGCGAAAGTATCTCTGTCTGTCTGTCTGTCCGACTTTCACCCCAAAACTACTGAACCGATTGTAACGAAATTTGCTACACAGAGAGTCTAGAGCCTGAGAAAGGACATAGGCTATATAACATCCCGCTATGACCAATAGAAACAGAGCAGGAACAAAAAATGTTGCGAAAATTAGAGCAAACGCGGACGTACATATTGCTCCCATTATTTTAACAGGCGCTTATTTTATATAAACTGAGATCTTTCGGTTCGAAGCTTACGCGGAGGAAATCGCGGAGCACATCTAGTTAAGTATACATTTAATTTCCAAGTGTTTTTTGGATAATCGGTCGTAACTATTGGATGTTTTTGATGTAGCGGCGGAAAGCGATTCCGCTTTAATGAAATATACGTCGTCAAAATCTACCATTTTACCAGTATTTGATATAAAAATGTCAAAAACGTTCTGTATTAGACAGAAATTGCTATTCACCGGTCGTTTGTTGTTGTATGTTTGTAATAGCACACATTAAGCAAGACTGTCTGCTACCCAGTATAAAGTTTAGTGTTCTATAGTATGAAAACTTGTAATTGGTTATCACCATGTTTTAGACTTAGGGACTATTGTATCTGTTTAGTTGCAAGTTTTCTAAAAATAAATTACTCACTCCAACGTTTCAAACGTGAAACTAGTCACGCTAAATTCGTGGCCCAACATTCAGTCTATCCGAGCGCCGAGGCCGAGAAAAACCTAACATTTGTCACTGCATCGGAATCTGTTGAATTAGACGCTTCAAGGGTTCCCCCGGATGGGAATTTGAGCTTATTTTTTGTTTCAGTTCCATATTATACAGCATTCGAGAACATTCCCTGCGTAATGGCGTTGCTGTATCGCAATAACGTATCTAAAACGAGGGTAGGATGCTTTTTTCTCGCTTTACGATTTTTAGTTGATGGCTTGATATGATTCGGTCTAAGGCGGGTATTACTTACGGTTCGGAGTTCCGTTGCTCTCGGAATATTAACTCCGGATTTAGAGGAAAGGGTACGGAAGTTTTAACGGTTTTTGCTTCCGATTTAAGCCAATATTTTTGCTGTTGTTGTGTTATTCGTTTCTGCGGATGATTAAGTGGGTTCAGATGGGTTTTATTTTTAGGATTTGGGTACCTACCTAAATTCTAAAAATAATGCCACCCAATAAAGCCTGTGCGTTTCCCGATGCATCGGTATCTGGGATATTGCTGGGATTCTACCTCGCATAGAATCATAGCATTATGGTAAGCGATATTCGCTTTTCGTGGATAGGATGCAAACTTCCCTCGCCTTTCTTTTATGTGTGGGTGTATAATCTCCATCTCTCTGAAAAGAGCTGAAGTTTTTCCCCTGTCCATTGAATTCAAACACTTTCAAAAAAAAAAAAAAAACAAAGATACATCTAATAGGGTATTTGACTAAAAAAAACTAATTACCTAGTCCGTCAGTCAGATTTCCAAAAAAATACTAGACACGTATTTTTTCTTTATTCATATAAACATAAAATGAAGACGACACAGCGCGTTGAAAACTCGTGTGACGTCACTGCACGCTACACTTGTTAGCGACCAGTGACGTCACCAGCCACCACTCCTGATCTTTGATGCCTTTTATATTTGTCAATTTTTATTGATTTGATAAAACAAAATATACGTGTCTAGTATTTTTTGGAAATCTGACTGACGGACTAATTAGTTTGTTTTTAGTCAAATACCCTATTCCTCATAACTTTTCTGTACAAACGTACCATAATTTTCCCTCGCAAACATTATGCAAAACCTGCTCGTAAACATATAATCATAGGTTACAGCTCTACACAAAGCTTGGGTCGGTCCATCGATACGGGAACATTGACAAAGACGAATGGTTGTCTTCCCTCCTAACATGGGAAACGTGAAAGGCCTATGAAATACGTTCACGTATTTGGAAAATTAACTGTGGCCCAAAAAATGCATGCGTTATTCTGTCACTAAATACGGGTACTATTAGTTTTAAAAAAGTTAGTTTCAGGATTAGTGTCCAAGTAAACATTAATTAGTCTTTCTTTTTTTAATATAGATTTTTCATTTACATATTTACGTTCACTTGTAAAAGATTCCCTTGCAGAATAAAATGTTCCTGATATTGTATAGACCTCTATTAGGTATATGAAACTTAAAAATATCTGACGAAATATATGTAGATATGCTATAGGTAAACCTGTGCTGAATCCCAGTGTGATAATACTATTTTATGTTCTTGATTGTTCTCTTTGGGCGAATAGATTATACAATATGTAAAGAATACCCTGTCCGACCCGTAAGGATAATAAAGGTTAGGTAAACACATGGCCAAATAAAATATTAAATTTTACATAATCATCATAGTAACAATACTAATGAATTTTGGAATAATCATTTTTTGTCGCGAATTAATTTCAACTTCCCCAAAATTTGGTAATTTTTAAAAAGTGACAACACCATTTGTGAAGGAGCGAATAGCGATGCGACCACGTGCCGCGTACCCTGCCCCCCGTCACCCGCGGATGTATGCCTAACGTGTTGTCTACCGCACATGCATTAAGTTACCTTGCTTTTTCGAAATAATAGATATTTATTTTTTTAGGGGGATTTTTTTTTTAAGTTTAGACCGGCTTTGTAGGCATTATTATAATCAGTTATCGATACCTAATAATACCTTCACGGATCGGACAGGGTTTTCTTTACATATTGTATATAGGTAAGCTTAAATAATGTCAAGAAATGAATCCACTTTAGAGGCATGAGGAATATAAACGGTAAAAATTTTGAAGGTCTCTTTTCTAGTAGGTGCGTGTGTATTACACACACTTATCATCCTTTTTTGTTTATTGCACAGATGTGACGTACTGCTTAATTGTTTCTTTACGCAAGTAATTATTTCTTCACTAGCTTTCCGCCCGCGGCTTCGCCCGCGTGGAGTTAGGTTATATCACGCTTTTTAGATTTCCCTCGGGAACATCATATTTTTCCGGGATAAAAGGTAGCCTATGTTCGTTCTCAGGGTCCACAGATTGTCTGTGCCAAATTTCATCAAAATCGGTTGAGAGGTTTAAGCGGGAAAGCGTAACAGACAGACAGACAGACAGACAGACAGACAGACAGACAGACAGACAGACAGACCGACAGACAGACAGACAGAGTTACTTTCGCATTTATAATATTAGAATTTCATCAAAATCGGTTGAGAGGTTTAAGCGGGAAAGCGTAACAGACAGACAGACAGACAGACAGACAGACAGACCGACAGACAGACAGACAGAGTTACTTTCGCATTTATAATATTAGTATGGATTATTTATTATTCTTAATTGTTTCTTCACTCCGCAATTTTTTTTTTCTATTTTAATTATTATTGTTTATTTTATTATCATCTGCTCTGATGACAGCCTCCGTGGCGTAGTGGTAGCGAACGTGGTCGTTGCGCAAGGAGGCGCAGCTTCGATCCCCGCACAGTGCAAATATTTGTATGCATGAATATGAATATTTGCACTGATCGTACCTCGGAAAGCACGTTAAGCCGTTGGTCCCGGTTGCCATAGGAACGTCTAGTGGCAGTCGTTACTGGTTGTTGGAACCCTCAAAAGTCTTTTTTTTTTTCTTTGGTTTACCTGCAAGGCTTAGATATCGCCTTCGGTTTGTGGAGGTCAGGCGGCAGTCACTTCACGAATAATATCGAAGTTTAGCCAAAATCAGCAGTTAGACTGGTAAAGCGGACCCCAGACTCCAAAGCTGAAAGCTACGGATGCGACTGTGATTAACGCTGAGATGATGATGAGTGTATTGTCATCTGCCAGTGTCGCAGGCGCATCACGGACGGGTTCATTTTTATTGTGAATTTTCCATGTAAAATAATGCGTGCTAATCTTTGGGTCTGGCCTTAACATAAAGCAATGGACAAAATTGACAACAATGTTTATAAGATTTCAAGTTTGAGTATGTCTTTTTTATTTGAAGTCTATTTTTCTTTTGTGTGGAATAGTCTATTTTTCTTTCTCTCTTGCTTTCGTATACCACAGCCGTTCAACTAACAGCTTGAATAATATTTCATAAATTATATTTTAGGTTGGAAATTAAATGCTACCTAAGTAACGAAGCTAGGGCACCCTAACCATATGAGTTGGGCTAGAATTGTGACTTACTACGTACGAGCCGAAAGATTGATCTCCTATTTACTACTTTACTAAATGAAAATCTCTAGTACCTTATCCATCAAGCTTATCGCCCACTTTCACAGCGTTTTCATTATAATTATTTTTAATACATTTTAGTGTGCTACTTTTTATACGAACCCAAACTTTTAGTAACAAGCAAGAGCTAAGAAAAGCTGTGAAAGAAAAGTAGGTACATTAATTTTGTAATGATGTTAAGCTGAGGGTCGATAATTAAAATGTAATATCGTAAAAAAGTGATGGCTAAAGAAATTTTCTACTTGGATTAAGACGGCGGGAGCTTTGATCGCCTGCGTTCGATCCTACACGTATATCTATCATTACGCCTATGTTTTGCTCTAGGCTGGGGAGGGGTGTGTGTGTGTGTGTATAATATACCCCCATTTTACCACTTATTTTGTCCAATATAAAGTTTAAGTTTTAAGTGAAAAATTTTAAGTGACTTATATTTTTGTAATCATAAGTCGTGGTGGCCTAGTGGTTAAAACACCAGCCTCTCAAATATGAGGGCGCGGGTTCGATTCCAGGTCAGGCAAGTACCAATGTAACTTTTCTAAAGTTATATGTACTTTCTAAGTATATCTTAGACACCAATGACTGGAGGTGAAGGAAAACATCTTGAGGAAACCTGGACTTTTAGTCTGAAATCGCCAACCCGCATTGAGCAAGCGTGGTGATTACGTTCAATCCTTCTCTGTATGAGAGGAGACCTGTGCCCAGCAGTGGGACGATAAAAAGGTTGATGATGATGATGATGAATCATAACAAAGGTCCAAAAGGATGCGAGGGAGATGAAACGCACGGAAGATATTGCACAAGGCTGAAATAACTAGCATGATAGGATAAACATATCTAGATACACATTGACAGCCTCCGTGGCGTAGCGGTAGCGGACGCGGCCGCTGCGCAAGGTGGCGCGGGTTCAATCCCCTCACAGTGCAAGTATTTGTATGCATGAATATGAATATTTGCACTGGTCTAGTCGTGCCTCGGAAAGCACGATAAGCCGTTGGTCCCGGTTGCCATACGAACATCTAGTGGCAGCCGTTACGGGTTGTTGGAGCCCTCAAAAGTCCAACAATTGGTCTAACTGCAATGCTTCGATGTCGCCTTCGGGTTGTGGAGGTCAGACGGCAGTCGCTTTACGGAAAATGTCGAAGTTTAGCCATATCAGCAGTTGGACTGGTAAAACGGACCCCAGACTCCAAAGCTGAAAAGGCTTCGGATGCGACTGGGATTAACGCTGTGATGATGATGATGATAGGATAAACATATCGCGAGTGTGACCTTAAAGTTTAATATTTAATCGATGATATATCTATACTAATATATAAAGCTGAAGAGTTTGTTTGTTTGAACGCACTAATCTCAGGAACTACTGGTCAGATTTGAAAAATTATTTTTGTGTTAAATAGCACATTAATCCAGGAAGGCGTTAGGCTATATAACATCACGCCGCGATCAATAGGACCGGAGCATAACTAACTCTACGCGAAGGTAGTCGCTGGCGGCCGCTAGTTACGTTTAAAATAACTTGAATGACGAAAGTTTAAAAGGATGCGAGAGATATGAAACTTACGGAAGAAAATTACAGATGCATAACAGGAAAATTTTACCCCAAGATTTTCTCTCACTTGCGGGTTGGTTAAAAAAGAAACCGTAGCCCTGACGGACAGGCAAGTGAAGGAACACGGGTGGGTTTTAGTCAGTAAAAGTCTGACACGCCCTACCACTCCGCCCAGAGCGGAAAGGTCATTTGATGATTTCAGATCCACACCAAAGTCTTCTCTAACTTCAGTTGCCATGTTCCGTCATAGTTGTACTCTTCAATGTAGGAACATTATTAACTAAATATATCCAAACGAAAATTCAACATTCGGGTTTATTATAACATTTTACAGTCAATAAACTTTATTTAAACTTTTAATATTGGAAAAATGATGCACGTTATCGATGCAAAACCCAGTGGAAGGGTGTCAGACAACTCCTCACAAAAAAAAAACCGGTCGGCGAGTCGGACTCGCGCACGAACGGTTCCGTTCCGTATCTTTAAAAACGGGAAAAAAATCACTCACAATTTGTTGTATAGGAACCCGCCTTCAATTTTTATTTTAATTAATAATAGGCCCATTAAATAAACACAATCAGCTCAAATCAACACTCGACACGAACACAACGGGAAAATAGAACTGTCAAAGTCGCCAAACAAACGTCATAACCACTGTCATGGTTACCTTAATAAAGGGTTATCTCACTAAAAACGTTTCAAATAATTAATTACTTAAACTTGTATTTTTATTCAAATTAATTTAGTAGTATTTTTATGAAAATCTTTTATTTTTTTCCTTTTTATCTATATAGCGTACATAGTGGTGGCCCAAAATGACACATCTCCTTTCAGTAAATGTTCTAGTTTTAGCAATTATTAAACAGTTTGAGCTTCATGAACATTTTGCATATTATATCCAATTCAATTTGCGAGTCACTTCATTAGTGATGCAGTGATGAAGGCATAACGAACCGTAGTCAGTTTGAATTGTTTTATTATTATTATCAAGTTCCGTTCACCTCCTGTATTTTTTTTTTCTTATTTATTTAAGGAGGGTTTTAATCTATACAGGTTAAGCCACCCTCCTCGTTACAATAAATAATATTAATTTGCCTTCTATAAATAATATGATTTATTATAAATGTACCTACATATATTACTGCCATTCGT
Organism: Sesamia nonagrioides; assembly: GCA_017933935.1. Lineage (NCBI taxonomy): Eukaryota > Metazoa > Arthropoda > Insecta > Lepidoptera > Noctuidae > Sesamia > Sesamia nonagrioides. The sequence goes on from JADWQK010002250.1 coordinate 700,827, forward strand.
GTGTACAACCAACTGCCAATAGCGATTAAGAAATTAAATGGAAATATATATAAAACCATTGATATAATATATAAATTAACCAAAATAAATGTGCCGATCGGAGCAGCAGCACACACATGCAATTTTTTTATTCTGCGTACATTTCACACGTTGGCACAGTGTGAGTGAGATGGGGCGCAATCTAAAGCATAGAGAAGAAAAAGATGGCTAGTGTTTGTCGTTTGCGCTTAAATAGAACCGACGAAAACTAAAGCGACTTGCTGGACTTACCTCCTTTTGTACGCTTCATTTTCAGTGCGCTAGTGATGTATCTACCTTAGTTTAATATTATATCAATGTATAAAACAATGTTAAAGAAAATATAATTATTTTGGTAGAAAGTAACTTATACTTAATTGTAATTTAGACTTGTCGTTTTGTTTATAAATCTTTTATTCCTTGGATATTGCATGTCCGACTTGGATAGACTGTTGAGCCAAAGAATTGTATAATAATATAATAATAATAATAAAATAATAATATAATATTTACATAATTAAATAACATCAGTATGTACACAGTTATGCAATAGATGAATCTTTTTCTTTATCTTTACATAAACTCCTGTATTCAAGCCACATAATTATTTTTAAACTTTTGTTACCAATTTCAAAACACCATCTGCTCTGTTCGTTTAGTTATGAGCCAACAAGGAGATATAAAACCTCTGTATCTATTCCACTTTCATTATTCTTAATTTAAAATATTTTACATTTTCTTTTTCCTCTATATGCAATATCTCAGAGCCATTCGTGGCTAAATAATGACAGCCAATTATATTCAGCTATAATGAAATGAAATGAAATCGTTTATTATGCAAGTAGGATCACTGATTACTTTTACATGTCATATTTTTTTAAACTAGCTAGAGCCGGCATTTCCTAACTCAGAAGAAAAGCCGAAACTAACTCAGGGATCATCGTCTTTTTTCAAGTCCAGACATTAAAAATGAAAATGTTTACTATAACAATATGTACTTAACAATCAATTTACGTGATTTAAAAAAAAAACAGTGATTAAATGTCATACGATGGAGCGACGACATCAAAAAGTGGCTGGTAGTGGCTGGCGGAGAACTGCTCAGGATCGAACTTGTTGGCGTGCCATGAAGGAGGCCTATGTCCAGCAGTGGACGAGTAGGGGCTGATGATGATGATGAGGATGAAATGTCATAATTGTAGCATAATTACGCATATTGCTTAATGACATTGTTTAGCAGGGCGAGCAGCTCAATCCCAAACTTTATTGTCTTCTAAATAATCAGAAAATTTATAATACCCCTTTTTGCAAAGTTTGGTCTTAATACAGCTTTTAAATATTTTAATGGACAAGTTTCGAGTATCCATGGGAAGCTTGTTGTTGGGTCAGGGTTGCGGGTTCGTTAAACAAGAAACCGAAGCCCTGGCCGTCGCACAGGCAAGTGAAGAAACACGGGTGGGTTTTAATCAGTAAAAGTCTGACACGCCCTTCCGCTCCACCCAGAGCGGGAGATGTCATTTGATGCTAACCCATCCCAACAAAAAAAAGCTTGTTGTAAAAGTATATACATTGACCCATAAACGAGTTGCCTACACTGTAGAGACGAGTGTGATGTATAGCAAGATTGTGTTTGTATACTTTTTAGCATTCAGGTTAAGCAAGGCTTGACGTGGTTACTCTGTGGATGGGTCCTGGTTTGTCATTTGTGGATCTTTAACAGTCTTTACACCACTACTTTAGTCCACCTGAAAATCTGGCTGTCTGTGTAAAGATAATAGCAAGTGGTGTTCTGTGATTTCTTTTGTGGTTTCTCTATTGGCAGAGGGCGTGGGTTTATGTATGTATAGAGGTACACCTCTGCCTAAGCCTTCAGGATTACAGGCTTGATGTTGCGTTATGATAAAATGAGCGGTTTTTCCTTGTAAACAAAACTAAGTCAGGGTTTTGTTTACACGAACAAATCGCTCATTTCGCAGGCTTCGAAACTTTAGCTATCTACTGTAGCGAATTTAATGAAAAGATACACCTCACTTTGGTTTATAAATGTTGTTTACTTAAATATATAAAAAAAAAAAAAACAGAATATCCATTTTTAACAATATTATAAACTAGTCCTAAGCGATAAAGCGCGCCAGTTTATTAAGGGCCTATTCACTCAAAAACAAAACTGAGTGAATAAGAAGAAAGACATGCGTAAGGGAGGTGATGCAATGTTAAACCCAACAACACGACCAACGTTGCTGCGCCAGAGGTAGATTGATCTGGAGAACCTCCACGACCAAACTCCCGACACAACAATATTTGGCGTATCGTACCCGGCACACATCGCAACACAATTGCTGAGATCCGTCCTCCGTACGCTTTAGCAGATTGATATCTGCTAAAGCTATCGCTTGGCGACAAGACTTGGTCTGGTGGGTGGTAACTTCTGCCGGCAGCCGATTTATGGCCCACCACCGACATGAGCATCATCATCATCATCATCACAGCGTTAATCCCAGTCGCATCCGAAGCCTTTTCAGCTTTGGAGTCTGGGGTCCGCTTTACCAGTCCAACTGCTGATATGGCTAAACTTCGACATTTTCCGTGAAGCGACTGCCGTCTGACCTCCACAACCCGAAGGCGACGTCGAAGCATTGCAGTTAGACCAATTGTTGGACTTTTGAGGGCTCCAACAACCCGTAACGACTGCCACTAGATGTTCGTATGGCAACCGGGACCAACGGCTTAACGTGCTTTCCGAGGCACGACCAGACCAGTGCAAATATTCATATTTATGCATACAAATACTTGCACTGTGTGGGGATCGAACCCGCGCCACCTTGCGCAGCGGCCGCGTCCGCTACCGCTACGCCACGAAGGCAGTCGCGACATGAGCATAATATTATATATAACTTTAATTGCAACAGAACAAAGTTCACTTTTAATAGTGTTAGCCACACTAAAATCAACTTAACAGTCATCTAAACAAAGTTAGCATTTGTTTAACTTCTAATAGTGAGGGTGTGCAGCTCAACGCAGTTTTGTTTACACGTTCCTTGTCAATGGCCTCTCCAAAAACCCTCATTAAAGAACCTATTTTTAATTAGTGCAGACTTGTTACACAGAATAAACTTGTACGAATTTTGATAACTTAATTGCTAATTAGGATAAAAGTTGGAGCGCCCGTTGCTGAAATTAACTTTTGTACAGACGAAACAATTATTGTATTAGTAAGTTTCTTCGTATTTGTATATTACAGTAAATGTTCAGCACTTACACTCGACTGACTGTTTACACTGACTTTTCAGTGTTTCTGTTTGACTCCGAGATATTTGGAAGTTAAATTAATGTTGATAACAGTTGTCTTTTGTTGAAGATTTTGTTGTTAGCCTGTTCTTATAAAGAGGGATTTAATGTTGCTGTCTGTGTAATAGGATCTACAATAGGACACCAGCTTTGCCTGTGTAATCAAATCAAATCAAATAATTTATTTCAAATAAACCAGTTACAGGCACTTTTGAATTGTCAGAAGGTTGGTCAGTCAATAAGATGAAGCTAGTCGCCCACTCCAAAGAGTAGGTACCTATGGAGAAGAACGGGCAAGAAACTCCATGGACACTCTTTTAAATTTTTAAGCTATTGTTACAAATATTTGATTACATCATTCATGTTGAAATCAACCGCGTGAGAACGATGCAGAAATATATTATACGCTGAGAGCGTCCATTATAGAAAACACACAAAAATCAATTCAGACTAACCCAACAAATAAATGCCTTACAGCACATTCGTACATTGTGCTCACACGTTTGCCATGCAATTATAAAATACTAAGAAATTGAATCTACACAATGCTAAGATAGTTTTGTCCAAGGTTCAGCAGCTCCAACAGTGTTCCCGAATCTGTGGAAAGTTTAGCTCCTGTGTAGCTGTACAAGTGCCGAACACCTCTGTCAGCGATGCAATGCCGTAACGTACAATATGCTTGGCTATATAGTGTGTAATACAGGCTTTGAATTAATAATATAAACAATTACATATTAAAACTACAAGAGGAAAAATCAAAGATCAAGCATTGTATAGAAATCGGACGCAGCTCAAGCCCAAGCCTTTTTGTCCTCAATATAATCCTTCACACTATAAAATGCTTTCTGACACAACTTACGTTTAATGAAGGATTTGAATTTATTCAGGCTCAGATCTTGAACCACCTCTGGAAGTCCATTGTAAAAATGTATACATTGGCATCTGAAAGAGCCACCTATTTTCTTGAGCCTTGTTGTAGGTACAATAAATTTGTGCCTGTTCCTAGTATTTATATCATGGACATCACTGTATTTTTTAAACAATTTTATATTTTTATGTAGGTCATGCCCACTGTTTTTTTTTTTTTTTACATCTCTACAATATCCTAGAGTTATATGGGGTAAAAGAGATATTTGCAGATCAGAGACGCTGACGCTGTTCTGAAATTTCCTGATGACAGTTTATTCTACAAGTAAAACAGGAGTTCAAGAATATGTGGTCCAGAGTAGTTTTGAAGATATAGGTATTAAAATTTCAAAGTATCATTAATAAATACAAGTATTTTTTCATTACTCCGCGTCCAGTTCAATAAAGCGTTTAGGGCGGTGCTGAGACTGCTCGGCCACTGCAACGCCTCGGGCATGTTCGCGGAGGCGCGTACCGACTGCTTCCATGCGACAATGCACAAGCGGTGCGCGTCTCTGGTACACAGAGTGTGGGGCAGCGCTAACTCCGTCCTCGCGATGATTGCCAGCAACCTTTATATCCAGCAAAGCTGCGGTAGATATATTGCTGCCATGGGAAATTTTGATTGTGTTTATTGTCGTTATCGTATATGTAACCTTTTATGTGCCTGTTGTGTGAATGTATCTTGAAATAAACTAAATTTATTACAATAAAGCTCATAAAATAGAGAACGAAACGTCCAGAGATGAACGAATTTGGTCAGTCCACCTTATTGGACTGGACCTCTGGAGCGTCGTCTATCCACCTTCCCAGTAACCATCAGGTCTTCGAGATTGTCTCCATTTTTTCTGGCAATATGGCCAAAATATTCCAAAATTCTTCGAAGACAGACAGAGAGAGAGGGAGAGACAGTCTAATTAACACCCAGCTCTCGGAGGATTGACTGATTTGTGCGGAATGTTGTCCAAAGAATTTTAAGCATCTTTCTCCAGCACCATATCTCGAAAGCGTCAATGCGATCGGCTCTGAAACTGTACAACCATTTATTAGACAATACCTACTTAACCCCTTTCAAAGACGATCCATGCAAACGGCCATTACTCAACATAACGTTAAGATTCGAAACAGAGCCGCAGCGCTAACATTGATTTTATTAATTCTCTTTATTTACAAAGGGTTTTCATCCACACAGATACATCAACCCCATTGTGCCATATACTTGGTTTACAAACAATATCTAACTAAAAAATAAGCTACGTTTATATCACATAAAACTATTCATATGTTACCGGCAATGTGTATAATTCGGGTATTGTATACAATCCCTAGGTAATATATATAATCGATGGGGCGTCCAGGCAATGTATGAAATATCATGAATATCATTGTCCATTTCATACTTTACCTAGGTATTGTATACAATTCCTAGGGATTGTTAGAATACCTGCTGGTTCACCGGTGATGTGTAAAATAAATAAATCTTAACATAAGTCTGTTAAGATTTATTTATTTTTACTTATCAAATAGCGGACAAATAAAACATGTTGTATTTACTTGAATTAAACTTTATTATCTATATCTTTAAAATCACAAAAAAATAACAGAAAACTTAAAATTCTTCTTGTTTGTAACATAACATTACAAGTATCTTTTAACATAATATAAGTAATTTTGTAATTGAACCTCACAAACAAAACAATTCTCTTTATAAAAAAAGTAGGTCTAATATGCATTCAAAATTATAAATAAAAGTAAGTGGCGAAGCGCCAGAAAACGAAACATAAAATGACACGTCAGTCATCGTTGGTCCACCCATAGGCTAGGTTAGGTTAGAACCGTGACCAAAACAGCGCGCGAGTCGAGCGAGCGAAGCGAGCGTGCCGCTGCAGCGGCCGGCGAAGCGCCAAAAAAACAAAATAGGATACGGATACCCGCGTGCGGCGTACACTCGCAAGTGAACGGCCATGCTAAAACGATTCACTTCCATTAATGCTTGAAATGGCGCCTCTAGGAAGGGTGTCTGGATTCTATGAAGCTTACCGTACTTATTTGTTTGTAATAACCACAATTGCGTTCGAGTGTTACATTACCTGCTGCAAGTTTGGCATTGTATAGAATACCTAGGTAAAGTGTAAAATAAATTCTATTTCATACTTTACCTGCCCGTTTTAAGTATTCTAAACATTGCTTAGGTATTGTATACAATACCGGATTATGCACATTGCCGGTAACATATATAACACAAAATGACAGGGAATTACTGCCTAGAGTTCTGAATCAAGCCACAAACTATGCGTTTAGTCCGTTCTGATTTTGGCTGAGCCAAAATATTTTGGATAAGTCCAACGTCCCACATGTTAAAATCAAACTGCTTAGCCAAAGATTCCCTCTCGTCTTTGTTCTTTTAACAATTCATCAGCAAATGTAAATCATCAATAGCATTAGTTTTTAGCATCTTCAATTTTATTGGCGACGAAGCCGTTTTCATTAAGAAAGCAAATTTTGCCGATGGATAGTGCCCGGAACACTCTAACATAGCTATCGTTAATTTAAACTTCCGTTCATATGTTCATGACATACGATAGAAAGTTTTAATTAACTAAAGGTTTAATATCAAACCACTCAAAATAACTCCCCCTTTCTTGTGTGGTCACCTGTCAAATACCTGTCTAGATTTACAGGTAGATTTCCAACTAAACGATAGTCATTAAGATGGTGGTTGTATCCGTGGTTTGGTTCCTATACGATGCCTTGTACCTGTTATTACTTGCCCGTAAGATTGGGGGCGGAACGGAGATATCTGTGGTAAGGGAGCTTCAGGTCCCATCGCCAAAGAGGAAGCGGTTTACTGATTAAAATCGCTCAAGAAACGCAGAAGAGTTTGTTTTGTTTTCGCAAAATAGATAGGTACAGATTAATTAGTATTCATAGGAGGTATGTCGATTGTTGAATGTTCACACACTCTGGTCACGGTAGTATTAGCCAGGAATTGTCCAAATGCAGGCCTATGGAATTTATCTAGGGAGGGAATAATTGAGTAGAATGAATGCTGCACGTGTTCCACAACAACATTCGATTAACAGTTTAGTTTTCGTAATCTTAATTGACTGAAATATTATGTTGAAATCCAAACCGAAGTGGTATTTAAGTAAAGAGCAGCACTTTGATTCTCTCTCTCTTTAATTATAAATTGGCAAGATGTACGTTACAAAATAATTTCGTGTTAATCTGAGTACATATAAAATATGTAAATTCATTAACGCACTTCCTGAAAACAGTTTGTTCAGAATCGTTTACTGAATCGGTTTATATCATTTTTAATATAGGTAATTTTTTATCATAAAAATAATTAGAACTACGAAAATTATTGTCATATTAATCCTGTTGTTTGTATAGTTTAACTTGTATTCATACAAATTGAATCATTGAATACAAAATAAAGAAAAAAAACCTTATTCTAAGAACGTTCAGGTTTTCGTTCTCCAAGAATTAGTATAAATAATTTAATAAATAACAATGCATAATACATAGTAAATTAAAAATTCAGTGTATTTATAATGATTATATCATAATATTTTAATTGGGAGGTTTGAGGGTGTGCGTTAATCATATGTATTTATCCGGTTATATCAGGCATCACGGCCCATAAATGTTGCATATACCTTTACACATTGAGACCTATTCGTGCCTTGGAAAGCACGATACGTCTTTGGCTCTTACTTTCATTCCTGATACTTTGACTGTCATTATTGGTAGGCAGAAACCCAAAGGTTTTATTATGGTCGTTGTTACGGACGACATCGCTGTTTATAATAAGGACAAATAGTGATAGTGATAGTAATAGTGAAGAAGTGACTATGATACGCGTATAAGTGAATAAGTGACTATGATACGCGTTTAAGTGAATAAGTGATAAGGACTCAAGTGTTAGATATAAATAGGACATAGAGATTTATAATAAGATGTAACTAGTAAGTAATTATGAATGTAAGGCGTCGTGGAAAGGGAAGTGGACATTAGAAAGAGACGAAAGTCAGACACACCCCATCCCCACGGCGCTACCCGTTACGCCCCCTTAGGGCCTTGTATAAGATCGGCGGCTTGCCTGCATCGCTCTCTTTCGACACTCCACCTCCACCGCAGCAAGCCGCCTGGGACTGCGGTACAAGTTGTACCGCGAAATAATAAACCATGTAAGCACTTCTACCGTTTCATTGACCATCAAATAATACAGTCCACCTCAACAGTTTGGTCCTTCGGAAGCCGGATCAAGATTTCAAGGAAGTATCCAGCAAGAAGCCATCGAAAATGAAAACTAGAAGTGTTACCGCTAGGGAAGAAAAGTCGGAATCAAGCCGCGTCACCACCCGGGAGGAAAGGTCAGAAGCAGGCTACGATAGCCGGCAACACCACGTATCTGAAGATTCGCCTAGGTCGCCGTCGACCGTCGCGTCCGCGTCCGCGTTTCCGCGCATCCCACGTGGCGCGCACGTGGTTGGAGGCGCGCACGTGGTTGGAGCTGAGCACATGGTTGGAGCCGCGCACGTGGTTGGAGGCGCGTACGTGGTTGGAGCCGCGCACATGGTTGGAAGCGCGCACGTGGCTGGGGCCGAACATGCCGAGCACGTGGTTGGAGCTGAGCACATGGTTGGAGCCGCGCACATGGTTGGAAGCGCGCACGTGGCTGGGGCCGAACATGCCGAGCACGTGGTTGGAGCCGCGCACATGGTTGGAGGCGATCACGTGGTTGGGGCCGCGCCCGCGCCCGCGTCCGCAGCGGGGAGGGTTACACCGACCACGAGGTATAGCGCGTCCTACGCGCCGCCCCGTCAGCTACCTGAGAGAAGAGTCACCGCGACGGGGTCGAGCTACAGTGAATCAATTGCCACGCCATCGACGACAAGCCGTCTGACGAACACATCGAAGCTACAGGACTCAGCTAGAACTATGATAGCTGCACGTGATTTACGGGATACAGGAAGTATGACACGTTCCCGCAGATCATACAACAGTGACGTGGCACGAGTGAAGAAGGCAGAGTACGAGGCGCAGAAAAGGATCGCCGCGATTAGGAACGAGCAGCTAGAAATTGAAAAGGCGCTCGTTACTAAACAGTTAGAGTTGGAAATTTCGACGATCGAAGCGGAAACCGAGGCCCGAGAAGCAGGCTCGGTACACATGAGCGAAGATAGGATGGATGAGTGGCTTCAAAGTATGGACCGAAGTCACCCCACAGACGCGGATCGGCTAAAAGAGGAACTGCCGCCGCGTCCGATCACCATCCGCGCCGCCGCCACCCCGGATACCGCCAGTGACGTTGAACCTGCCGCACGTGTCGACGCCGTCCCGTCAGAAAGGGACCGAACGAGACAAAGGTCGACCTCTCGGTCGCCCTCCAGACGAGAACAAAGGACGGGGATGGAACTATTGGCCGACACGTTGGAGAGGATATGCCACGTGCGCCCGCCGCCTCGTCAAGCGATCGAGCTGCCCGCATTCACTGGGGCGGCTACCGAGTGGCTGCCATTCAAGGCGGCGTACGTCGACTCCGCACATTTGTGTAGATTCACTGCGGTTGAAAATCTAGCGAGGCTGCGCAACTGCATAAAGGGAGAAGCAAGAGATGCAGTATCGGCGCTCCTGTACACCGCATCCGACCCGCAGGTAATAATGGACACGCTGGAACAATACTACGGGAGGCCGGAGATACTCATGGATCGAGCATTGGACGACCTAAGGAAATTACCTCGACCCACGAGCGCCGCCAAGGATTTAAATTCGTTCGCAGTGAAGTTGCAAAATATAGTGTGCGTGCTGACCAAGGTGGACGCCCGCGGGTATATTTGGAACCCGATGTTGGTGCGGGAAGTGATTGAGAAACTTAGCCCGCACATAAAATCAAGATGGTGCGACTACGCTTCTGAAGCCGTAGAATCGACACGTGAACCGAAAGTGATAGTGTTGTCCCGGTTCCTGATGAGAGAGGCCGACCGAGCAATGAGGTACGCCTACACGAACACGACGCCTGCACCCGCCACGATGAAGGAAACGCGAGGCATGACCCTGAGGAACGCGAAACGAAAGTCTGGTCGCGAAATAGTGTACGCGACGTCGGGACAGCGGGAAGAAATGAAGAAAGAGTGTTTGTGTTGCGGCGGCGAACATGAAGTGCCCAGGTGTGCGAAGTTCCTAAAGTTAAACTCTGACAAACGATGGGACTGGGCCCGCACCAACAAAGTGTGCTTCAATTGCATCACGAGACGCCATCGTCGCGAGCACTGCAAGGCAAAACGGTGCGGTCAGGGGACCTGCAGTCGCCCACACCACGTGTTGCTCCACGTGGACCAAAAGGTGACAGAAGCGTCGCAGAGTGAAGAGCCACACACGCCCGACAACGAGAATGAACGACCACGTGAAGCCGTGATGACCGTTTCAGCGGAAAGCCAGCCACAGCGTGTGTTATTGAAGATCTGTCCCGTGATATTAAAAGGACCCGGCGGACAAATATCTACGTTCGGCCTATTAGACGAAGGTTCGACCGTGTCGCTCATCGACGAAGACATAACGCGCCGTCTACACGTGGCTGGACCTGTCTCTACTCTATGTATACAAGGTGTGGCCTCGGACCGGCGCGACGAACTAAGCCAAGCGGTTACACTACAGATACGCGGCCGCAACGGTGAATTTAAGCAGCTGCGTGCACGTACGATGAGGAACTTGCAGCTTCATAGACAGGCGGTGGATAGACCGACTTTATGTAATTATCCACATCTCCGCGACATAAGTAAGGACGCCTGTTACGGAGAAGCTGTACCGAAAGTTCTGATAGGCGCCGATAACTGGCACCTAATAGTTACGCGCGAGCTACGCATGGGCCGGAAGAACGAACCCGCGGCCTCCTACACCCAGCTGGGTTGGGTGATCCACGGCACTGCACCGCGCGCCACACTAGAGCAACGAGGAGAAGAAATAGTGCTTCATATATACGACGTGTCTGCAAGAAAGCAGACAGATGATGTACGTCGTGTGGAAGAGTTGATTAAAGCGCACTACAGTATCGATGCTCTAGGAGTCTCTCTAGCGAAGAAAGTCAGGCCAGAGGACCAGAAGGCGATCGACGTGGTTCAGAATACGATGAAGAAGGTCAGTGATCACTATGAAGTTGGGCTGCCATGGCGCGATGAAGATGCGTCAATGCCCAAGAACTACAGCCGCGCCTTACAGAGACTAAAGACCGTCGAAAGAAAGATGGACTCGTCGCCAAGCTTCGCAGAGAGGTACTCCATCCAGGTCAATAACCCACTTGACAAAGGATACGCCCAGGAGTGCGACGGGACGGAAGAAGCGAGCAAGCGAGCGTGGTACCTACCACACTTCCCGGTAGTTAACCCAAATAAGCCGGGTAAAATGCGCCTGGTGTTCGACGCGGCGCACCGATACAACGGAGTGTGCCTGAATGACTACCTACTAGACGGGCCGGATCTGCTAAACTCATTACCGGGAATCCTGTTCCGGTTCAGAGAACGTCCGGTAGCCGTCACCGCGGATATTCAAGAGATGTTTCTCCAAGTAAAAATAAGAAGCCAAGACCAGCCAGCGCAAATGTTTCTTTGGCGAGGAGAGGAACGAACCAAACCACCGAGGAAATATAAAATGACGTCGATGATCTTCGGGGCTTCATGTTCTCCGTTTATCGCACACTCAGTGAGGGACGCCAACGCCAGACGGTACATAAAAGAGTACCCCGACGCCGTGCGAGCCATTACATCGAGCCATTATATGGACGATTATGTAGATAGCGTCGCGACGGAGGATGAAGCAATCAAGCTGGCGCGTGGCGTCATAAGGATCCACGAAAACGCGCACTTTAACCTGAGGGGTTGGTGCTCTAACCGACCTACCGTGGTGGAGAAGATAACGATGAAGAAGCAAGCATCTAACGCGGAAGTCAGATTCGGCCAGACGGAGGGAAACACTGACAAGACGTTAGGACTACTGTGGCAGACAGGGTCAGACGAGCTAGGTTTTAATACCGGGCTAAACCGACTGTCAGCAGACGTGAAAGCTAGAGATAGGGCACCGACGAAACGAGAGGCCCTCGGAGCAGTAATGGCGGTCTACGACCCTCTGGGACTTATCAGCCACTTTACAGTAGCCGGAAAGATCCTACTCCAGAACTTGTGGAGGCACGACATCGCGTGGGATGAAGAAATACCCGAGCAAGATGCGCAGCACTTTGAGGAATGGATTCAGAGTCTGGACGAAGTTACGAAGCTGCGCGTACCAAGATATTACGGAATGAGCCCTGACGACCACCTGGATTTACACGTCTTTTGCGACGCGAGCGAGCAGGCCTATGCAGCAGCAGCCTACTGGCGAATCCGGAGACTAGATGGGACGGTGGATGTGAAGCTAGTCGCGGCGAAGGCACGAGTGGCTCCCTTGAAACCAGTCACTATTCCGCGGCTAGAGCTACAAGCAGCGGTGATCGGCGCGCGACTGGCAGCCACAATACAGAAGGAGCATCGCGACAAGCCTAGAAGCGTCACCTACTGGTCAGACTCCCAAACGGTGCTACGATGGATCGAGAAGGACGCTGCGAAGTATACGCCGTTCGTAGCACACCGCCTGGGTGAGATCGCGGAGCTAACTGACGCTAGTCAATGGAGATGGGTGCCTACCGATCACAATGTGGCTGACGATGCTACGCGCCCCGACTACACCATGCACATGAGGTCGGAGGACAGATGGTTCACTGGCCCTGCGTTCTTGTATGGCAAGGAAGAGTCCTGGCCGAAGGAGAAAAATAAAGATGACCCCGACGACGCGACTTACACTCTGAGCGAAGAAAAGGACGTACGACCCTCCCATCTGCCCGACATAAGCAGATTCTCTTGTTATGAGAGGTTAGTACGAACAACAGCTGTGCTCCTTTTATTTAAGGAAAAATGCCGGGATCGGACCAGCCAGATGACCGTCGACCTTCTAGAGAAGGCCGAGAAACTATGGCTGAAGCAGGCGCAGACCGATGACTACGCCAGTGAGATAAGACTGCTTCTGAAAGGATCTCCGGTTCCGAAGTCCAGCAGTCTATATAAATTAGACCCGTACCTGGAACACGGCTTACTAAAAGTAAGGGGCAGAATCGGACACGCGGCAGCTATAACCGCGAAGAAGACGCCAGTGATTCTGCACGGCAAACACCCGTTCACGCGACTACTGGTAGCAGATGCACACCAGAGAGCCGGTCACGCGAACAACGAACGAGTAGTCAACGACCTGAGGCAACGGTACTGGGTGGTTAACCTACGCCCTACGGTGCGAGCTATCGCACGACAATGCCAGCTGTGCCGTATTAGGAAGGCTACGCCGGTGAAACCAACTACGGGGGATTTACCTGTAGAACGGGTGATGGAGGTATCGCGACCCTTCACACACTGCGGGATTGACTACTTCGGTCCGATGACAGTGATCATAGGACGACGACACGAGAAGCGATGGGGAGCATTATTTACCTGCCTGACTACGAGGGCGGTCCATCTGGAACTTGTGTCGAGTCTGTCCACCGACTCGGCTCTGATGGCGATCCGAAGAATGGCGGCGCGAAGAGGTTGGCCGACAGTCATTTACTCAGATAATGGCACCAACTTTCGAGGCGCAGACGCCGACTTACGTGCGGCTTACAAGGAGTGGGAGAAAAGTTTCGTCGACTTCGGCCTAAAGAACCGAATGAGGTGGAAATTCATCCCACCGGGAGCGCCGCATATGGGGGGAGCATGGGAGCGTTTAGTACGCTCTATTAAGAACGCGCTGGGTGCGGTCCTGCATCAGAGAGCGCTGAAAGAAGAAGTGCTGCTGACGCTGCTGACAGAGGCCGAACACTCTGTGAACTCTCGGCCTCTGACCCATGTCTCTGTCGATCCTAAGGATCCGGAGGCCCTCACGCCTAACCACTTTCTGGTAGGCGCCTCTTCTGGCCTTCCCCGTACCGGGCCCTGTGTGGAGGCAGGCTGCAAGCAATGGAGAACCGCCCAGGCGCTCGCCGATCATTTCTGGTGGCGCTGGGTGGACGAGTATCTGCCGACGTTGGTGCCCCGAGGGACATCAGATGACCTGCGACGACCGCTTCAAACTGGGAGCCTGGTCGTAGTTGTCGACCCAACACTCCCGAGAGGCACGTGGCCTCGAGGCGTCGTGGAAGCAGTCTACAGCGGTCCAGATGGCAAGGTGCGGTCGGCCGACGTCAAAACAACAGCGGGCATCCTACGGCGTCCAGTCACGAAGCTCGCCGTCCTCTGCGTGGAAAATTAGGCTACGGTAGCCCTGCGCCGGGGGGAGGATGTTACGGACGACATCGCTGTTTATAATAAGGACATAGTGATAGTAATAGTGAAGAAGTGACTATGATACGCGTATAAGTGAATAAGTGACTATGATACGCGTTTAAGTGAATAAGTGATAAGGACTCAAGTGCTTAGTTATAAGATGTGTTAAATAGGACATAGAGATTTATAATAAGATGTAACTAGTAAGTAATTATGAATGTAAGGCGTCGTGGAAAGGGAAGTGGACATTAGAAAGAGACGAAAGTCAGACACACCCCATCCCCACGGCGCTACCCGTTACGCCCCCTTAGGGCCTTGTATAAGATCGGCGGCTTGCCTGCATCGCTCTTTTTCGACACTCCACCTCCACCGCAGCAAGCCGCCTGGGACTGCGGTACAAGTTGTACCGCGAAATAATAAACCATGTAAGCACTTCTACCGTTTCATTGACCATCAAATAATACAGTCCACCTCAACAGTCGTGTTACCCAAAAAACCGGCAAAGAACGAGTCGAAATCATGCTCGAAAGATTCCATACCATTCATCTTCATCCAGTTCCACTATATTTACATTGTGGCTATCACGCTTCTTGAAATACAGGCTGGTGACAGACAGAGATGTCTTAGTAATAGGGTCTTCTTTTTACCGTTTGGGTACGAACAAGAAAGGTCTACGATTGATGACGAGGACCATCACGAGTCCCCACGTCTGCTGAATAATCATTTCCACACAATGAGGCATAACGGACAGCCCTCTTTGCAGAGCTTGTATTGAGGCTGATGAGACCGTAGCGCCTGTACTTTTTGAGTATAGAGGCTTCACCCAGATTAGAAGTAAAACCCTCGGGGCACCAAGATTTTACACAGAAGTTCTTAGAATAGAAAATAATAGAATACTCTTTATTTTGTACACTATATAGATTACAGGACATACATATAAAGATTTTACAAAGGGTGACACAAGGGGCAGTCTTATGACTAAGAGCAATCTTTTACAGATAACAATAACCCAGGAAACATAATAGGCTTCTAGGAGAGAGATGGGCTGGTTGGAGTAACCACCAACAGCCGCCATGGTCCTTGCGCAATGGTTCACTGGCAGGAATGTACGAATGTGCTGTGAGGCATTTATTTGTTGGGTTAGTCTTTTTTGTGTTTTCCATAGTGGACGCTCTCAGCATACAATATATTTCTGCATCGTTCTCACATGGTTGATTTCAACATGAATGATGTATTCAAATATTTGTAACAATAGCTTGAAAATTTAAAAGAGTTAGTTTAGGAGATTTAAGAGAGAGTTTCTTGCCCGTTCTTCTCCATAGGTACCTAGTCTTTGGAATGGGGGACTAGCTTCATCTTATTGACTGACCGACCTTCTGACAATTCAAAAGTGCCTGTAACTAGTTTATTTGAAATAAATGCTTTGATTTTGATTTTTTTTGATTTTGAGGACTAAGTCCGGAAACCATACCCATGACATAGAACATAGAACCTTTCCCTCTCGCTATCAATATATTTGGCAGAAAAGTTAAATGAAACCTAATCCGATATCGAAATTAAACAATTAAGCAGATCTGTTCAACTTCCCAACCTACACAATTACATGCACAAAATTTAAATTCGAACATAAATAATAACACGTCGACCAATCATTTGAAATTGGACCTTGTAACTTGGCACGAAATTACATTTTTCATTGAAACTGTTGTGAGTTCCCTAGCAAAGTTATTGTAGCCGCTTGTTTATAAAACAAACAAAAGCGGGAACTTATCGGGAATAAATGAGAGCAATCGGTTAAACTGTGATCGTAAACAAGGTGGGTTCGTAACTCGAGTGTGGGGCACACGGGTTTCTGGACTTTGTAAATTAAAAATTGTAGTAAATTGGTTTTGTGAGTTGTGTGTCGCCTGCCTACGTTTCTTTGTTTTGTGGAAAGTTTCGGGCTCTTTCTATGTGACTGTATGTTTATGCTATGGACGTTCGTATTCCGTACTCTTTGACGTTACCTTTGGGGACAGGTCCAGTTGTTTGGTTATCTGTGAGTAATGGATCTGTTTTTCGTTTTTGAATGTTTGCATTTAAACTATTGACAGTGTTTACGGTCTTCAAAATTGTGTTCGGAACATTGATAAAATATTAAACTAAGGTAGATATGTCATTAGCGCACTGAAAATGAAGCGTACAAAAGGAAGGAAAGTCCTGCATCTCGCCTTAGTCACTCTCGATACACTCGTAAAAACAAACGACAAACACTAACAGCGCAAACGACAAACACTAGCCATCTTTTTCTTCTCTATGCTTTAGATTGTGCCCCATCTCACTCACACAGTACCAATGTATGCCGAATAAAAATATGGATGTGTGCTGCTGCTGTGTTCGGCACATTTTTTTTGGTCAGTTTGTTAGAATATATCGTATCTGTTTAATATTTTATCAATGGTTCGGAAGAAACAAGCTTGCAGAACACAGTCAATATTTGCTTCGTAATGACAATTAGACCAATACAAGTCATTATTTTCTTTTTTTTTTTTTTGTTTGGGATGGGAAATCATCAAATGACCGGAGCAGAAGGGCGTGTCAGACTTTTACTGACTAAAACCCACCCGTGTTCCTTCACTTGCCTGTAGGCTAGGGCCACGGTTTCTTTTTTAACCAACCCGCAATCCTGACCCAGGAGGCGTCGATCTTCGTGGACCCCGTCACGATATGCTGACATCTTTTTGAGGCGCGCGTGAAACACAACGCGCCGTCGACTCGGGCGTGGTCCTAAACGGGCGGCGAGCTGCCCACTGGTCACCCCCCGCAAGCCCACGTCTACAGTGGCCGGGAGTTCAATGTGGTCTCCCGACCAGAGCAAGTCATTGTTACCTTTATATAAATTTGTTATGGAGGTTAGATAGACAGTCGCTCCCTCTCTTGAATGTGAATTACTGGTATTTATCTGCACCGGTTAGACTGGAAGCCAACCTCTAACATAGTTTAAATAAAAGGTAGACAAAATATGTAAACATTTTCATTAAAATATATTTTATATTACAGAATGAGCGTAAATTTTAATTTCCATTTCTGATTTAATTTCCAATATGGCGTAGGTATACACATTATAATGACATTCCTTTTTTACTATAAACCACAGTCACGTGACGCTACCCATCCTATCATAACCTTCCATATTCAAAAATACAAAAGGCATCCTCGACCCGGGTAGGTGTCAAGTAGATCGGGAAACTTCGGAGATTATCGCTGGCCAGCTTTTTGAAACTTTTAATAATGTAAGTAAAAAAAAGTAAAACTTGGGTAATAATTCAAGTGCTGTGGTACAGGTGTTTGTAACGGCCCCCAAATGATTCAGTCGTGAACTTGCAAAGTGTTAAAATTTTTCTACTTGAACTTTATAAAGCTTTATTAGGTGAAAAAGGTCCTCAATTGGTTTTGTTGTGCTTCGTTTGAAATGTGTAACGGCCTGGTAGATTAATTAAAAAAATACTGTTAATTTTTTCAATGTGGCTATGATGTAATTCTAATTATCTCCCGCTACACACGCCTTCCGGTTGTTCGCTATTTTTCTTCTCTTTTGGTTCCTTTTAGGTATATGTAATTTTCATTATTTTTAATTAGAATGTCTTGGTTTATGTGAACTGAGTGCCTTTCAACAGTCTGTTATTTATTACGAATGTTCTCGAAAGGTCACGCGGTGGATAGAACTAGACAATCTGATATTAACTTAGTTTTCATAGAATCAACGTCTATATTTGCTTAACTTGAAGTAACATAAATTTAAAACAGGCCCTAAAATTTAAACAGATTATAGACATTATCTTAATTAAACTAGATAATATAGTGAAGGAAATAATATGCACATAAAGAAAACAACACAGGGTTAAGTATCTAAGTAGTAGCCGTTTTGCGTTTTACCTTTTCCTTCTCTGTATGAGAGGAGATCTGTGCCCAGCAGTGGGATAGTAAAAAGGTTGATGATGATGATGATGGTGACGAGCCGTTTTGCGTGGATGTGACGCATGTTTCCCTCAACAATTTTTTATGTTTTTGTAAACTTTTGCGTCATGTTTACCGCAAGTAAACGGTTTCTTCCTTCTTTCTTTCTTCCTAATTATGTAGTTTATTTTTTTTATTTTTTAGTTGTAGTTTATGTATAAATATACATAATTATTAAACACATTCATAAGTTAAAAATCGAAATCACTGACAAATATTATCATTCCTACCCCAAAAAACCCTCGATTTGGCAACAGTCAGGGGTGAATTATAAAAAAAACAACCGATTCCGTGTTACTTCGCTGGCTTCCTTCCATTTCCATTAGTGGATGTTTAGCCAAAGTGTTTCCCCAAACTTGCTCCCATTAGGAACAGTCCGTTTTGTCTTTGCCCCCAAACTTTTTTTTTCATTTGCTGGTTCCCCACTTTGGCCGTTAAGTGGATTTTTTCTTATGCAAGTTGAGGAATGACTAGTAAATAACTTTTCGTGGTGCATGACTATGACTTGTAGGTAATAACTGCCGCAGACGTCCATCAATCAGGTGAAATTGTGCTGGCCGAGGTTGGTTCATGGATGTGTATTTTTTTTATAATTATAAACTAGTCCTTGACCGCAATCGAATCGAGATCGCAATCGAGAAGACAATCGTTAATGGTAAGGCGAGCTGGTTTATTAAATGCTTATTTATTCACTCTACACATAACACATAAGTCAACGTGACAGTCGGATGTTTTGATTTTTTAAACTGTCAATGTCTAATTGTCAAATACATGTGTGTCTTTGACCCGGGTTATGACATCAGATTTTTTATTTTTATTTTAAGTAAGGGGCTTTTTAGTAGGTTATATTTCTTTGTTCTTTTTTTCTTTATTACGTGTTTATTATTATTTAAGTGTATCAGTATTGTTATGTGCGTTCTGTTTGTGCGGAATAAACAATTTTTCTTTCTTTTCTTTTCTCTAGCCTTGAAGACATTTATATTCTAGTCAGACCTTCGATGTACGCGGTTTAAAAGACGAGGCGAAACGCTTCGTCCGGATCGTAGTGGTGTCAACTTGTCGAGTAACTGCAACCCAATAACTTTGTTGAGGTGGTCAGATAGACATTCTCCCTATACAACGTGTAACAAAAAGGGTATATACATACCAAGGGCATGGCATCTTTAGATGATATCAAACGATATCGGAAGTGTTTCAACTCAAAATAAAATACTCAAAAAATTGGTACCAAATTTTCGGTTTCGTGTGTTTCTTAAAATCAAATCATAACAAACGTGGCAGCACACTACATACGTTAATAACTACTCGTTACCCGTCACGTTACTTGCCAAAATCCGATAAATGTCTTCAATATCTCTGTGCGACTAGTATGATAGTAGCCTATCACAGGCGGTGTTTTTCCTCATAACTTCCTAACATAAAGAGATAGGATTAAAAAATCCTGCCAATAGCGTTTGATATCATGTAAAGATGCCATGCCTTTGTTATGTATATACCCTTTATGTTACACGTTGTATACAATACTGGTAATCCGCTCCATCCGTTTAAACTGCAAGACCCTAACATATATGTACATATAGTTGGAGAAAGTCTAGGCAGATAGATGTTGGTACAGACAACAGCACAGCAAACTACTACAATCTGTCAAATTTCTTTATTAGATTTTCAACTTTAATTGCATCCTGGAATTTATGTCTGCTTGATGGGGGCCTCCCCATCTGTTACATGGAATTCAAAAGTAACTTATAAAATGTGGGCGTAATATCGAAGTAATTCTGCTGAACCCTCTGGAGAATACAGGCGTTAAGTAATGGTAAAAACATTAATTTATGAACGAAAATACCTAATATCTATAAAAACCAAATTAGACTTTATTTTTTTTTTCATTCCTATTTATTCCTTCTCCGTTTTTAATAGGTACCTACATTATAATCCCACTTTGAATTGTATCTTTAATTTTTTATCATTGTTCCATTCCATAAAGTAATTAATTTAAAAATAGAATGTTTATTACTTTTTTAAAAAGAGAACGTTTATAACTTTCCTCCCTTTGTTGTTAGCTGAATCATGAGTTTGAAATAGTTTATTATTTTGTAATAAATCAAAGCTATAGAGTTGAAACCATGATGGTGTAATTTTCTTTGGTTTGCCTCAAACCAAGCCAGTCAATGTTCACAGGTATAACAGTAATGAGCGAAGATTCCTGCGTTTACGTCACCACATAACCAGAGACAATAACGTCTCATGATTAATGTGTATGGAAACCTGGCAGCCGCAGCAATACGGCCTCCGCATTGGGTTATAAATACATATGGATCGTGAGCCCAATGTTGTATCACTTTCTTACCTACCTTGAAATGACGATCCAAATAATTGTACTCTCTGACTTTTGGCACTGCTGTAACTTTTTACTTAAATTTATTACTAAATTAAGAAAAAAATATTGTCATTTTTATGGTCTTCATCATTAATATAATATTAAACAGATATGATATATGCTAAGAAACTAACCAAAAAAAAATGTGTCCGAACGCAGCAGAGGCACACATGCATATTTTTTATACTGCGTACATTTAACTACATTGGTACAGTGTGAATGAGATGGGGCGCAACTAAAGCATAAAAAAGAAAAAGATACTAGGCTAGGATAGGCTAGTGATTGTCGTTTGCGCTTAAATGGAAAAAAAAAGACGTTTGCCAACCAATCACTGACACTTTGCACACACTGACACTGACTGATTGCCAAAGAATAACAAGAATGCAGATAGGAAATATAACAGAGTAGTAGGTAATTTGGTAGGTGGTAGAAGGTGCTCAATTTGGTGAATATATATTTTTTTAACATTTTTACACTTCAATCAATTGTTACAAAATTTTTATGGTTGTCATTGAAGTTTTGTAATACTTGATTAAAGTGTACCTATTTAATATTTTGTGACTGTGATTAAAGGAAACCTAATGCAATAAAATAAACAATTACAAACCATAGTAATTACTGAAATTAATTCGGTTTAATCTATATTTACTATATTTCAAATCCTATTTTAATTTTTCAAATGTAAATCACTATGCAAACATTCTGTATATATTTTTATATACTAGGCTAATTGTTGTGAGCGTAGGTAATATTTATTTATATTATTGTATACTTCATGTTCATTTAATATCGACTCACACTGTCCCATTTAATAATTTCATGTCATTTGACTCTATTACTTAGCAACGCAAAATAAACTCGTAATTTTATCAATGTTTTACTTAACTGTTGCAATAAGATGTTAATAAATTGTAACTAAGACACAGCCGCGAAAATAAAGTGAAACAGAACTATAATTGTAGGTATAAAAGTCACCATAAACATTATCGCTTCTGTGCAACTAATCTATGTCATATGCGTTCCCGTCTTTGTCGCACTGGCAAGAAATCCAATTAGCTCTCTCTTTCTTTACTTACAATGGCCGCCTAAGCATTAGCAGTAAGAATGTTTGACAAAATAATTGAAACTATATTATTTATCTAAATATTTTGGAATACTTATTTATGATATGTGATTCCATGAGTTTTGTTGGCTTTTCTACCATAATTCGTGCATTTACGCAGTATACAAAACGCCATTTTGAATGCGAAAAAGATTTTCTTATATAAAAATATTTTCTCTTTCCACCAAGGACACACGCGCGTACGGAACGAGAGTATCGGGAGTGACTAAAGCGACTTGCAGTATTTACGTTCTTTTGTACGCTTCATTTTCAGTGCGCTAGTGACATACGTCACTATTTAATATTTTATCAATGGTCTTCATTATAAGATGGATAAGAAAGGTCTAAAAAACTGGGACCGTTCTGTCAATGGGCCCAGCGTTCACAAAAGAACAACATAAATCAGACTTCCAAAAACCAAAGAATTTTACGAAGAAGCATTCTTCTTTGTGAGGTCACTCTAATTTGTGACTTTAAAGGATCTCGAAGCCCTTTAGAACACTTGGTATCCAGTGGTAACGACCCCCATACCTACGAGCTGTGCTACGAGTTATAGGTGAGATCGAACCCAGTCGGGCGCTGGTACGTTGGCTTTGGCTTAATTTCCGTATTATCGCTTTCAAAACGGTGTAGAAATAATTCGAAAATATGTGACATCCAGTAAACCTAGCTGGGCCTGAGCTGTAAATGATGGCCCACTCCCTTGCACAAAAAGAAGACCTGTACCAGCAGTATGGGGAACATTTCAGGCTGATGAGAGATTTAAAAAGAGCCCCTAATTTTTGTTAAAAATTAGATACGTTTTGCAAATTAAATAAACCTTGACGACATTATTACGCACATGTTTATCAACTAGGTACCTACGAAGAATAAAATAATAAAAAAAAACATAATAAAAAAAACTGCTGAATTAAACAATTAAAGAATACGTAGGTACTCAATTTATGTATGACAATCTTTAGATAAAATAAATAGTTTTGCATTTTTTTTTTTGTAGTTTACAATATGAAGAATAAAATCTGTCAAAACTTGCAACGTACATAAATTTCTGTCATACAGCGTAGTGCATACTAAACGTTGCCTGAACGTAACGAAAATGATCGAAAACGGGTTCCGATTTAGTGAAATGGACGTCAATGGTTTGTACAAAGAATTTTTTTTTCCGTATGTTTTTGGACTTTAATTGTAGCTCAAATTCTGCTTTTATCTAAAATTTCACTAAATTAATTATTTGGGTAACCAATAAAGTCAAAATAATTTCAAAGAAGAGAAAATCCGAAACAAGGCGTTACGCCTCCTCTTTTATACCGCGTACATCGAGGGACTGGAACAATTTGGCAGCGGCGGTGTTTCCGTAGGACTACAATTTGAGTGTCTTCAAGGCTAAAGTAAACTAGTGCACTTTACCATCAATGATTGCGTCACTGCTTATCATCAGGCGGGATTACAGTCAAGCACTAGTTTATAATTATTTAAAAAAAAAAACATATACTTATACATATATTATGTATATCAGCAATTCCGAATTAATTTTTTCCATTTTACACAATTCTACTGTTGCTCTTCTCTTACATAAATCATTCAGTGCATACTAAATATTGACGCAGCACTAAAGATTGTCAAACACGTGTCCACGTTAAACGACAGTTAATCTTAGTTTAACACGAACGTGCCCTCAATTCTGGAATTACAAGTCATGTAGTTGCATAAACATGGCGTATTTGCTTGATACTGGCTGGTTTTGGTTTTGGTAGCATTTCGTTTAAAAATAAATTCGTATTTTAACAGAGAGGAGGAGGAGGGGGGAGGAGGAGGTTTATAATGTAAACTAAATTTAAATGCATCTTTTTCTTTCATTTCATTGAGGAAAGCAAAAAAGTTCTGTCTTACTGCCTTACTCTATTTGAAGAAGGCGTAAATTTATGTAAGTAAAAAAACAAGAGTAGTAAGTTCTGGTGTTGAGGGAATTGCATGATTTAATTCCCCCATCTCCGTTCCATCATCGGACGACCCGTCGTACGGCTAGTTTCCAGTTTTCCCTTACGTTCCTGAAACCGCAACGATTCGAACGACGAGCCTTTCGCCTTGTCTCTTATACCGCGTACATCGAGGGACTAGAAAAATTTGCCCGCGGCGGTGTTTCCGTCGGACTATAATTTTAGTATCTTCAAGGCTAGAGTGAATAGGCTCTTAATAAACTTACCATCAGGCGGGATTGCGGTCTAGCACTAGTGTATAAATTATAAAAAAGTATAAAAGTCCCAAAAATAAGACTTTCAAGAAGTAACACATTTAATTCATTGTTTGTTAAAAAATAGGATATAATTTACTAAATGTTACATAATTTTCACCGTACAAGACCTTGTGTGTGTTTGATTAATTAAATTATAAACATTAATAATTAGAATACATGAATTTGCTTTTAATTTTCCACAAACTTCACGACCAAGTTTTCTCATTTTACCATCATCAATCATGATACGAAAATGATCAAGAAATCCTCCACTGAAAGCCGACTAACCCCCATTCCGTTGATTTACTTTCCAATATCGTATATCGTTTTCAAGACGCCGGAATAACCGAATAATTAGAGGAAAACACCCGAGGCGTTAAAAGCAAATAAGTTTTGTAATAAATTATAATAAAAGTGTAACCTGAAACTCCATTATTCAGCCGAAAGGAGTCGGTATATCTCAGATAAAGGCGAGTTTAGATAAGACAGTTTTAAAATAATCTTTTGTGTTAAAATTAATGTTAAAATTTAAACCTAATTTTGTTAACATCTTTGTCAAAGCGTGAATTTCACCACCGCGAACATGAGTCATACATACGTCATGTCTCATGAGTCAACATGAGACATACAAGTCCTTAAAAAGAAAGGTAAATGTAATGTAGCTTCATCTCTTTCACTCACATCGTATTCAAGAGCTGTCAGTGTCAGTATTGTGGAATAATAGTACTGACTGACAGCTTTGTGTGTTGTTCACGTGCAGTCGGATTGGTGTTTAGCAATGCATTGGCAAGGTAGTGTATGGCATGGCAAATCAGCGGAGCACAGCATATTCAGCATATTTATTTATTAAAACTTCATGCACAATGAAAAATTGCACTATGGTGGACTTAATGCCTTAGGCATTTTCTACCAGTCTACCTTAAGGTGATGCAGAGACAAAACATGGTAGATGCAAAGATATAAAAGAGAAGATAAAAGAGAAACACAAAAAAAAATATTATAATAAATACATACATACAAAATATAAACAGTAGAGAGAGATAAAAAAAATATAGATAGAGAAAAAGAATAAATTATATGTTTGATGAATCTGCCAATTTCTTGCGTAAGTATTCCCGAGCTTTAATTTTAAAAGTGTACCGACTGGTCAACGTCCTGATATTCTGAGGAAGATCATTCCAAAGGAAAACCGCTTGGACAAGAAATGAAGACTTAAGAAAACCAGAGCAGTGAGAAGGACATCGTAGAAGACAATTCAAATCAAGACCTTCTGACCATTTAATTATAAACGAGTTAGACTCTGATCACTGTGGCCAGTTAGTTACTTTTACTCAGAAAAGTGAAGTTAGAGCTCAAAGAAAACTTGTGAGTTTTGTTCCTATAAATGAAAATCGTTTAGGACAATTTAAAAATAATTTAATTGAAAAGCTACCGGACTTGCCTTATCACGCCAATCCGGATCATGCGTATAGTGTACTATTTAACCTCATTAATTGTGAATTTATGAAAGTTTTCACAAAAAAAACATTGCCTGTTAGCGACCGTATTATATTTAGTGACTGGGCAACCCCAGGTATTTATAAAAGCAGGGAAAAAATGTATGAATTATATCAGGAAAAAACATTTAACCATGATGAAGCTTTTCAAGATTTTGTTAAAAATTATTCAAAAACTTTTAAAAGAGCCTGTTCCTCAGCAAAAGCCATACACATTAAAAATAAAATAAAATCTTCTGGCAATAAAATCAAAACAACTTGGGGAATTATAAATTCTGAAACTGGAAGAACCAAAGTACAGAACCGCGATTTCCATCTTAAAATTAACGATGAAGATATAAAGGCGGACTTGGAGGTAGCAACTGAGTTTGAGAATTTTTTTACTAATATTCCAATAATGACAACAAAAACTTTGTCTTCTTCCTCCACTTCTGCATATGCCATACTAAAAGAATGTGTTCCAGAATGTGACAATCACTTTGAATTTACATTTGTGACTGCTAAAGACATTATAGAATCTTTTAAGGATCTTGATGTAAAAAAAACTGCCGATCATTGGGGTTTGTCAGTATACACTGTAGCTTCAATAATAGATGTTATCGCACCTTTCTTAGCAATTGTTTTTAATTCTTGTGTCACATCTGGTGTATTTCCTGATTTGATGAAACTAAGCAAAGTAATTCCACTGTTCAAATCTGGTAGTACAACTGATCCCACGAATTTTCGGCCAATATCGATATTACCAACTTTGAGCAAAATTTTTGAAAAATTAATTTTGAAACAGTTGTTGAGGCACTTTAACTTACACAATTTATTGCACGTGAAACAATTTGGTTTTACAAAGGGTCGTTCAACTACGGATGCGGGCGTGGCGTTGCTAAAGAACATATTTGGGGCCTGGGAGGAATCGCAAGATGCTCTTGGTATTTTTTGTGATTTGTCCAAGGCCTTTGATTGCGTACATCATGATACTCTTATCAGGAAATTGTACCATTATGGTTTGAGGGACAGAGCTCTCGACCTTCTGACTTCTTATCTGAATAATCGAATTCAGAGGGTTGATGTTAATGGCAAGAGATCTGCAGGATCTGTGGTCACCATGGGCGTTCCGCAGGGCTCAATTCTAGGTCCATTCTTGTTTTTAATTTATATTAATGACTTACCTCATCACGTGAGGGATAATCACAACATAGTATTGTTCGCGGATGACACTTCTCTTATTTTTAAAGTCAAGCGTCAGCTAACAAACTTTGACGAAGTTAACAATGCACTCTCTAAAGTTGTCCATTGGTTTAATGTAAATAACCTCCTTTTAAATGAAAAAAAAACTAAAGTCATTAAATTTTCTACGCCAAATGTCAGGCAGCTAAGTACCAATGTTCAACTGAATGGAGTAGAGTTGATCCCTGTCGAGTCGACAGTTTTTCTTGGATTAACTATTGACGCCAAGTTACAATGGGGTCCTCACATTGAGAAGCTGTCGGGTAGACTCAGTTCTGCCGCCTTTGCTGTTAAGAAAATTAGACAGATAACTGATGTGGATACAGCCAGAATTGTTTATTTTAGTTATTTTCATAGTCTTATGACTTATGGGATTCTTCTCTGGGGAACTTGTGCGGACATCAATACCATCTTTGTTTTACAGAAGAGGGCTGTTCGAGCCATTTATAACCTTGGTCCTAGAGAATCTCTTAGAGAAAAGTTCAAAGAGGTGAACATTCTGACTGTAGCTTCACAATATATATTTGAAAATCTTATGTATGTTCATAAAAATATCTCGAATTTTAAGAAGATAAGCGATATTCATAATGTAAATACCAGGAACAAACACAATCTTGCTTTACATCACACTCGTCTCCACAGAGTAGGCAACTCGTTCATGGGTCAATGTATACACTTTTACAACAAGCTTCCCATGGACGTTCGAAACTTACCCATTAAACGATTTAAGAACCATATAAAGGCCAAACTTTGCAAAAAGGGGTATTATAAAATCACAGATTATTTAGAAGACAAAAAAGCTTGGGATTGAGCTGCTCGCTCTGTTAAGCATTGTTAATTTTTATTAAGCAATATGCGTAATTATAAGGTAAATTATTGTAAACATTTTCATTTTTAATGTCTGGACTTGAAAAAAGACGATGATCCCTGAGTTTGTTTCGGCCATTTCTTCTCAGAGGTAGTCAGTTAGGAAATGCCGGCTTCATCTAGTTAAAAAAATAAAATAAAAAATAAACATGACGTGTAAAAGTGATCAGTGATCCTACTTGCTTAATAAACGATTTCATTTCATTTCATTTCAATTATTGGAAGAACGAAGATTCCTATTATGCGCAGAGCATAAATATTGAAAATGAAAAGTAAGATAAGAAGGAGAACAGGGTTTGTGTAGGAGTGAAAACCGTGACCGATCTTGTGCTGCCCACATCCGTCGGCTTCCCGCGACCTTCACCAGGTCATCGGTCCACCTTGTTGGAGGCCTCCCTATGCTACGTCTCCCGGTACGTGGCCGCCACTCCAGAACCTTACGGCCCCGTCGGTTATCGGTTCTACGAGCAAGGTGTCCTGCCCGCTGCCACTTAAGTTTAGCGACTCGAAGAGCTATGTCGGTGACTTTGGTTCTTCTGCGAATCTCTTCATTTCTGATTAGATCACGCAGAGCGACAGAGAAACACCGAGCGTAGCTCTTTCCATCGCCCTTTGTGTGACTCTGAGCTTTCGTATGAGGCCCATTATGAGCGACCACGTTTCAGTTCCGTAAGTCAAATTACAACTACAAAATTGTTGCATAGACTCAAATAATTGAGATTACGTTCTCTTTATTATTTGAAGGACATTACATTAACCAATTGTTTCTCAAACAACCAGACGGTAATCTTTATAGTTTGACAACTTTCCTCTAAACTTGCTACGTTGAAACAACAACCTACTCTGTCGAAAAATGTCCTTTATCAAAAACATTTACGAGCCCATTAGGGCTCTTAAAATAACATGACTTTTTAAGAAGGCTTAAGATGTAAAGTCAACATTAAGATTTTACCAAGACTTATTAGCTAAAAGCGTCAGGTAATTAAAATTATTTATTACACTCACAGCGTTGCGTCGTCGCCTTCGTTTTAATGAATTGATCATCTGGCTTTCCTACCCTTAAAATAATTATTTCCTGCTTGTACCTTCCGGCTTATTACAGAATTTTATTTTTTAAGGAAATGGGACTTACGCCTTCTTTGTCATTACGGATAACATTGAGTTTCTTCGCTAATTCTAACCAGGGGTATGATGGGAAATTTCGAAAACTTCACGCTTTTTTATTATTTTATTCTATAAAATTATTATTTCGTAAGAAACCATCTGTCTGTCTGTCTATCTGAATGTTACCTTTTTACGCCTAAATTACTGATAAAATTTGATGAGGTTATAGAGGGATTCTGAGTGTAGGCTACTTTTTTCCTCGAACAATAGCGAGAGTATGCTGCGGACAGAAGTTAGAATTAGATATGTGTAAAAGTGAAAAAAAATGTCTTTCCGCCGCCGTCGGTCATTTCTGGGCCCAGTTTGTAAATACGTATACCCAGCGGTCAACCTGAATGCAACTGATGTGAAATTATCAGAATCAAAATCAGTGCAATACGGGTCTTACTTTCTTACTAAATCCAGTACTGTTTCGAGTATTGGAACACAAAATGGTAATCAGAATTCTATTCTTTCGTTTTACATTCAGAAAGTGAATTCAAAAAATGATGACTTTTTGAAAAATAAAAGATGGTAAGATGACCTGAACCCTTATCGCTGCTGCAGGGTGGATTAGAGATGATGACGCGGGTAAAGAGTTCATGGAAATATTTAGACAAGGCCTAGATGTAAGACAGTATAGAATAACAAAATGACTTTCTATTTGCAGCTGCTATCTGAAGAACGTATATGTAAGGCATTTATCATGTTTTAAAATGTTCAAAATTTTTTGACACGTTGAGACTCAGATACTCTGAACGTTCTTAAAATTACGAAAATTGCCCTTCAGGTGACTTTTTTCTAAAATAAATATATTTTCTTTCTTAAATAAATATATTTTCCTTCTTAAATAAATGTAGGTATTTTCTTTCTTTCCTACAAAACAAAGTTAATCTATACCTAGGTGAAAATTTACTAGGTTCAAAAGAAACTATTTGTCGTGTAAAACTAATATAAAAAAGGGCAATCAGTAGATTAAAATTTTATTATAGAACAGTTAACGACTTTAAAAAAAAATGAAGGTGTATGATAATGAGTGAGGTGAAAAAAAGGGAAGGTGAATCTGAAGCAGCCGCCGACAGCAGACCAGCAGCAGCAGCGTAGGTGCAGCGCCGGCAGTAGCGGCGGAGGAGCGGCTCGGCAGTAGCGGCGGAGGAGCGGCTCCGGCAGCGGAGGGCCGGCGGTAGCAGCGGAGGAGCGGCTCCGGCGGCGGAGGGCCGGCGGCAGCAACGGAGGAGCGGCCCCGGCGGCGGAGGGCCGGCGGCAGCAACGGAGGAGCGGCCTCGGCAGCAAAGGGCCGGCAGCAGCTGAGGAAGGGCTCCAGCGGCAAAGGGCCGACGGCAGCAGCAGACGCGCCAGTTAGCAGAGACAACACCAGCAGCGAGTACCCCAGAAAGGGCTCTGGAGGCAGCGTTTTCTAAAGACTCTATATGAAGCTGCTTATTTGGAAGCCAAAGCTCAACTGACCACTGCTCTGCGAGGATTTCTAATGAAACCTCGCAGAACGGTTGCAAGTCGAAATTTAAATATTCGAAAATATAGACGACAGAACGGTAAATAATTTTACCTTAAAAGAGTTCGGATGCCAATTACGAAAGAAAAATAGCAGACCAACAAGAATTTTGATGAGAAGGTTGTCATAGATACATCATCAATAATGTTGTCAAAAAATGTCATAATAATGAAAATGTTCTGTAACAATGTGAATATAAATGGTATTAAATTAAAAAGTGCTGTGTTTGATAGGAAATAGTAATACAGTCCTGCATCGGTACGGCTTCCTACGCTAAGGGGTCGCTAAGTCGCCGAAACTTAGGCTTAAAGTTGAGGACTGTGTCTGTGAACTGAAAAATGAGCCCTGTTGTAGTGGAATATGATCAAAACAGAGCCTCATAGTAATAGAACGCATATTATGGCCTGTGGAAATGAATGATACATATATAATAATAAGTGTGAGTATATCTGAATATGTACATAATATTACATTTTTTTTTTTAATTATTATAAACTAGTGCTTGACTGCAATCCCGCCTGATGGTAAGCAGTGATGCAATCATTGAGTGTAAAGCGCACTAGTTTATTAAGCCTATTCACTTAAAAAACTTAGGAATAGGAAGGATGACGGCAGATGAGCGAGGTGATGCAATGTTAAACCCATGACCAACACGACCAAACGATGCTGCGCTAGAGGGAGATTGATCTGATTCTCTCCACGACCAAATTCCCGAGACAACAACATTTGGCGCATCGTACCCCCCACACATCGCAACACAACTGCTCAGACCCGTCCTCCGTACGGCTTCACCAGACATCATGCCAGAACACGACGAATCGCTTGGCGGCAAGACTTTGTCTGGTGGGTGGTAACTTCCGCCGGCAGCCGATGTTATGGCCGGCCACCGAGAGAATATTTAGAAACAACTCATCACTCACATCCATGTCAAAAGAATCAAAAATACCAAACTTAAGCTTTACCTAAAACTTAACATCCTTCACAGTATCCTTTCTGAATACACCCCAATTCAAAATCCACGTTAAATTGAATTAAGACATAACGATAAAAGTGTAATTACCATAAAAACTGCGTGTAGATAAATGGGGGAGGAACAGGGAGGAACTGGGACGGCGGGGGAGGATCGCATAATTATGTACGAGCCTTTCATCTTACCCCATAATTATGTTTGAGTTGAGGGTCGCGAGTAGTGAAATGTATTACGGATAATGCTCTAGCTGATCCTTTAAAACCAATTTAAGAAAACCGGTGTTTTGGTTTAGTTAGCAAGTCAGTTTAATCACCCATTATGAATGAAAACAGCCTGAAACTTTCAAGCATTATTTGAGTATTTTTTAAGCACACTAGGAATTTCTCCTGTATCGTGGGTGCATTTACAAACATTTAAACGGACATACACAAATAGCCGTACCCAGACCCGTACCTGTGGGTAGGTAATACAAATATTTGTTAAGTGCGGGAATCAAAACCACGACACGAAACTTTAATGCAACACAACGTGTCGTCAAGAGGTCGAATCCTTAAAAAATTATTAAGGGCCTATGCCTATTTAGATAATGATATTGTGGTGCAATCTGGAAGATGTCTGCCCAGAATATAAAAACTACTAATGCATGAAAGAGCCGAGTCCCAATACAGGTTTCATACGCATGAAAGGAGGCTCCAATGACCACTGATGTCATATGAAAACTTGTTGATTCCAATAAACCTTTTCTTTATTCAAATTTCTTTTCAAAAAGCCTGAATACTTCTATCGCCGAGTTGGTTTATAGAAAACTTCTGCGACTTCTTGAAGAATTTATTATGCCAGTAGAAGAACCCAGCCGCCCAAACGATATCACAAATTTTATCACGAAGTTGATGATCTGGATGAAAACCTACATCCAATATCAGCCTCTAGACATGCACGAGAGGAGAAATCATACTTTACATGGCACACGGCCTGCATGCACAGTCGCACATGCCGCCTGATCAGCACGTCATCAACAAGCAGAGACGCTGCGCTTCCGTGGCGCGACTCGCTTCGATGACCATTTTCTTCAAAAGACTTCACCGCGTTGTTTATACGAAAAAGTTTACATTTGTAGATTATACGGCATTCAACCATTGCCTAGTCCTCTCTTTTATTGCTCCTGCATTAACATTTAAAACAGTACACAGGTAGATCGTGCCTTTCATAAGGGCGTTCTTGTTTGTTCCCACCAATCCAGAATAGACTCTATCTAGCGCCCAGCGTTGGCGTTCCGTATATTAATGACTCCGTAAAACGGAAAGATTATGGCTTCCTTGGATGATAACAAACAATATTGGAAGGCTTTTTAATCCTATTTCAAACATATAGTTTGGAAGTTATGAGAATTGTTTTCAAGAAAACACCAAACATGTTTGAGTGATCCTGTACAATGACTTCTAAGCTAACTAACGCTAACTAAGAAGCGTGTATGTAGCAATTAAAACAGTCAGTCAAGAGCCTGACTACAAATTTGGCATCTTCTGTAGCATCCTGTTCCTGTCCTAGTTCAATGAAAAAGTAACATAAAAAGTAACATTCATTGCTGAAAAACACAGCGGAACCAAAAAAAAATCCTTTAAATCAAATCACCATCTGTCACCATTCTCCCAACCCAACCACAGGTAAAAATCACTTCAAAATTCATAACCCAAAAATGTTTAAGCACAATTTTTCATACGAGCATAATTCCGGTCGTATTTTAAACGGGACTATAAATTAACTGAGCACAATACATGGTGGATAAATCGTTGTCACATAAGAATGCCGCTATGGGACAACGGGGATAGGGAAAGGGGGGTATGGGGTGGTAGAAGGTGGGAAGTAATAACTGGGGTACACTGGCTCACCGCAGTTAGCTAGACGACTTGTTATTGCGTTGCATTATTTATGTGTGTGTGTGACGTGCTTTAGTTGAGTGGTTGGAATGCTGGTGAAATGTATAGGGTTAAGTGGTGAAGGTGTTTTCTGAATAGTAATGAGAGATATGTGGCAGTGTTTTCGTAATCACTAGCTTTTGGTGATGAAGACATTGCAATATTATCTGAGCTGCCCGTAATATATATGTTCGATCTGCCTTTTATTCCTTGGCAGTAGTTTAAGCTACCTAAAAAGAGAAATTGAGAAGATTAAGGAATAGTGATGGGCCAAAGATATCGACCTCGATTTTGCTATTGACTGCCCACAATTGGTATGTAAGTTCAACTTCAGAGTACTAAGTAGACCTCATACACTCATAACACTCTTAGCTCGACCTCTTCGCAAAACAGAGTCTGGAGCTAATTCACCTGTACCTCGCATGTGCAAACTGTTAAACGAACGCAGCGACCTGGTTGACGTCCACGCTGACTTAATATGGACATTTGTCCGTCGTCATTAGTGTGTTAATTCTGTTGAGAATCCAGTCTGGTTAGAATATATGCGAATACATTAGTAAAATTACAAACATTTGACAGCCTCCGTGGCGTAGCGGTAGCGGACGCGGCCGCTGTGCAAGGTGGCGCGGGTTCGATCCCCGCACAGTGCAAGTATTTGTATGCATGAATATGAATATTTGCACTGGTCTCGTCGTGCCTCGGAAAGCACGTTAAGCCGTTGGTCCCGGTTGCCATACGAACATCTAGTGGCAGTCGTTACGGGTTGTTGGAGCCCTCAAAAGTCCAACAATTGGTCTAACTGCAATGCTTCGACGTCGCCTTCGGGTTGTGGAAGTCAGACGGCAGTCGCTTCACGGAAAATGTCGAAGTTTGGCCATATCAACAGTTGGACTGGTAAAGCGGACCCCAGACTCCAAAGCTGAAAAGGCTTCGGATGCGACTGGGATTAACGCTGTGATGATGATGATGACATTAGTAAAATTACAAAGAGCACATAGCATGTGGTGTTTGCCTGTAATTGGTTGTGCAGTTAGATTTAAGTTAATTATTTGTAATATGTGAAATATCTGTAGCAACTGTTGGCGAACCTTAATTAAATAAATAAAATAGATTTAAGAGTGTTATAGGTTGTGGTCCGAATGAGCAGACGGTTTATGTTCTGTAAATAATTTCATCACTACTTCTCTCAAAATGATGAAAGAAAATATTGAGAGAAAACTGTCACATCTTAGAACCAAAACTACGGAGACATGTGACGTCATCAACGTGCACTCCCCCTCCCCTTCTTGCTTCATCTCTCACTGTAAGAAAGCCTGTTTCCCAGCTGTAGTATTGGAATAGGGTGTTGTGGAAATGATGTAGTAGAAACACAACATCACGCTTGTAGTTCTCGCGAGGTAAGGCAGAGTTATACCTTAACACATCTTATTCCGTTAGTCATGTTGAAGTTTCTGTAAAAGGAGGTGAGCGTGTAGCCGTAAAACTGCCACAAATCTAAATATCGGGCTTATACTGGTAAATTCCGGATGGTAACACACAAAACACACTTTGAGCAATCCTAGAACTGAGCTCAGGAGACTCAGCAGTAGTTTTCTTTAAGCATAGCCCTCTCCATTGCCCTTTCATTGCCATTGTTTTGATGAGTTAAGAAGTAAGTTTTAGTAACTACTATAGGTAGTACTCTAGTGACTTACTGGAAGGAAAGTTTAGCATTTATTAGTAAAGGAGCATAGGCGTAGAGTAGCCAGCTTTTCGGTGTTCTATAGGATGCATTTTGGGGAGTGTGCGAGGGAATTGCATGATTTAACTCCCCCATCTCCGTTCCACCATCGGACGACCCGTCGTACGGCGAGTTTCCACCCTTACGTTGTTAACACCACTACGATCCGGACGAAGCGTTTCGTCTCCTCCTTTATACCGCGTACATCGCGGGACTGGAACAATTTGCCAGCGGCGGTGTTTCCGTCGGACTACAATTTGAGCGTCCTCAAGGCTAGAGTGAATAGCCTCTTAATAAACTAGTGCGCTTTACCATCAACGATTGCGTCACTGCTTACCATCAGGCGGGATTGCGGTCAAGCGCAAGTTTATAATTTATAAAAAAAGGGGTTGTAATTCGTGGTTTGGTATTTTTTTTATAATTTTAAACTAGTGTTTGATCGCAATCCCGCCTAATGGTAAGCTGTGTTGCAATCATTGATTGTAAAGCGGGTTATTTTATTATGAGCCTATTCACTGTAGTCTTGAAGACACTTAAATTGTAGTCAGACGGAAACACCGCCGCTGGTAAATTGTTATAGTGCCTCGATTTTCAGTGATCCAATAGCCTAGCGGTCCTCGCCTTGATAGGCATTCAAGGTCCGAGTTCAAATCTAATAACTTACAAAATATTTTTAACTTTCGATCCAGCCGCCCCTTGCTGTCCTCTCTAGCAACGCCCTAAGCCGAGGTTCGTACCCCACGGGGGGTGCCCTTAGTGCGTAGTCGCCTAATTTTAATTTAGTTTTAAGTGCCCCTGGCTGGAGGCTTTAATTATAATTAAGGCATCCACAGGAAAGTCCGATTAAGTAGTTACGGTCTCTTAGTAGCCAACTACGAGATACCACATCAAAAAAAAAAAAAGAGTGCCTCGATTTACGTGTTATAAAAAACGAGGCGAAACGCTTCGTCCGGATCGTAGTGGTGTCAACAGCGTAAGGGTGGATTCTCGCCATAGTGCTTATTACCGCTAGTTTAGTCGTCCGATCTGCCTCTATCATTCATAAATATTAACTGTAATGAAATTGTTGTAATATTGTCCAAGTCTTCCATATACATGTGGGTGGAGGCATATTTAGTGATCATTTTAACAAACTATAAAAGGGGAAAGTTTATACTTTGACCTACTTTTTGGCAAATGGTTTTTTATTGGACAAAAAACATCACTGACGTTATGCGGAAAACGGTTCCCTTGCTTAGACATGTAATGCAGAGGAATAAGGAAAAGGCCGCCATTATAAGTATAGAGGAAGACCGAAGATCGGTGGATACACTGTGTGAAGGTTAAAGGTTAGAAAGGGGAGTACTGAGATGTTGACTAATAGAGAAGTATGGAAGGAAAAGACATGTTACGCCGACCCCAGACAAAGTGGGGTAAGGGCAGAGAGAAAGAAAGGAAATACATTTATTTGGTACAGATTAAAAGACATGTCGGGGCATGTCAGGAAACGGGGCCGAAGTTCCGGATAGTTGAGGTGTGTTCTCATCTGCATGAGCATCCATCGTGGGCGGTATTTGGAGAAAACGTTGAAAAATAACTGCGTTGTGACGATCAATTCTTATTATTTTAATTGTACAGACACTTAGGTCAATTTCATATTAAGGGATTACAATGATAATGTCAGATTTAAATAGATAAGAGCCACTGGGTTTGGTATGACCAACACACTCGATCGAAACTTGAGCAAAGAATGCTGCTAGCGGTCGCTTGCTAGGGCAAACGCAACTCCAGTCGGGTTTTACCTGCTCTTAATAAAAATCATAATTTATGCGAATACGAATCGATTAATCGACTTTAAAAAGTAGGAGTCATTTACGGACAATTAATAGTGATACAAAACAGATCACAATATTCAAAATTAACCAGTCACGCGCCGTTAAACACAATATACCAGATACATATATACATTAGACAAGCAAGCGTAAGCATGACGACAACTCCTCAAGTACAAGGACGTTCAGAAGCATCACATGAAAAGATGTAACATTGAGCCATCTCAATGGGAATGTTTGGCAGCAAAACGCCCAGAATGGCGAAGGCTGATGCAGAGACAAGTAACCGATTTCTAGCAGTAGCGCAAAGCAGACCTCGATGCTAAACGCGACCAGCTGAATGTCCGCCAACCCGCAGCCATTCAGTACCATAAGGTGAACGGAATGCCTAAGTGCCCTCACTTGCGCACGGGCATTCTCAGCGATGATTGACTAGATAAGCCACTTTCGCGCACATGACCGACGAGCTGACTAGGAGTTAAAGTAGTCGCCGTGACTAAAATCGGTCGAAACAATCATCTTCGTCATCATTATCAAAAAAAAAAAAGAAATAAAAATGAAATAAACTGTCTAAAGGCCGATTAGGATGTTACAAAAGAAACTAGCAGTGAATTGTGTCTGTTTTGCTTGACTGTAGCTTTCAACTGGACCTGAGAGTACATGTCATCAATATCATCTCAGCGTTAATCCCAGTCGCATCCGAAGGTTTTTTTTTTCAGCTTTGGAGTCTGGGGTCCACTTTACCTGTTTAATTGCTGATTTTGGCTAAACTTCTATAGAATATGCGATATCGAAGCATTGCAGTTAGATCAATTGTTAAACTTTTGAGGGCTCCAGCAACCCGTAACGACTGCCACTGGATGTTCATATGGCAACGGGACCAACGGCTTATGTATCTGAAGGTATACGTGACGGATGTAAAGCATTTTTATATTGTAACGTGATGCGTGTACGCATATTTAAATAAACAAATCAAGTTATTTGAAGAGAACAATGTTGAAATAACATTAGATACTAGGTACATTATTGGGTAACTTTTCATACAAAAACGTACGAAGCAGCGATTCTGCACTCTCTCTGCTGTCCTTAATTAACTTTTTAATTGTATTACAAAGAAATTACGCTGTCAGTTGTCAGATTAAACACGTCTAAGAGTTTTGCAGGAAACTTCGCTAATTATTATTTAGTAGGATTTCTGCAGGATTAATATATAAAATACAACTTTGATAATAAATTGTATATCCTAGATCAGACATCGTTGTTTTTTAATGTTGTTTGGTTTTAATAAGAAAATTATTACAATACCAGCTTTTATGAATGGCAGTTTTTATAAAAGTTGTGGTGGCCTAGTGGTTAAAACACCAGACTCTCAAGTATGAGTGTGCGGGTTCGATTCCAGGTCAGGCAAGTACCAATGTAACTTATCTAAAGTTATATGTACTTTCTAAGTATATCTTGGACACCAATGACTGAAGGTGAAGGAAAACATCTTGAGGAAACCTGGACTTTATAAATCTGAAATCGCTAATCCGCATTAAGCAAGCGTGGTGATTACGCTCAATCCTTCTCTTTATGAGAGGAGACCTGTGCCCAGTAGTGGGACGATTAAAGGTTGATGATGACGAATGGCTTCGCCCGCGTGGTCTTCGGAAGTTGTCTCGAGAGAAAATTCTATGTGTACAGGTTGCAAACTACTGTGTGCCAAAATCATTCGAATCCGAAAGGTAATTGCGTAACCAACTATTAGTAGCGATGGGTTTCATTTTGACAGTTCAACAATATTCATTGCGTTATTGACATTGTTGAGCCGACACATTTTTCGATCAAATGGAGCGATGGATTAGGAATATGCTCTGTTTAAACATATCATTACATTTTTTTTTCTCTAGTGTGGTGTTTATTAATTTAAACTATTATGATACCCTTTACGTATGTACATATTTATTGTATAATTTATGTAAATAATACACTATAAACTAACTATATTATCTCTCTCTCCTTCCCTTAGTATTCCATCCAAAGGTTGTCTGTAAAAGATTCCTCTTAGAGATAAGACTAATTGTGACACCCTTTGTAAAATCTTTATATTAATGTTCTATAATTTATATAATGTAAATAAAAAAAAATCAGAATTATATAAATCACTATCACTACAAATTATAAAAGTCACTTTTAATTTCCCTATGTCGCTTTCACATTATTCAATCTTTAAAACTACGCACTGGATTTTGATAGGGTTTTTTTTTAATAGATAGAGTGATTCAAGAGAAAGGTTTTTATGTAGGTATAAAAACTTGCTCCATGATAATAACATTCATTATATAGTGGAGTATTACTATTATTTTTGAGGTTTCTAACACATGTCACAAAATAAACCCATTTTTACATTTACAACTTACATTGCAAACATTAGCTGAACCCTATGAGACAGGTCAAAATAATGCACTACAGTATTGTAGACCTACAAAAAAGTCTGCGACACCATATGTCTACCTACTTTAGTTTCTTTATAATGACTACTTTTTCATGTTTGAAAAGTTAATTAAAATGCCAGTCGAAATCAGAGCCCACTATTTGTTCCTTATAATCGTTATCCAAATAAATTACGTTATATCAAAGGTAATTTCAGTAGGAGTAGATCTTTTTTGAATTATTTGTAATTGGTTGTTTCATTCAGGAGATATCACGATATATTCAAAACTATACACAAGAAAAAATCCGCGTGACGCTCGCACCCGTGCCGGCCGCCTGCTACTTGAGTCTTTCTCTGCCTAAACCGCAGAGAGAGTGGGCTGGAACGGGGGACCATTATCTCGAACAAACTTGCTACCCCAGTAGGCTTTCATTCTGTTTGAAGGTGGTGGAACTGGCTATCCATGGACAATAAGGTCGATGTATCTTGCAGAGTCAGATATTGGCTGATAGGCGGTACAGTAGACATTATTTTTATTGAAGGGCCACCGTTTCTTAAGGAAGGCTTAGGTACCTATATCATTTGTGTATGTGCAAAGCCGGGGCGGGTCGCTTGTTGATAATATAACGCAATTAGGTTAAAGTGCTACTACTATATATTTATTACTAAGAATGAAGAAATTAAGTAACATATTGAGAAGTAAGATTTTAGATTATAGGTATATTCCGGATAAAGTATTTCCAAAGTCTATAGGTTATGAACTAATCTTTGAGAATATACTAAAACTAATGATTTGAGAATATAAAGTAATCTACACCTTAAAAAAGCTTAGATTCTAAAATCTGAGCTTTACTCTGCTTCAATATAATTAAAAATGTATTCAATATTTCAGAAAGGAAACTGAACAAAAAACTAACCTGTCACTGGCAGATTCTAGCAAAAGTCTTTGAGTAATAAATAAAATAAAAATTAATTGATGTTGGAAGACAAAGACTTTGAAAAATTTCCTTTCAAAATAAAAGACGGGGAGTAACGTATACTAACTTGTACTAAAGTTATACACTTAATTTATTCATCTTTTTTCCAATGTTTCGCAGAGGAGGCTCACGAAAATATTTTTATCGAGTTTCTAGTGGAATGAAATGAACAAAATTTATGATTTATGTGCGTGTACTTTTATGAAGAAAAATGTGAAAAATTTCTAATTTGTCTTTCAATCTGTTAGTATTTTCTTTTTTCCATTTTATCTTTGTTACAACGTTAATAAAACAGAAATACTTCCACATTATTATTGTCATCAAAATATGAAAATAAACACCATGTTTATTCCAAGTAAACCTTATTTTAATAAAATGTATTCAATTAAGCGGCAGTGGACAAGGCACATTGCTCGTAGAACCGATGGCCGATGGGGCAGTAAGGTTTTGGAGTGGCGGCCACGTACTGGAAGACACAGGATAGGAAGGCCCCCAACAAGGTGGACCGATGAACTGATGAAGGTCGCGGAAAGCCGATGGATGCGGGCAGCACAAGACCGGTTATCGTGGAAAGCCTTGGGGGAGGCCTTTGTCCAGCAGTGGACATCTATAGGCTGAAGGAGAAGAAGAATATAAGCATATCCTATTTTTCCTAGCCTACTTTTCCTTCCTTTCTTCCTTTTAGTAAGTCAGTCTGTTATAAACCGTTGTAGCTAGACAGTTGTAACTTCAACATGATATATATTTCTATTGCTATTATTACAACAAACGCTGAAACAGAATAGAATAATTATTTAAGAGACTCTAGTGCCGAGGAATTTGGAAAATAAGTATTTGAAGAAACTATTGCCATCGCGTTGCTTCCAACTTCTCCCGGTAAAATGCGAAAAGGACAGTTGCAGCTCAGGCTGATTTTATCTACAATAACGTTGCTTAAAAGACGTTTCTTATTCCGCTGTTTTCCTTTTCAGAACACGACAGATCTCAATTATTTTTATATACAAATTTAGAGAAAAGTATACCTATCTACACTTCTGTACACATCTATTGGCCCACCTTAGAATTTAGGTTTCGATGGCCCCTACCGAAATATGATTGCGTTGCGTTGCACTCCTTAGCCGAGTTAAATTGAATCTGTATAAAAAGTAAGCCAAAATATTGGAAATTAACATTAAAAACGGTTAATCATAGCGTAACTATACCTAGCATTAAGTGTACAATGTGCTGGCCCAGGCTCCATACATTTCTGAAACATCTCCTTTTAGCTAGGACCAAACGAAACTGAAATTCAAGGTGGACCATTAAATGTGTCCAAAAGTGTATTATTTTCTTTTTTGTCAAAAACTTATCACGTTTGTCTAATAGTTATCTAAACATCACGGTAAAATGGGTTATTTTTCGCGATTTTGAAGTATTTTATAATTTCTTTTATTAATTAAGTTTCGGAAAAAATCAAATGATAGGGATAGTTATAATAATCAAGATGTAAAATTGTAGAAAAAAATTGTTGCTCTAAAAGCATTATCCACGAAGAAAACAGCGGAATACGTTTGTATAGAGAAAGCACCACTAGCGTTCCCTCTTTAGGGTTTTTTAATTATTTAAGGGCCCTGTTTTGGTTTCATATTCCCTCGACATATAGACCGTAAATAGGCGCACGTTAGGTATATTGAAATTGAAATACGGAGAGAAACCGCGATCAAGCACAGCCAAATAATGAAGAGGTTGGACTAACAGGGGCCTTCAGGTGATGTAATCCTGATGTGCTGGAATGGATGGAAGCCTCCACCAGAGGAGACTCACTCAGACTCTCCTCGGGAGACGACACTGAACTCCCAGCCACCGTAGGCTCGGGCCTGCGGGCGGTGAGCAGTGGGCAGCTCGCCGCCCGGTAAGGACCAGGCCCGAGTCGACGGTGCGTCGGGTTTCACGCTCGCCTCAAAGAGATGTCAGCTCATCGTGACGGGGTCCACGAAGACCGATGCCTCCTGGGTGAGGGTTGCGGGTTGGTTAAACAAGAAACCGTGGTCCTGGCCGTCGCACAGGCAAGTGAAGAAACACGGGTGGGTTTTAGTCAGTAAAAGTCTGACACGCCCTTCCGCTCCGCCCGGGATAAGTCATTTGATGATTTCCCATCCCACCAAAAAAGAAGCCTCCATTAGCTTTTCACTTCGCACTATATTATAGACTTGCCGATAAGCTCACCGGGCGGTGGCGACTTGGATTTCAATTACTTGAGTTTGTCCACAAACCAGGGTTACGGAGAGAAGGGAAAAGTATACTGACTGGGGAATGGAAAAGCTTCTAAAGTTTTATTCATTCTCCATTCCTTAATGCTGACTGGATGCTCCGCCACACAATGAGGTTGAAGGGAAAAAATGCGTATACATTTGAATATGCTTGCTTATGTATGATGTATTTAATTGTTATGTGCATTAACAGCCCCCATATAACAAACATGATTTTTGGACAGTCGTTACGTTCATAAAAATCACTCGCATACGAAAGGGTACATGATAACAAGGTTGTGGCTATTTATTTATTAACAGACTTCGAAAAAAGGAGGTTCTCAATTTTCTTATTTTGTTATTACCTCATTTATTTAAACTTTTCGCATAAAGAGTTACAAACGCGGGCATAATGCTTTTGGCATTCTCAATCTCAGGTGCTTAAATTGAGAAAAACAGGTTCTCTCATGTTAGCGTTCAGAAGTGGTATTCATTAATTTAGATAGGAACACAATAATAATCACTGAGTACACAACAATATGTCAAACGATATCCAGCAGCTCTTAATTAATATGGAAAAAATAGGTCTCACAGAGTTTGCATGATGTTACTAATCTGAGCGTCCGTTGTCGTAAGAGAGAGCAGGCGCTGGTAGGCTGCGCCTTTTAGACCGCTGCCTCGAATCTTGCGGGCAGCGGGGCGGCGGCGGCAGCGGCGCGGGAGCTGGGCGGGCAGCGAAGACCCGTTCTCGAAACTAGCGGGCAGATCGCGCGCCACTATAGCCGCGTTGTGTTTTGTTCACGATTGTGTCGACGAGATATTTGTTTTTATTCGCGAAAGAAATGTCTGCACAATGGCGGCAACATCTTTTTGATTTAAATTTATTCCTAACGCTTGATC
This sequence comes from Sesamia nonagrioides, assembly GCA_017933935.1. NCBI lineage: Eukaryota > Metazoa > Arthropoda > Insecta > Lepidoptera > Noctuidae > Sesamia > Sesamia nonagrioides. Next base: position 744,247 of record JADWQK010002250.1, read on the forward strand.
ACCGCGCGCTGCCCGCCCGCTGTCCGCAAGATTCGAGCGCGAGAAGTACACCCCTCGCTGCCCGCCACCGCCCCGCTGCCACGCCGCTATTTTCGAGAACTGGTCTGTTTGATTTTACGTATAAGATCTTGCCGCTCACTCGCCGCCGCCGCCGCCGCCGCCCCGCTGCCCGCAAGATTCGAGGCAGCGGCCTTATAGCTAGCTTGGGGGTGGGGTGTCGGTCTTCGCTAACCCTCCGTCGTAGGCCATAACATTGGCAAAAACAATGATTTAAATAAAACTATTGAAACTAGGTACACAAACAATAGGTGATACATATATTACACTCATACTATTAATTTTTGAAGTCAGTTTTTCATTCAAATTCGATATAGTTAATATCGAATTTGAATCCCGCTTAAACCAGAGGCCCAAATCTCGTAAATAAAATCGTTTACAATTTATACGCTTCAGGCAGTTAATTGAAGGTAATCATATAAATTACGTAATTTGAATAGCAGACTAAATATAATACTACTCTCTTCAGTTGTAATGCTATGATAAAGTTGTACTTTTTAATTTAGCAAGGTTACAAATCGAAATATAACGTTACTAAATTGAAGACCACAGTTGCATGATTTGATTCCCCCATCTCCGTTCCAACATCGGACGACCCGTCGTACGGCGAGTTTCCACCCTTACGTTGTTAACACCACTACGATCCGGACGAAGCTTTTCGCCTCCTCCTTTATACCGTGTACATCGAGGGACTGGAACAATTTGCCAGCGGCAGTGTTTCCGTCGGACTGCCATTTGAGTGTCTTCAAGGCTGAGTGAATAGGCCCTTAATAAACTAGTGCGCTTTACCATCAACGATTGCGTCACTGCTTAACATCAGGCGGGATTGCGGTCAAGCTTCAGTTTATAATTTACAAAAAAAAAAGTATAACTGTGACGTACAACGACAAGTGAAGTGGCTGGTATTACATTTAGCCTCTTATTCAAGTCACGTGATTTTTTCCTTTACCTTTACTCAATTACCTAAAGCAATGAATACCTATTATTAGCCCTAGAAAGATAACGTTATTTTTTTGTACTGAAAAGATAAACATGCGCCTCAGAGGCGCACCGTTTAAATAGCTGTTTTTTTGATGAATATCAATTATTTATGTTTCATTTACAATTGTAAATTGCTGAATTATTAATAAGTAAATAAAATACATACGTATTATTATTATTTTTTATTTAAAATATTAAAATTTATAGGATTTTATAAATCCTTAACAAAAATTAGAAGTCCTCAGTACTTAGATAGAAATATTAAAAAATAGGCAACATTTATAGTGTTTTTTCTTATAAACTAATTAATTATAATATAATGAGTCTCAAATTTTTAAAAATATTGAAAAAATCAATGGATAAAGACAATTGTTGCAAACAACTTTTTTATGTTCTCCGCTTAATGTCTTTTACATTTTATGCACGTTATTGTGAACAATTCTATTCTTTTTTTTAGTACATAAGCGACAGTACCGTCGAATTTCAGTTAGTGCTTCCTCATCAGCTTCTTCAGACATCTTTCTGTTACTTTGTGGGGGGATATCCAATACTTTCTCTCAAGCGTCTTGATAAAGTAAGAATTTCCAACCTAGTTTTCAAACACGATGCAAAAATATTTCGACACATACAACTAGGCACAATTTGAATGAACTATATTTATTACAGACGTTTTTCTGGTATTTTGTTCTTCAGCAGTAGACCAAACATGCCTATTCTTGCCCCTGATCACATCATTAGGCGGAATTACTATACGTTGGTTATGTACAGTATTTTCAGTGACATTCTGCGATGAAGTATCGTTCGAATTTTTCATAGATCATCACTCCTTCTTGTCCATCAACATTAGTCATTGACATGGTCCTCGATCTCACTGCCATCATCAGCGCCTTCATCTTCTTCAGTCAATCAAGAAACAATTTCTCTTTCATCCAACACTCTTCTACTGGACACGGTGTTTAAACACTCCTAATAACAATTTATGACAATAAGTATTCACTAATAAAAAAAACAACCTTTATTACTTACCTTACATTAGTAAAAATAACAAAAACAAATTCACTATCGAAGTGGCAAAAGTTACACAAAAGATAAACATGCGCCTCCCGAGCGCAACACATCGCTCTAACAGCAAAACTGTGGTACTTACCGAACAGTAGTAGCCGTCTCTTGGAAGTGTTAATCAACGACTGAATTGGCTAGAAAACACAAGCTTGTACACGCATCGGTAACAAAATTGCGGCGAAATATGTATTTTGCGGGCGCCTCTGAGGCGCACGTTATCTTTCTAGGGTTAGTCTCATCTCGGCGTCAAATAAATGTGAAAAACTTGTCAAAATATTATAAGTCATTTTCATAGATTGAAACTGAAATCTTTTTTTTTTTTTGTTCTGGATGGGAAATTATTTGATGATGTGAGGCTGTGTCAGACTTTTACAGACTAAAACCCATCCGTGTTCCTTGACTTGCCTATGCGCCAGGGCCACGGTTTCTTTTTTAACCGTCCCACAGTAACCCTGACTCAGGTCGCATCAGTCTTCGTGAATCCCGTCACGATGTGCTGACATCTCTTTGAGGCGCGCGTGAAACACAATGCACCGTCGATCCGGGTTGGTCCGTAAGCCCGTGCCTACGGTGGTCGGGAGTTCGATGTTGTCTCCCGACCAGGGCGTCTCCTGCGGCGGCTATTGCTCCTTTCCCAGCATCACTCCTTCGCAGAAGGAGGTGACGGCCTGCCATGCACGCTCGATCCGGACCATGGCCTGGACCAGGGCCGGACGTAAGGAATCGCCGCCGATCGCCGCCGCGAAGTCACGGCGGTGCTCTACCCAAACCGGACAGACTTTCAACAACGTATGCTTCACCGTATCCTTAGGGCGATCCTTATAGTGGTGACTCCCTAGCGTTTTCTCCCACCTTACATGGAACAGGAACCTCCTGAAACAGCCGTGTCCGGTGAAGACCTGCGTCAGGCGGAAGGTGAGGGCACCATGGAGCCTCTCCTCAAAAAGGGAACTTACTGCCGCTATTGTGGTGTACCCAATAATGAGATCCTGGCTGTAATTGTTCTTAGAATAACCAGAATTACCCCCTCCGAGTTATGAAAAGGCTAGGTAAATTCATGTATCAATCTTGTTTTGCTTCTTATGGATGGCATGATATATATCATCATTATCATCATCATCAACCTTTTATCGTCTCACTGCTGGGCACAGGTCTCGTCTTATACAGAGAAGGATGATATATATAGTACACATATCACATTACTATAGTATACTATATGACGCTATCTATAAAAAAACAAAACACTAACCTTAAATCCTGCATATTCCAAAAAAAAACAACATTTATCAAAATCAACGTATAGTAAATGCAGACCAAAACACTTTCGGAAAGCAATCGATCGTACAGCAATTAGTCGAAGCAAATTCTCGCTGTTTAGCGAAAAAAAGCGCTTAATTAATCACAAGAGCTTTAGCAAGCAGAAAAGAACTTACAAGAAGTTTTTCCGAAGAAATATTTGAGTTTATACTTACGGCACTCGTCCTACTGCAAGCGAGAAGGTTGCTTGAGCGATAGAAAATATTATCCGTAAAGAAAAAAAGCGGCCAACTGCGAGTAGGGGGCAGGCATCACCAATACAAAATTAACAAAAATAAAGCATTTCATCATCATCATCATTTCACCCTAAAAACGTCCGCTGCTGAATATAGGCCTCCCCGAAGGATCTTTACGACGACCGGTCCTGCGCCTATTGCATCCAGCGGTTACCCGCCACCGTCACCAGATCGTCGGTCCACCTTGTCGCGTGGCCAACGGCTCAACGTGCTTTCCGAGGCACGACCAGACCAGTGCAAATATTCATATTCATCCATACTAATATTTGCACTGCGCGGGAACGAACCCGCACATCCTTGCGCAGCGCTCCGTTTGCTATCGCTACGCCACGGACGATTTCTTCATAATCATTTATACCAAGATTATACGGTTTCACATACTCGTATTTAGTCAAGTGAGAAGCCACAGGACGATGATAACTAAACACTAAACAGTTCCAGCTTTATTAAGCTTTCCTTTCGTCTCGCTTTCCGCTAACGGTGTCACGTCTGCCTTACATTGCCCTCTGCTTGATCTGTCCATGTTTACACTATGCTCAAGAAATAAGATGAGATAAAACCGTATTTATAGCGAAAGAATCGTATTTACTTTTATCATAAACCGTTTTGTTATTTGTTGTGGTTTGTTGTTCGTGAAAGATATTGTTGACATTGTTGATTATGAGCTGTTCTGGTTAGCTTAGAATACTTTATTTACTCGTTCATCGTTTGCGACTTCATTTTGTGTTTTTTTTTTTTTTTAAGACATTTATTAATTATTAATTAAGATTTATTTATTATTTATTAAGACATTTTTGAGTAGGTAATTTTCTAGTTTACTTAAATTAATATGTTTTTGTCATGAACTATATTTTCTTAACTGTAGTTGTTGTAAAAAAGTAAAATTCAAAGCTTACTATTATTTTTATAGTAATTCCTAGAGCAGGGCAAGGTTTAAAAAAAAATTAGGCAGACACATTTTTCTAACACGGACGTGGTACAGTCAGAAGCAAAAATATGTATACATTACCAAGGCTCCAAAAATATGTAAACATCTTCGACTTTAAGACGAAGTGCTCAACTTGAAGAGCATAAAATTGTAGCCACCGGTTCACATCATAAATATGTATACGCTCATTGCTTCATTAATTTATGAACCAACACGTGAATACATGCTATTGATGGAAGCGTGCATACATAGTATTGTTCCTTTCGTGGTGGGCATAATTTAATGAAGCAATGAGCGTATACATATTTATGATGTGAACCGGTGGCTACAATTTTATGCTCTTCAAGTTGAAATGTATTAGCAATAATATATTGTAACGTAACTAGCGGCCCTAAGCGACTTCGTTCGCTTGGAGTTAGTAATACTCCGCTCCTATTGGTCGCAGCGTAATATTATATAGCCTAAAACCTTCGTGAATTAATGTATATCTCTTACTGACTTGTGAAGTTGTGACTTGTGTAGCTTTAACTTGATGGTAATAGTTTGCTATGCAATTAGGGTTCTATAGAGTCTAAATACTTACTCAGTGCAGCCATACAACCTCCGCAAGTTTATTTGAATGTGTTCAGTATAAAATACGAAACAAACATAAAAGATTTAAATATAGAATAGAGCTGTCAAAGGATTATTGCATAAATTCCAGGTGGACGGTATAAAAAAAAATAAACGGAAGTCCTGCCAGTGTCGCGGGTTGTTCCAAAGTGATACCAAGGCCCCTGGCACACAGGCAAGTGAAGGAACACGGGTGGTTGTTATTCACTAAAAGCCTGATACGCCCTTTCGTTCCGCCCAGAGCGGTAGAGGTCATTTGATGTTTTGCGGCCGGCAATGTAAGTCGCAGTCATCAAAAGATCGTTAATTTTCCTCAATCATCTGTTTCAATTTTCGGAGAGAAATATGAGGCTGAGATTTATGCTGCGATAGGACTTGATATTGAAACTCCGACAGCCTTTCCGTTTGGGTAACGTTATCCTCGAGTAATTGGGTTACCGGGTTCAGATTACGCTCCGTGCAAAACACTGATACTTGGTCGCTTTTCGAAATAGATTGAATGGTGATTTATAAAACACTAGCGGCCGCCAGCGACTTCGTTCGCGTGGAGTTAGTTATGATCCGCTCCTATTGGTATCAGCGTGATGTTATATAGCCTAAAGCCTTCCTGGGTTTATGGGCTATCAAATTCAAGGAGGAATTTTTCAAATAGGATCAGTGGTTCCTGAGATTAGCGCGTTCAAACAAACATACAAACAAAGAAACAAACTATTTAGCTTTATACAACATGTAACATAAAGGGTATATACATACCAAGGGCATGGCATCTTTAGATGATATCAAACGATATCGGAAGGGTTTCAACTCAAAATAAAATACTCAAAAAATTGATACCAAAACTTTGGTTTCGTGTGTTTCTTAAAATCAAATCATAGCGAACGTGGCACCCCACTACATACGTTAATAACTACTCGTTACACGTCACGTTGCTTGCCAAAATCCGATAAATGTCTTCAATATCTCTGTGCGACTAGTATGGTAGTAGCCTATCACAGGCGGTGTTTATCCTCATAACTTCCTAACATAAAGAGATAGGATTAAAAAACCCTTCCAATATCGTTTGATATCATGTAAAGATGCCATGCCTTTGTTATGTATATACCCTTTATGTTACACGTTGTATATTAAAAATAGATTATTTCTTGTTTATGCGAAACCCGAAACATGTGTCCAGTATTTTTAAGTAAAGAATCAATTTACAATATTTAAAAAAATTAATAATGAAAATTCACAAAATTATGAGCTTGCTATTCTACTTGGTTGTCCCAACAAAAATATGGTTCAACGCTCCGGTCGGGCGGGTGAGCGCAGTGCATTGACCTCTGCCGTCAGCTGTTGTGCGCGCGAGCACTATGATCTATCGTAAAACTGCGTGCGCTCGGTATCTACACTGCAACAATTTCTATTATGTATTGGGAAAAAAATTAACATGATGTAAAAATTATTGGAATCGATTCAGTTGCTTATTCTGAACAAACTTCATTCAGGTTTCGCTTAAACAAAAAATAACGTTGTATAAGTACGTCACTGGTAACTAATGCATGGAAAGTCATGGCTTGCACCCTAATTACGTAAGACAGACTTTAAAGGGAATCGTTAATCATAAAACATTCCGGTGTATGACTCCCCCCGTGACGTCTAAGAATGGGGTTCATGGAACACTTCGCGCCTCCACCTCGGGTCCTGATGTTTGGGGGGCGATAGATTTCCCCAGGTCTATCGCCCTTGGACCCATTTAGCGGGGCTGGGAGAGAGCGTTGTCCGCCCACCGCTGATGCTCGATGCACCTGCTGTGGACCGGGTGAGAGGACTAGATATCTCTCTCCCCATTCGCAGCCTCCTTCTGCGAGACGACTGTTTATCACAATCCTGGATTTTCTGCAATTTCTCCTCAAGGGTAATTATCTGGAAATATTCACTGCATCAATCAGCTTATTGTTAAACACTCGGGATTCGTATCAAATCAAAATCAAAAGTCATTTATTCAAACTAGGCCTAGAATCAGCACTTTTTGAACGTCAATATTACATAAGACAGTCTCCCAAAACGCCCACCCATCGACACTTCCTAAGTGCTTTGGCTGGGAAGAAGAAGTGGCGGAAGAAACTCCCCAGCAGCACAGCTGTCTGTTCATTTAGAAAAAACAAAATAGTTTGTACAATACTATGTAGGTACAGTAGTACAAGAGAAAAAATAATTATATATATATATATATACTAGCTGACCCGGCGAACTTCGTTCCGCCTTAAAGGCAATATCACGTGACTACTTTTTCTCTTCTCTTCCTCAGCCTATAGATGTCCACTGCTGGACAAAGGCCTCCCCTAAGGCTTTCCACGATGACCGGTCTTGTGCTGCCCGCATCCATCGGCTTCCCGCGACCTTCACCAGGTCATCGGTCCACTTTGTTGGGGGTCTCCCTACGCTGCGTCAACGCATCGCGTCGATGACTACTTTTTAAATTAGGATAATTTTAAATAAATGAATATTATTATTCAATGATTCTTTATTTGGGAGCACAATCCTGGCGATTCCCCGGAAATTTTTAATGTGCTATAATACTCGCAACCAACATCCATAGGCCCAATGCGAACGTCATTGCGCTATATTATATGCGTATTGAAACGCTGCCCGATTCAAATCAGTATTTGATGAATTTCTTCTTGTGTTTCGTAAATTATCTAGCGCTTGATCTCTGAGGTTTGCTCGACGATTTCGCATTGCCAACCGAGCCATTTCACGGGCTGCCTCCCTTTGCTCTGGTGATTGAGAAGCACGAAGTCGAGCCATACTAAGGCTGCGCCTTCAAGTGCAATTTCTTGCTCTTCTTCAGTTTTTTTTTTGTTGTGGATGGGAAATCATCAAGTGACCTCTCCCGCTCTGGGCGGAGCGGAAGGGCGTGTCAGACTTTTATTGAGTAAAACCCACCCGTGTTCCTTCACTTGCCTGTGCAACGGCCAGTGCCACGGTTTCATTTTTAATCAACCCGTAACCCTGTGGACCAGTCCTCGTGGACACCGTCAAGGTGTGCTGACATCTCTTTGAGGCACGTGTGAAACACAATGGGCCGTCAACCCGGGCCTGGTTCTTACAAGGAGGCGAGCTGCCTATCCCTCGCCGCCCGCAAGCCCGCGCCTACGGCGATTGGGAGTCCGATGTTGCCTCCCGACCAGGGTGCTTCCTGCGGCGGTTTGAGCCGTGAGTGTAGTGGGATTTCCGCTCCCTCACCCGCTCCGCCTCCTCCTTTGCCAGCATCACTGCTTCACAGAAGGAGGTGAAAGCTTGTCATGCACTCTTGCTCCGGACTATGGCCCGGACCAGGGTCGGACGCGAGAGATCGCCGCCGATCGCCGCCACGAGAACACGGCTGTGCTCTATCCAAGCCGGGCAGACCTCCACCTTATGCTCCACCGTGTCCTCAGGGCGATGCACACAGTGGTCACCCTGGCGTTTCCTCCCGCCTTATAAGGAACAGGAACCGCCCGAAACAGCCGTGCCCGGTGAGGATCTACGTCAGTCGGAAGGTGAGGACGCCGTGGCGCCTCTCTAGCTACTCCTCAAAGAGAGGACTTGACTCAGTGCTGGATTGCGACAATCACACTTTCCATGTCGCCATGAGACCCCGCCGGAGCTCTGTCCGCTGTACTGCGATTTTTCGCGGCAACAGAGTTATGCCTCCTCTCATCACTCCCACATTAGGCGAGGAATAGTGTTCCTCCACAATTTAATGGATGTTATTATACATACAAACGTTTCTTTTTAATTACTCTATCTATTTAAAGAAACCTCATCAAAATCTGTTTCGCAGTTTTAAAGATTTAATCATACAAAGGAACATAGGGAAAGAGAAAGTAACTTTGTTTTATAGTGTGTAGTGAAGTGGTAAATGGCACAGCAATACAATATTAGAAATTTTGAAGATGAAGGTTGCTTTGGGGCTTTTATTAAAAAAATTAAACCGGCAGAGAGCATTTATATTCCTTGCTTTAAATAAATGCATCAACATTCAACCGGTAAGACTTTTTTTTAATATGCTGAGTAGTGTAGGAGTGTGTTTGTACCATTTTTAACAAATGAACCGCTAACTTATATTTTGACTGAGTTGTTTTGTTATTCCATGTCAGTTGCGTTTTGTTAAACCATGTCTTATGTCACGTCACACGGGAACGACAGGAACCGCGGGAACGGGATAAAAGTATCCTATGTGATATGTCCTTCTCCCAGTTCTTATCTACCTCCCTACCAATTTTGAGCCATACTGGTTAAGCGGTTCTTGAGTTATAAATATAGTAACTAACACGACTTTCATTTATATACATAGACTTCATTCAAATCGGACCAGCCTAGGAGGAATTCAGTGACGTACACACGTACAGCAGATTTAGGATGGAAAGAAGAAACCCATGGAAATCATTGTCATCTACATTTGTAACAAAGATATCATACCTCTCTCTACCCCTAGAGCTCTTGTTTCTGTCTCGTTAAGTAAAATAAAAAATATTAAATAATTATTTATTTCTATTTATTTTTTTCTCTTTTAGTTCATAAGTACAAATTTAGTTAAATAAAAAAAAAATATCTTTTTTATTTTTTCGCCTTTTAGTTCTTATGTACAATTATATTTTTAAGTAACTAAAAAAATTAAAAAAAACTATAAACTTGTCTAAAAACAAAAAAAAAAACTTGTGATTGACCGGGTTTGAACCGAGGAACACCAGCCATCGCGAGTAAACCATACCAATTGCGACTACGCTACCGCCGCTATGTCAAGCCGCGCGAAATTAGCGCCCATATTATGCGTGAAATATTGCGAAAGAGAAAACTCGAAATTATGCGCTTCCCCAGACATAAGACTGAGCTAGATCGATTTTTCGTCCCCGAAAACCACCACATATTAATTTTCAGCGAAATCGTTAGGGCCGTTTCCGAGATCACATGCTTCTTCAAGCGATTAGCGCCATCTGCCGGGTTGATTTGTGAATCTAAACGATCCAGGTCGCCACTCAAACGCATATAGAAAAATTCATTAAAATCGGTCAAGCCGTTTAGGAGGAGTTCAATGACATACACACGTACAGCAGAATTATATATATAAAGATATATATATATATATATATATATATCTGTAGGATATACTTTTGAATATGAAATAGGGAATCTTGAAACCGACTAGTAATTTTACAACTCAAATAAAAAACGCTTTCTATCGGTCACCGATTTATCTAAACTTACAACATATTTTAATCCTAACATGGATTTGGCCTAGAGACGGCTGCACACTTATTTTAAACTTGCAAAATTTCATTAATTATATCTATATTCAGTACAGTATATTAATAAAAGATAAACAATTTCATTTCCTAACGATCTAACAATCTCTCTGAAATCAAAAATTACAAATAAAACCCCTGCCAGCACAAAAGCCTTTACCAAAATACCCTAAATCTTGTATAAACGCTGCACCCTTCACAGTATTATTAAATTCTGCTTATCCGAAACACCGCGAACTGGCCTGTGTCAATAGCGTCCAACGGCCAGCCATTTGTTATACGGAATTCTGTTTTCGATGTTGATAAAAACCCGGGTCCTGATCGATAGAGATATTGTGACGTAGGCAGAGGTCACTTTAGGGCTGGCCAGGGAGGAAATAGTTTTGGCAAAACAGAGGGGTCATTCCAATTTGCATTTAAACATGATTTACAGTACGACAACTTTTAAAGATTTTATTACAGAGTACCGAGTACCTTAGAGTGCCGTGTGGTACCGGGCTTAGAATAGTACCATCCCATATCCTCCCGTGGGTATCGTAAGACGCGACTAAGGGAACTATCGCCACAGAAGGGGGCCAGCGCTTCTCTTGTGGCATATCAAATTACTGCGATCCCCAACTCGACTGCCAAGCGTGTGGATTATGGCAAACCCCCCAATTCATCATGGAAAGACTTGGGGGAGGCCTTTATCGAGCAGTGATCGTAATAGGCTAAAAAGAAGATGAAGAAATGATTACACATTCGAAAAGTTCGTGGATACGATCCCTGATAAAATTCGATTAAACTGCAAATGTGTGGTAACTGCTTGTAAGCTTAAATTATTATTTTTTTCGTTAGCCATAACTTACATCATCATTATCAACAACCTCTTTATCGTCCCACTGCTGGGCACAAGTCTCCTCTCATACAGAAAAGGACTTTAAGTCTGAAATCGCCAACCCTCATTGAGCAAGCGTGCTGATTACGCTCAATATTTATCTGTATGAGCAGAGACCGACCTATATACAAAATAAGAAATAACTTATCGCAAATCAAACATCAGAATATGAGAATACAAATACCACCATCCCTAAACACTTACGATATTCCACGGGTACGGGTCGCCCTGCTCCTAATACGCTTCTTTTAGCCCAAATCTATTGTTCATTTGATCAAGTTTATTAAATAAAGATCCTTTTGGTAACATGTGGTTTGGGAAAAGTAATATTACACTGTCCTCAGTCCGATCCGTCTCCAACACTTTTTGCATTCGTCCGATTTTAACATTCTGTATTTTATTTTTGTGAAATTATTATTTTTCTGTTATGATTTTTGCTGACGTATGAATTTAATTTAACTGTAAAAATGTCATATTGTATACATAATATGTAGATACAGTTTTTCTGGAAAGGGAACCACTACCACGATCATGACTAAAAGCAAAATATAATTCACGTAAATTGACTGTCATGTACAAAGCAAACACATATTGTCATTGTAAACATTTTCATTTTTAATGTCTGGACTTGAAAAAAAAGACGATGATCCTTGAGTTTGTTTCGGCTGTGGAGGTATGAGGAGCAGCTTGTAAAGCTCACTCACTCATCCTCCATAGAAAAGGGAGGATCCTCCGACCAGACTGGTTGTCTGGCAGGCCAACTGCCCGCCGGTTGATGTCGCGAGCTTGTATGCGTGCTAGTTGCACAGAAAACTCTGATTGCGAGATGCAGGATTCGCGTGACGTCAGTATGACGCGTTTTTCGCATGCGGTGCCTACACGGCTTTTCTTCTCAGAGGTAGTCAGTTAGGAAATACCGGCTCCTTCTAGTTTAAAAAAAATATGACGTTTAAAAGTGATCAGTGATCCTACTTGCATAATAAACAATTTCATTTCATTTCGTATGGAAGAAAAAAACAAATAAATGAAGATAAAAAATGGACGGAGAATGTTGATGATAAATCTTCAAGAAATTTGTGTTTTTTTTTTCTTTTATTTTATTACAAAAAACGTAATAGAAAGGGGTACATACTTTCACTACAACTAACCCAAATAACTGTGTTATTCCAAAACTACACGATAATATTGTGTTCTACTTACGATGTAGGAGGCATATATTTGTACTAAGAATATCTAATATTTTCCCTGTATTGTTATTGCGAGTTGTATACCGTGTATTTTTGGATCATTGTATCTAAGAAAACAAATATGGTATTAGTTACTTATTGAGGGCAAGTTGTTCGAGTTGATTAGCTGATCAGCCTTGTCATATCTATGTTAAGGAGACAACATGTTCAAAGGCGATTTAGTTATGGGAAGTACCATTAAGGGGAACGGAAATTGGTGAATGATTGAAAAAAAAAAACACAAAAAAAGTTTAAATAATCAATGTACATTGAATCTTAGGCATAACATTAGAACTACATCACGCCCATATTTTTCGATGGATTGTGCAAAAGTGTACCCTTGACAGCTTCTGTGAAGTAGCGGTAGTGAACCCGGCCGGTGCGCAAGGAGGCGCGGCTTCGATCCCCGCACAGTGCAAATATTTGTATGCATGAATATGAATATTTGCACTGGTCTGGTCGTACCTCGGAAAGCACGTTAAGCCCTTGGTCCCGGTTGCCATACGAACATGTAGTGGCAGTCGTTACGGGTTGTTGGAGCCCTCAAAAGTCCAACAATTGGTCTAACTGCAATGTTTCGATGTCGCCTTCGGGTTGTGGAGGTCAGACGGCAGTCGCTCCACAGAAAATGTCGAAGTTTAGCCATATCAGCAGTTGGACTGGTAAAGCGGACCCCAGACTCCAAAAGCTGAAAAGGCTTCGGATGCGACTGGGATTAACGATGTGATGATGATAATGATTGAAAAAAAAAACAGCCGAACTAATCTGTAGAAATGTTAACTTAATAAATAAGATGAAGTGAACTTATTTTTTAATATTATAAACTAGTCTTGACTGCAATCCCGCCTGATGGTAAACAGTGATCCAATCGTTGATGGTTAAGCGTGGTAGTTTATTAAGCCAATTCATTTAAAAAACTTAGTAAATAGGATGGAAGATGGTAGTTGAGTAAGGTGATGCAATGTTAAACCCAACAACACTACCAACGATGCTGCGCCAGAGGAAGATTGATCTAGAGACCCTGCACGACCAAACTCCCGACACAACAACATTTGGCGCATCGCGTTTATGTGTTTTATTGTGTGTACACATTGATATAATATTAAACAGATATGATATGCTCTAACAAATTAACCAAAATAAATGTGCCGATCGGAGCAACAGCCCACACATGCAATTTTTTTATTCTGCGTACATTTCACACGTTGGTACAGTGTGAATGAGATGGGGCGCAATCTAAAGCATAGAGAAGAAAAAGATGGCTAGTGTTTGTCGTTTGCGCTGCTATTGTTTGTCGTTTGTTTTTACGGGTGTATCGAGAGTGACTAAAGCGAGATACTGGACTTACCTCCTTTTGTACGCTTCATTTTCAGTGCGCTAGTGACTTATCTACCTTAGTTTAATATTTTATCAATGTGTGTACATACATAATGTAATAAAATAAGTAAATAAATAAAAATATACAAAATTAAGTCGTAATCTCATTTCCACGACAACCAATGTCAAAAGCTTCCGGAAATTAAAGTCGTTTTTGATAGATTGAGACTGTGAATGTTCCCAAAATTACGAGGATTGCCCCTCTTATGTAAAGAGTTTTACAACAAGATACCTTCTGTTTTGCTAGACACGCCTTACAAATCACATTAAGCACAAATTAAATCCAAGCTTTGTTCAAAGGGATATTATTCTGTGAATGACTATTTAAATGATAAGAATAGCTCGGCGCTCTGATTAACTCAAGATAATGTTTGTGTTCTTTCTCCAGGATCAGCTTAATGTCTCGTTATATGAATTCATATAATTGTTTTTTTTTTTATATAATGCCTCAATATGTGAGCTGTCACACCTTTTATGCCTGAGGTTTTTAGTTTAAATAAATAAATATTTTTTTATTTCCTATTTACATTTCTGATTTTAAATAAGTGTGCATACACACGAGCGACATGTTGTCAACTATTGACATAATACTAGTGCATATGCCTTAGAGATGTAAATTGTGGTACTCCAAAAGAAAGAGAGGAAGCGAAGTTTCGGTCTATCTTTATCTCTCTCTAAATCATCAATCATCTATGAGGAAAGAGATAGTGCTAGACCGAAAGCATAGACCATTTCTCTCGCTTTTTTCAAACCAAAAAATTTACTGCAGGATAGTATTTTTATATATTGTATTATTAATATATATGTTGATGTTGTCAACGGTTCAGTTGCCTCTGCCGTTGACGCGTATCACTCGTATATGAGCACTATATCATACTGTGTAAATCAGGCTATAGTTTATTATATTATTTACCTATATATTATAGTAATTTAATATTTTTGTCTTTCTCAGGTCCAGTGGCAGTCTCCTTGCTCCTTCTGCTCGTCAGCAATTTTATTGCCATGTGGGACATCATACTTCGGTAAGTCAAAGGTTTGACACTCACGATACAAAATAAGTTACGCAACTGTTGCCATAATTTTTCATTACTATATCCTTGTCCGTTATTTTAATTGAATCTTGCGTCAATTTTTTCTGTGAAATCAATATAAACTATGCATACAGCAACTATCAGAAATTTGTAATCATGTTAGAGCCTGTACCCCATATCATGAAAGTGAACAAATTTCTCCAAGGGATCAGTATCGCCTAACTGCATCATCATCATCATAAACGATATTATCGTCCCACTTTAGGGCACATGTCTTCTCTCATACAGAGAAGGTTTGAGCGTAATCACCACGCTAGCAAGTCCAGGTTTCCTCAAGATATTTTCCTTCACATTTTAATCAGTCAGTTGTGTCCAAGATATACTTAGAAAATACATATAACTTAGAAAAGTTACATTGGTACTAAGCAACTGCATAATTTTTACAAATTGTCAAATATATATTTTTCTGTTTATCTCTCTCTACTGTTTATATTTTGTATGTATGTATTTATGTATTTATTATAATATTTTAATACTTTTTTTTCTCTCTTTTAATTTTAATTTATTTGCACCTACCATGTTTGTCTCTGCATCACCTCAAGGTAGACTGGTAGAAAATGCCTGAGGCATTAAGTCCGCCATTGTGCAATGTTTGTGTATAAAATTTTAATAAATAAATAAATAATAAATAATATTTACTGGGCTCAAATGTATGGGCTGATTATTTTGCTCACGTTTCTGATACTCGCTGTATAAAAGTAAATAGTAGTAGCATTTTAAACAAAATAAAACATAAAAGTACCATGTTTTATTTATTTACTCGGAAAAACGGTTTATATTTATTTTACTGAAACGACTTTTATTATATCATTTTACAATTTTTTTGAAATATTTGTTAAACTTTGTTCGAAAAGTTTCCAATTTAATAATGTTGCTTATTTATTTCCAGGAATATCCTGCGATGATGTCTGGCCTCGGACGACTGGGCTGCTCCGATTTCTATGTAAATAAGAGGAAATTTTTAAAATAATAAACTGAGTTTTAAGTTTAAATATTATATTATAATGTAGGCAACCGGTACACGTATACGGGAACATCAGCTACACACGTGTTCATTTACTTATTATTTGTTCCTTAAAACGTAACTTAATTAACGTTTGTTTTTAATTTATTATTGTGGGTTACTAAAACAATCGTTCTACGATTGAACTAATTTATTATTACAATACTGAAAAGTCCAAAGAAGTGACCTGCACCCTAATTACGTAACAGACTATTAATAAGAATCTGCGTCATTTTAAAGCAAATTTCTAAATCACTGCTATATAAGTTCGAAAAAAAAAAAATCCGCACAACACTTAAATAACTCAATGTATGTTGTAACACTGTCAAAATGAAACTGATTCCAATTGATAACGTATTGCGTGATTGTCCTGCTGTATTGACATCTCAACATTATGAAGAATCAACTACTTATTAATTTTCCTTTAAACGTTTAAAACTTTAAATATCGATACTCATCTGCGAAGTTCTTCTAGCTAAATAAAATTAAACCTTGTATAAAAGTATGTAGGGTATGTTCTCTAATACCCTGAACCTTATCAGACGGGAAGGCTTATCTCTTCGGATTAAGAAGCATGTTATATCATCTTCAATACGTCTGAGCTGAACTCCACAACATGTACAACATAAACTGAACATTGAATGTGAAGGCGGCTTAACTATCATAAGCCACGCTTTGGATAAATCTTATTATTGAAGCAAACCGTACCAGTTAGCCGGACTAATGGTAAATGGGTTTATGCTATTATCTTTAACTCAATCGGATTATGGAAAACTATATACATAAATATCGTATACACATAGCAATGTATATACGATACTGGTATACAAGATGGAGGCAAGGATATGATATTAAATTGAATTCCTTATAACTAATGGCGTTTCTAGTTTCAATACAAAAAATACTTCAAATATATCAAATGGTGAAGTAACAATAGCTAGTCAAAACTTGGCAAAAGCCATAGCTAGCCCTTTACTCGTATTTAGTTTGTTAATTAGAAATAAAAACTTTTTTTTTTCTCATTACTCAGTGGTAGGCCATAACTTCGGCTGCCGGCAGAAGTTACCACCCACCAGACAAAGTCTTGCCGCCAAGCGTTTCTGTTTTTTTTTAAATATATATTATAAACTAGTGCTTGACCGCAATCCCGCCTGATGGTAAGCAGTGATGCAATCGTTGATGGTAAAGCGCGCTAGTTTATTAACAGCCTATTCACTCTAGCCTTGTAAACACTTAAATTGTAGTCCGACGGAAATACCGCCGCTGGCAATTGTCCCTCCATATACTCGATGTCGAGGGCGGGTCTGAGTTGCGATGTCTGCCGGATACCATGCGCCATATGTTGTTGTGTCAGGAGTTTGGTCGTGGAGGGTCTCCAGATCAATTTCCCTGTGGCGCAGCATCGTTAGTCGTATGTTGGGTTCAACATTGCATCACCTCGCTTAACTGCCGTATTCCTACCTATTCACTCGAGTTTTTTTGAGTAAATAGGCTCTTAATAAACTAGCGCGCTTTACCATCAACGGTTGCATCTCTGCTTACCATCAGGCGGAATTGCGATCAAAGACTGGTTTATAGTTATAAAAAATAAAAGTATTTTCATTTCGATGTTAGATTTTTTTGATAGTTTATAAATACTTTTACATGAGTATTACCAGTGTTTTATGTAGTGTTGTATTGTTATCTCCACGTTGTATATAAAATGTTCTATGAGACTAATAATGCCTGCAGTATGGTTCTGTGTCCATCTCACCGTGATATCAGGTGAAGTAAGAGTGAGTGAGCGGTCATTCCAACTATTGCTACGGATGGACACTATTGACAGATCCCTCTTACCTCACTTCACTTATAATAAACCCTTCTGGTAAACAACTGCTACACACACACACACCGTCGTACACACACACACCCTCGCACACACCGTCGTACACACACACACACACGCAAACCTCCCCCCCACCCACACACAACCCCACCCAAACACGAACACACGCACACATAAACACATTCTCCCAAATACTCAATACAGGCTTCTATTAACCGCTATTAATTTAATTTCCCTTATTAACAAATTAATTTATTTTTGACAATCTTTTTGGATAGGATTCTGTAAAATCTATTGGAAGAGAGCACTGGCTCCTGTAACACAGGTAGGTATATCACCTAGCACAGGAGTCAGGGACCTTACACTTATTTGCGCCATTTTTTGTGTAATAAAGATTATTATTACTTAACATCTCACGGTGAGATTTTTACAAAATCGATCGGTACTTTATTACTGCCTTATTGCAGGGCAAAGGCCAGTACCCTAATTACGTAACACACTATTACTAACAATTGGAATCATTTCGAATCATATTGCTAATCCATTGCTCCGTGTGTTTGAAAAAGTGTCTGCTCAACAGCGCAAATCACGCAATGAATGTTATGGAACTGTCATAATGAAACCCATTGCTACTTATATTGTGTTACGCAATTACCCTTACCCTGTTGCTCTCATACATCTCAAGGCTCGAGCATTGATTAACATGCCTCCTTAAAACGGATATCGATTTCAGACTTACACTATTAGTCCCAATTTGAATCATTTTGCTAATCCATTACTCCATATATTGGAAAAATGTGTCTGTCCAACGACGTGTATAATGCAATGAATGTTGTTCAACTGTCAAAATGAAACCCATTAATCCTGACAGTGTGTTACACAATTTCACAGGTTTTCCCATGTATGTGCCGGCAACATTGTCAGTAACGTCCAAGATAAACACTGAAATTACTTCTGAATTGGAAAAGCAAATTTTTTACTATAAGAACACTACCTCAAAAATATCACTTTTGTTTGACAGAAATAATTGCCATTCTCAGACACTATTAAATTTCAAGCAACTATTTCACATATATTTGGTTAAAGATCTGAAAGTCAGGTTGCAAAGCTGTTAAAAATATGTCACATCGCATACAACGAATATTTCACGTCTGTATAATTTATACTTTCTTTACTAACATGTTTAAATTAATTTATTTAGCGTTTGTGAAAACCCACATAATTAAGGAATGTATATAGTTATGTAATATATAAGTGATAATAAATTCATGGATGTCCTTGTAATAAATTGTGTGATCCGTAGAATTTAGTAGATATTTATCTATTAGCCAAAATAAATTAAAAGTGTAATTTATCACTGGATGTGGAAAAATGAGCCACTCATTACTATAAGAACGTGAACACACGTCGCAACTTTTGTAGGCTACCTAAGACTACAAAAAGTTGCGCATTTATTGTTTAAACTTTTATTTTGTACAAAAATATGTGTATGTAGTAATATATCCTGTTACTCTTCATTGAGCTTAGAAAAAAGTAACTGATATGTTTAATTATTAAATATAATTAATTGTGAATCGCCAAGGCTAAGATAAAATTGTAATATAAAATAATTGGATGTCTTAAAGCTCATACGACTACTACAGATAACTATTGTAAAAATGTTTTCTAAGAGTATAAGACCTTTTGAGATTCTTTTAAACGTGATTTCTTAATTTTTAAACAAAGTAAATGTACTTCTTGGTAAGAAACGGTTTATTTCTATGTAATAGCTTCATTTTGAGATCGCTGTAAAGAATTTATCATAAGGTCTTCGTAGTGATATTTGTGATAGATTAATACCCTTATATTATCCATTAATTAGAAATTCCCGACAAAAACTCGCAACATCTACATGCCACTCCAAAATCTATGATAACTGTATAGAAAAACAGAATGAACATTAAATCGTATTAAATGTATTCAACATCGTGTGGATGTTTAAATAAATAAATTATGTGTAGAATTAAGCAACTAAAATGTTGCTCTTATGATCTTCCAATGTGTAAGCTTTCCATTCTTAAAAGGCTGTCCGGATACTTCAATTTTGAATTGATCAAAAATGTTTTAAAATCCTTGTACGTATCTATGTACAAGACTCAAATGCAAAGCATTGGCATATGCGATGCCTCAGAGTTTTTTTGAGAGATATGTAATCATCAAGGCAGTTTCATATAATCAACACCTAATGGCAAGTAGTACAAATATTTTTCAGAACATCAATTTTATTTATAAATAAAATACATTTCAAAGCTTCCTTGCATACGAAACGCAAAAGTGTTCCAAATATCTTTATCGTATTTCAACGTAAACGCGAATACAAGTAAGCATTATATCTTATAATAAATCGTGAACACGCAAAATATGGACAAAAAGTAACTTGTAAACTTGCCAAGTTTAACATTAGCATAAAAATGCCAAAAAAAACTTCTGAACGCTGATAAAATCTTTTTTACGCTTAAAATGAAATAATATATCGTGACTGTTACTTTGGAAACTGTGGTGTGAGCGGTCTAAGGCTGGCTAAACACCTCGCCACAAAAGTGTAAGAAAATCCCTTCGAATGAATTGATATTATTATGATTCGGCTTATAATCGTAATAAGTTGATGTTTGCGCAATCATTTAATTGTAATTGAGAGATATAGTTGAAATAAGTGATTGGTTCAAATCATGACTACAGTCGAATACACTCGATTCAAATTCACAAACCAGACCTTTTCCTTATTCTGTGAGTCTTACAATGAAGACTTAAGAGAAGTGAATTTGACGTGTGCTATTAAAAAATAGTGTTATTATACCGATTCATAGGTCACCTAAATTCTCAAAGTAAGTTTTTTTTTTTACAGAATAGACTGTTTCGTTTGCCGTTCAGAAAGAGTGCCAAGTACTCCTTAAGAATTTTCCTCGTCAAAATGCTATACTTTTCATTGAACCAATCACTTGTTTCACTTATAAACTATCTACTACCTATGACCGCTTACATATTAGGGTGTTAGCAGCGCGACAATACATACCGTGGCAGAATCACATGCCTTCGCATCATAAGAACAGTTGTGAGACAGTAGTGCGGCTACCACGCTGGTTTGACGCACTTGATTTTAAAAATTGATTCTGCCGAGGAAACATTATTGCTGCTGCTTAGCTAACGTACAAAATTCTTGCCAGTTTTTTTAATTGTCCCTTCTTTAGTTTCACAAAAAAAAATACTCATTTGAATTCAACTAGTAATTCATTTGGTGTCAACTCGCTCATTGTGCAGTCTATATTCACGTGCTCAGCGCACGTTTACATTACTCGTCGACTAAGCGCACACAGCGGCTACGCGTTGCTCTGCGCTTTCTATGTTATAGTTTTGACAGGGCGACGGTCGCGCATCTGTGGGACGACTGTAGCGCTGCTAAAGTTGCCTAAGTGTGAAAGCGGTCTTAGTAAATACATCAAAACATCACCTTAAAGATAACTGTATGTATTAAAATGATGTAGACAATATTATATTCGTGTAAGAAAACTATTGAAAATATACATTGATAAAATAATGAATTGTTAGTAAAACGTGTCTCTGAAATATTTGTTTACATATATGGAAGTTTTATTTATAGTATAGCTATTAGAAATAGTGATTATTTCGTTAATATAAATTTTATACGATGAAGTTTCATGCTCTACCGTTGATTTGCTCAATGATGTTGTAATTTTCATTTGATGAAGTCTGTTAAATAAATTATATAAATAATATAAATCTTTTCTTGTTTTAATGCTCCTGTCTTTTACGAAAATTCTATGATTTTGTACATTAGGTCAGTACCCAATGCTAAAAATCATTGAAGATTGTATGTATCCTGGGACAGTTCCCAATGGACATCACAATCACAATAATCAGTCCCACTTCTGGGACACAGACCTTCTCTCGGTGAGAGGCAGTGTTCCGTAATCTCCTACGACATCAATGTATCATCAATAAATTTTACACACATAACCTGAAGAGGTTATGTGTGTATAATGTGAATAAGAATTTATTATGTATTGTAATTTATTTTGTATTTATTTACTTTTGTATAAAATTACTGTTTAATTATTTGTATTATATGAATAAATATAAAAAAAGTTCATATAACAAAATGACATATCATCATCAACCTTTTTATCGTCCCACTGGTGGGTACAGGTCTCCTCTCATACAGAGAAGGATAGAGCGTAATCACCACGCTTGCTCAATGCGGGTTGGCGATTTCAGACTTAAAGTCCAGGTTTCCTGAAGATGTTTTCCTTCATCTTGTAACCAGTCGTTGATGTTCAAGATATACCTACTTAGAAAGTACGGACGACAGCAGGTCAAGCTACCCAAAACTGTCAGATATTCCCAATCAACCTTGAGCCTTAGTGTTATAGAGATTAAGTTGAAAATCTAATGAGGAAATCTGACAGATTGTAGTAGCTTGATGTGCTGTCGTCTGTTCATATAACTTAGAAAAGTTACATTGGTACTTGCCTGACCTGGAATTGAACCGCACACTCATACTTGAGAGGCTGGTGTTTTAACCACTAGGCCACGACGACTATTTTTAACCACTAGGACATATAAAATTCATGAAATATTTACGCAAAATATTTAAAAATCAAACGAACTTACCAAGTGAAGTTCGATGATAATTATGTGAGCAGCTTCTTTCGACGCGATTTGGTTAACAAATTGTAGATGTGTACCACGCATCAGCCTATCACACGGATTTTTTAAATACATTTTTTTTTTAACACTGGCAACTTACTTTTACCCCCACTACCCCCACTCTGCCGCTCCTGCCGGTTCGATCGGTCGGCGCGATCTGCTCCTCATTTTAGTTGAAAGTATAATTATATATGTATATTTTGTATTTGTATGTATGTTAGGGTAGGGCATAAGTACTTATAGCATAATGTAATATAATAGGGTGGGTGTATATAAATCGCGTCGAAAGAAGCTGCTCACATAATTATCATCTAACTTCACTTGGTAAGTTCGTTTGATTTTTAATTATGTTTCGCAGCTTCTTTCTTTGCGATTTGGTTAACAAATTGTAGGATGTTTAGAGGTGACAAATATAAAATATACCTATATAGGTACTTAAGTTTTTATAAAACAAATTATTTCATAATAAATGAATAGTTTTTACTAATATTATATGAAATTTTCGAACACCTCTTTATAGGCGAATCATAACAGATGTTCATTTAATAGATAAACGTAACAACAGATTTACATGTATTAATCTGTAGAATTTAATATTGAGCTTGCAAATTATCCTCGACTATCGATCTTTTATCAGCAGTATTTCTAATCACATCAATACTGACACCTGAGCTGCTGGCTCTGGATGTGGCTGGATGACGAGTACTATGCGCACTAAATATACAAATATCAATACCACTCTTTTGTAATATTTTCTTATCCAACCGTTAGGATGACAATTTCTTATAAGGTTTCTTGTAACTGATGAATAAATAATCATTATTAGTCTCTCGAATGGAATTTGTTTTATTTATATAGTCATGTAAACAGGTAGCTGGACATATACTAGGTTTTTCATTACAGAAAGGTAATTTCAAAAAGGGTTGAAAAGAATTCGGTTTCGAGGTGTTTATTAAATCTGGAATTTTAATGGTAATTAGGTTTTGATTAATGACATTAATATTGCTTATTTTTATTTGTGAAAAAAGTTTATACTCTATGAACAGTTACTAGAGCCAACAAGGTAAGTGTTTTCTTTGAAAGAGTTTCCAGGTTGTTCAGATAAATAGTCAAGAACAGTATCAGTATCTCAAGTCATATTATACCTTGGTTGATATCAAATACTTTTGTAAGGAAATCTAAAATTACGGTAACATTGGTATCCAGATAGTCACAACTGCTTTGTTTACAATATTCTAACCAGGGTCTAATACAAGTGTCATATTGCTTGTAAGTGTTATCTGAAAGCGAATTGATCATAATGCTTACCGTCCTCTCTGGTATGAATATCTTCAGATATTTTTGTCGGATAACTTTGCGGCAACTAAGCGAAGTGTCTTGTGAAGATTGTTGGGTGTTCCGAAAGGAGCTGACAAAAGATTAACGTAAGGACTGAAATGTATAAAGGATGGGCAGGCTAGTCTTAAACAAAGGAAACGAGGGTTGTTATGACCAATATGGCACAACTACTGCTCCTTCTGCCTTGTCTGCTTTTATTTTTCGTAACACTTTTTAAATTAAAATAAAGGGGGGAAAAGCATAAAAATATAATTTTGTCCAGGACACAGTAAAGGCGTCGACAGTCCATGCGTCAGGGTCGATCTTCCATGTAATATACATTTGGCACTACAGCGACTCGCTAACAATCTATTTCAAAAAGGCCAAACACCTGACAAAACTTTTTCGAAACCATAGTCTGCCAATTCCCATTCGTGTCCTGAAATGCCTTTCTAGATAAAATATCGGCCTCACAATTATCTTTGGTATTTATGTAAGATACAAAAATATATATATATATCGGGACACACACCATTGCCAGATTTCTCTGCAACAAATAGCCGTTGTATTGTCGATTCTCAATAAAATGTCTACTTACATTATAAAGATCTTTTGCAAAAACCTTAAGTGCGAGGAAAACAGCTTTTTATTTCTAATTAATTCATGTGTAAACAAGATTCGTCATTTTTCCAATAACCGGACGCTTCCTTATCATTACAAAAAACGCCCCAGCCAGTTAAACTCGAATCGGAAAATATTTCGAAACTAAATTGATTAAATCTAAAAGGTGAGCAAGCACTATCAATGTAATTTAACCACCAACAAAAATCATCTTGCAAATTACTGGGTAGGTGAATAATTTCTTCGTAACTGTCATTATTTTGTAAACACAGGTACTTGTGACGTTCAAACAATTTAGTGTATAACCAAGAATATTGAACCGCAGGGCAACACAAACCGGCAGACCAATTTATTGTAGCAAAATCGCGAAGTTTGTATTTTCGTTTGTGTGTGAAGGGTTCTAAGTTATTTTTTATTTTTAACTTCTTTTCGTCAGGAAGGTATAGTGTCATAAGTTTTGAATCGTAAATAAAACCTAAAAATTTGCATTGTTGTTTTAGGGTAAGTGAACTTTTTTCTGTGTTGATTATAAAACCTAGATCTGTCAAAACTTTCATTGTTATCGTTACATTCTTTATATGATTGGCCGAAACAAAGGATATCGTTAAAATATATAGCGAATATGTAATCTTTATTTCGTAAGTATTCTATTACGGGTTTAAGTAATTTAGTAAAAACGCATGGTGCTGTACACCAAGTGGGAGGCAAGTGAATTCGTACAATCACTCGTGAGAGTTTTGATAAGTGCGTGATTTGAAACGTAAGTATTTTCAATGTGATTTAGTAACATTAATTAAAAAATAAGCGTCTTGTAAATCGATAGATGCCATGAAACAGTTTGGTGTTATTAATTGTAAGGCAGTGCGATAATCTTCTATCTTAAAATGACAATTTGTTTAGGTTTGTATTTTTTATTTTTTGTAACTATTAGTTTAAGGTGATTTTTGTGTCTTTTGCGTAACCTTACGGGCCTCTGCCGATTTTTGCACATTTTTGGCATGTTTTATTTTTTCGGACATAACGTCGCCAAGAAAAAAACAATTTACCTGTGCTTGAATTTAGGAGGGTATCTCGAAGACCGGTACTTATGGATTAAATAACAAATTTCTTTCCCATTTTAGTTAAAGTTTTTCGAAACCAGACCTCAATAACCGGAGCCAATGTCGCGAGTGCAGCACCTACTTGTTTCCGCCCACACATAAGCGAGAAATCCCGTTTTTAAAAGAGTTCCGTCAATGCGGCCCTAGCCCCCGGGTCCAATAGAGGCGGCACCAACAATTAGCAACTCTTAGGTAAAAAAAATATTCCTTTGCTAGTTGTCCCTTGACCTCCTTGCAGATGTATAAATCTTTTTTCTCCGTTAAGTTTCGGTACTAAGAATACACTAGATACAAATTGAGTTTTCGTAAGTACATTTACGAATTGCTCCAATTTTAAGTAATTTATTTAAAGATTTTTGAAAATCTACGGCCTCTTGGGTCATTTGTAATGTTCACCCACCTTTGTGAGAAAAAGCGTAAACGTCCTGCGTACAGTACCTCTTTTTGCGTTAGCGGCGAGCTTGAACGCCTCTGCCACGACGCGGCGCGGCGGCGGTGAGGTGCGCGGCGGCGGCGGTGGCGGGGCCCGGCCGCTCCGCTGCCGGTGCTGGCGGTGGCCGGGCTGACTCTTCCGTGCATACTGCTTACCCGCTACTTTTTGATGCAGGGGTTTGAAGTTTTAATCTCCGGTTCTGGCGCTTCCTAGCAACGCTACGATGTCAGTGTCCAGGACGGCGTCTTCGACTGCGCCCGTCAAGCCATCAGCGTCAGTATGTTGCATTGTCGGCGAGTCAGGAACAGTCTCCACGCCAGCCACTGCAGCTTCGGTCTCGAGTTCGTATGAGCAGCCAGCAAGAACGAAAAGTTTTTGTAAAAACTATACAATTGAAATAGCCCCGAATAGCTATTCGCATTTTTTTTTTTACTTTGAGGGTAAACGCCCAGAGTAATGGCAGTTACGCATCAGTTTATAATAAAAGTGGATGGATACAACCCAGTTATTCATACTAAATAAGTATAAACGGTAGTTGTTCGCATCTTTGAGGGTAAAAGCCCAGAGTAATGGCAGTTACGCATCAGTTTATAATAAAATTGGATGGATACAACCCAGTTATTCATACTAAATAAGTATAAACGGTAGTTGTTCGCATCTTTGAGGGTAAAAGCCCAGAGTAATGGCAGTTACGCATCAGTTTATAATAAAATTGGATGGATACAACCCAGTTATTCATACTAAATAAGTATAAACGGTAGTTGTTCGCATCTTTGAGGGTAAAAGCCCAGAGTAATGGCAGTTACGCATCAGTTTATAATAACAGTCACTCCGTGGTACTCGAACTTCGCCCTGCGCCGCCTCTTTGGTCTGGTACTCCGATCACGCCCTGCGCCACCTCTACACCTGGTACTGGTCCTCACCCTGCGCCACCTGGTGCTGCTCCACGCCAACTTCACTGCTGCGGCACTCACTTCACTTTGCACACCAGCTTGGGTATGCGGCGCTTCAGGGCGATCCACCCTGGTTTCTACGCCAAGTTTTACACAGAACACTCTGGAATCCAGAGTCTAGATCTCACTAATCACTGATTCACATACTTATCCGGCTCGAATGAGCAAATGTTCGGCACTCTTTGTTTCCTAATCAAGTGCCTGGATTTTCTTAAGTTTTTCATTTAACCTTCTAATTTTTTGCCTAATCCTTTCTTCCGAGTCCTCGTATTTTCGCTTCTTCCCCATGTTCAAATTCAAATAATGGTGCGGTAGGGTTCTTTCCCAATGACGTGCGTAGGCTTCGGCACGGAAACACATAATGAGGAGCAGATCGCGCCGACCGATCGAACCGGCAGGAGCGGCAGAGTGGGGGTAGTGGGGGTAAAAGTAAGTTGCCAGTGTTAAAAAAAAAAAAAATGTATTTAAAAAATCCGTGTGATAGGCTGATGCGTGGTACACATCTACAATTTGTTAACCAAATCGCAAAGAAAGAAGCTGCGAAACATAATAATAGAAATTCATTCAACAAGGCTGAGAATTTCTGAAGGTTAAAATATTTAAGACTGTTAACCAAAACGCCCGTCCTTTGCAAAAGTCGATTAAATGTTCGAAACTAATTAATATTATTTATAACAAAACAGGACAATGGTGACTTAGTGGTTAAAACACCAGCCCCTCAAGTATCAGTCTGCGGGTTCGATTCCAAGTCAGGCAAGTACCAATGTTACCTTTCTAAGCTATATGTATTTTCTAAGTATATCTTGGACACCAATGGCGCCGATTCTGTTGTTCACAAACTAAACTAATTTTAAGTTATGTGCATCTTTTTCTTTCCATTTCGTTAAGAAAAGGATAGAAGATAACATTTTAATTTAATCCTGTCAAATTGAGATACTCCATAGAAAGTTTAGACGCGATTATAAACATGGCGACCAAAATACGCCAGTTTACGTCAGGAGCGAACTAATTTGACAGATCTAAACTGACGTTTTATCTTCTGTCCTTTTCTTAACGAAATATAAAGAAAAAGATGCACATAACTTAAAATTAGTTTAGTTTGTGAACAACAGAATCGGCGCCATGACTGATTATAAGGTGAAGGAAAACATCTTGAGGAAACCTTAACTTTAAGTCTGAAATCGCCAACCCGCATTGAGCAAGCGTAGTGATTAAGCTCAATTCTTCTCTGTATGAGAGGAGACCTGTGCACAGCAGCGGGATGATAAAAAAGTTGATGATGATGACACAGGCGTATGTAAAAGGTCAAAGTGTTACGCAGACGTGCACTAATTAATCCACATTTGTGCTGGTACTGCAAAATGCCAATTGACAACTTTGGATTCGATAGAGAGTCGTGCGAAGAGCCAAACTGGCGAGTCAGATTTAGTTAAAAACGTTCTCCAAAGCCTGGAGAACAGGCGAAGAACAGCCAGCCTGTCGGTGCTCTATATGATGTATTTTGCACCTGACAACTTTGGATTCGATAGAGAGTCGTGCGAAGAGCCTAACTGGCGTCTCAGATTTAGTTAAAAACGTTCTCCAAAGTCTGGAGAACAAGCGAAGAACAGCCAGCCTGTCAGTGTTCTATATGATGCTTTTTGGAAGGTGTGCGAGGGAATTGCATGACTTAATTCTCCCATATCCGTTCCATCATCGGACGACCCGTCGTACGGCGGGTACCCATCCTTACGTTGATGACACTACTACGATCCGGACGAGGCGTTTCGCCTTGTCTTTTATGCCACATATATCGAGGGACTAGAATAATTTGCCAGCGGCGGTGTTTACGTCTGACTATACGTCTAATATTCTTTAAGGCTACATACAATTATTAGGCTCTTAATAAACTAGCACGTTTTATCATCACCGATTGCATCACTGCTTACCATCAGGCGGGGTTGGGGTCAAGCACTAAATCTATACTAATGATAATATGTATAAAGCTCAAGAGTTTGTTTGTTTGTTTGAACGCGCTAATCTCAGGAACTACGAGTCCGATTTGAAAAATTCTTTTTGCGTTGGATAGCCCCTTAATCCAGGAAGGCTTTGGGCTATATAACATTACGCTGCGACCAATAGGAGCGGAGCATATCGAAACCTACGCGGGTGAAATCGCGTGATGTAGCTAGTAGTTTATAATTTTAGAACAATATATAGTTTAGAGGCATGAGGGACAGGGTATAAAGCTCACTCATTCTCCAAAGAAAAGCAAAGATCCTTCCACCAGACGAATTTTGTCTGCCGGGCACTTTGATATTTAATAAATAAAAAATAAATTCCCATTAACGTCTGACATTTTAATTAGAAACAATAATTATGGATGACTTTGAGGTTAAAATGTTGTTATTGTCGGCCACCATATTTTGTACGCCTACTGGCATACACATTTACCTGTGTTAACAAATGAAATGATTTGATTAAAAAAGACAAAGTTTTGAAAATCGAATCAAATAAGGAGATCCGCAGAAGTACCAAAGTCATAGCTCTTCGTGTGGCTAAAATTAAGTGGCAGTGGGCGGGGCACATTGCTCGTAGAACGGATGGTCGATGGTGCAGTAAGGTTCTGAGGTAACGTCCACGTACCAGAAGACGTAGAGTAGGGAGCCCCCCACAAGGTGGACCGATGACCTGGTGAAGGTCACGGGAAGCAGATGGATGCGGGCAGCACAAGACCGGTCATTGTGGAAAGTCTTAGGGGAGGCCTTTGTCCAGCAGTAGACCTCTAGGTATAGGCTGAAGAAGAAGAAGAATCAAACCTGATCCTCAAAAACTTTCGCTTTTATGATATTAAAATTAATTAGGATAGGACATGATTAAGATCCTTGTGCTACCGGGATTAGAATAGTACCAACCCATATCCTCCCGTGGGTGTCGTAAGAGGCGACTAGGGAAACTCTCACCAGGGAAGCGCGCAGCAGCGTTTCTCCTGTAGAATACCAAATTACTGCGATCCCCAACCCGCCTGCCAAGCGTGGAAATTATGGCAATGCCTCCCAATGGAATGAAAGCCTTGGGAAAGGCATTTGTCCAGCAGTGGACCTCTATAGGCTGAGAAGAAGATGATGAAGATTGTAATTCTTACTAATATTACAAATGTGAAAATGAGTTAAAATAAGTAAATAAATATATACGGACAAATCACACAGATTGAGCTAGCCCCTAATGTCGTGGTGGCCTAGTGGTTAAAACACCAGCCTCTCAAGTATGAGTGCGCGGGTTCGATTCCAGGTCAGGCAAGTACCAATGTAACTTTTCTAAAGTTATATGTACTTTCTAAGTATATCTTGGACACCAATGACTGAAGGTGAAGGAAAACATCTTGAGGAAACCTGGACTTTAAGTCTGAAATCGCCAACCCGCAGTGAGCAAGCGTGGTGATTACGCTCAATCCTTCTCTGTATGAGAAGAGACCAGTGCCCAGCAGTGGGACGATAAAAGGTTGATGATGACGAGCTAGCCCCAAAGTAAGTTCGAGACTTGTATTAAGGGATACTAACTCAACGATACTATAGTTATAATATATATATACTTAAATAGATAAACATCCAAGACCTAGGCCAATCGGAAAAAGATCGTTTACCATCATGACCTGGCCGGGGATCGAAACCGGGGCCTCCACGTCGCAGGCTGGCGTGTTGACCGCTGCGCCACGGAGGACGGTGTTTGTTTGTTACGCTTTCACGCCTCAACTACTGAACGGATTTAGATGAAATTTGGCAAATAGATAGGTTATAACCAGAATTAACACATAGGAACTTTTATATCGAAATTCCCACGGCATCTAGACTTACGCGGGTGAAACCGTGGGACGCAGGTAGTTTGAAATAATAACAAAAACGACATAATGCGTCATTTAAAATATCGAAGCTTGTGTCGTTAAATGTCGACGCAACTGTGTTGCTCATTAGTTTTATAACAGTAACGTAAATTAGAAACACAGACACGCTATTAGCAGCGACTGTGTTAGTAAATGGGCTAATTAATTTTCCTAGGCAACACACACATCACACAACGACATTGTTTTAGAGCAGACTAATTATATTTTGGAATATATTAAAACAAAATTTAGACATCTTTGTAACACTAAAATGAATGACACTAACCTGCGGCATCATAATTTGGAACATAATTTCTATAATAAAACAATACAGTTTCATTATATTTGGGCTGTGCTAGGCTTAGAATGGGAGAGAAAACACATTTATTTAAGTCCAAGATTATCTAAAATGAAGATTAAATGGATTATTTAGCCTTTCGGGTAACTATCTTTTCTTTCTTCTAAAATTATAATACAACGTTACGTTTTTTTTTTTTTTACGAGACCTGAATACTGTTTGTTCAGAATAAGCAACTGAATCGATTAAAATCATTTTTCATCCCACCATCTCGGAAAGAGTATTTTTAATCTTCAATATCTGACTGGAAAAGCCGATTTTATTCTCTAGAGGATAAAGTAAATTGAATTTAGAACATCGTGTGCACTAAGTTTGTAAATTAAAAAAAACATTAAACCTATTTACTGTTACCTCTATGGTGCCGAATATATCATACAACTTTTTTTTTAATTTGTTAAAAACTCAGACTCGGAACCTTCTTGGTGTTCTTTTTTCAATTTTCTTTGTACGCGGTTCTTTACGCGGCATTTTCGTCGGTCGGTCGGATCGGTCATTGTTAAACCTTATATTAAAAAAAGAAACTTGAAAACAAGTGAAAAACTAAAATGAGTGATTCTAGCGACGAGGAAGTTTGTTTGACGCCAACAGAATTGACCGAAACTGTTAATAATGCGCAAATGAGCTTTCTACCTCAACAATCACGCGAGAAGTATTTTAAACAGTACGATATGT
Organism: Sesamia nonagrioides; assembly: GCA_017933935.1. Lineage (NCBI taxonomy): Eukaryota > Metazoa > Arthropoda > Insecta > Lepidoptera > Noctuidae > Sesamia > Sesamia nonagrioides. Next base: position 776,126 of record JADWQK010002250.1, read on the forward strand.
TCAACACGTGGCGACTAGCAAAAGGAGCCAAAACTTTCTCATAAAACGTTTTGCTGGCATATTTTATAGAATTACCCGAGAACAAGAAAGCAAGCACTCTATGGAGTACGTATTCGATGCTAAAAGCAACAATAAAGATGAAAAAAGACATACATATCGATACCTATCCTAAATTAGTAGCATTTTTAAAAAGAGCCTCATCTGGTCATCATCCAAAAAATCGAAGGTTTTCACAGTATCTGATATTGAAAAGTTTCTTAACGAAGCACCCGATTCCGTATATTTGGCGGCAAAAGTAAGTCAGTTGCACATTCAGTATCTACTTATGTACATATATTAATCTCAATTAAATAGTATACTTAGTAAATGTTGATAGGCATAATTATGCGTTCATATAAATTTTATTCATTTATCTACTACAATACTCTTTACATTGCAGGTTGTTCTTATTATTGGAATAAACGGAGCATGTCGAACTAATGAACTAACACAACTTAATGTCAAAACATTGAGAAACATTCAGATGACTTACTATTAATTAATTTACCTAATACAAAGACAAAAAGAGACCGCAACTTTGTCATTCGCAAGGAATACGTAACGATTGTTGAGAAATATCAAGCCTTACGGCCGCCTAACACTCCAATCAATCGTTTTTTTCTACAGTATCGCAATGGAAAGTGTGTTAGACAGCCTATGGGTACTAATAAAATTGGCAGTATCCTACGAGAAATAGCAACATTTCTTGAACTTCCAGAACCCCTGTTGTACATGGGTCATTGTTTCCGACGAACTTCAGCCACACTTTTGGCTGATTCCGGAGCTGATCTCCTGTCCCTTAAGCGCCACGGAGGCTGGAAGACCAATGCAGTTGTAGAGGGATACATAGAGGATTCCATCCAAAATAAGTCTAAAATATGTGAAGGCATCGTAGGAGCCATTACACTGAAAGAGCCTCAATCGGAAACTTGGACTGGCCCTTCTACATCAAAAATAAGCCGTTATGAAACACCTAACCATCTCCCTCTCTCTCCAACATTCACGCCAAGGGAATCCGATGAATCGGTACAACTATTAAGTATGACAGACAGTTTACCGAAAAACAGTACACAAGTGACTAACACCAATATTACAGTACCAAACAAAAATATTACACTCAATATAACGAGTTATAATTCTAATAAAAGTATTGTATTGTGGATTGCTTATAACTGTTGCAACGTTACTTTAAAATTTTCTTAATTATACTTTAGTATTATTTTATTATAATTTAAAGATTATTCTGTAATACTTACCTGTCATAATGTAGTAATTAATACCTAAACTGAAATAAAAGTGTACCTATCTTGTGATTGTAAACATTTTTTTATTGCATTTAGTCATTTCCTCGCTGAGGTGGAATGAAAAGTTACGTGTTGCACTCGAGTGCAAAGATTTTTCACCTCGTGTCCTTTTGATTCCTTCGCTTGCTCGGTCATCAAAATTGAACACGCGGTTAAAAAGCAACTTTGCACTCTTGTATAACAAATAACTATTTACATCACGTTACATTATTTTGTCCCAAATAAGTACATTTAGAAATTGAGGTTACCGAGCGCGTCACGCAGCTTATGGTAGATAATAGTAATTGGCGCGTCAACGCACCGCTGCCCCCCCCCGAGCGTTGACCATAGTTTTGTTGAGACAACCAAGTAGGATAAAAAGCTCATAACTTTGTGGTTTTTCATGATATCTTTTTGAAATTTTGTACATCGATTCTTTACTTTGAAATACTGGACACGTGTTTCGGATTTCGCATAAAAAAAATCCATACTAATATTATAAATGCGAAAGTGTCTCTGTCTGTCTGTCTGTCTGTCCGGCTTTCACGCCAAAACTACTGAACCGATTGTAATGAAATTTGGTGCACAGATAGTCTAGAGTCTGAGAAAGGACATAGGCTATATAACATCCCGCTATGACCAATAGGAGCAGAGCAGTAACAAAAAATGTTGCGAAAACGGGAGCAAACGCGGACATACATATTGCTCCCATTATTATAACAGGCGCTTATTTTATATCAACTGAGCTCCTGTAAACTGAAGTCCACGCGGACGGAGTCGTGAGCAACAGCTAGTGTTGCATAAATAGTTGCAGTGTAGTTACCGAGCACACAACATAGTTCACGACAGATCATAGTGGTACAAGGCGCGTGCGCACAGCGGGACAGGGGAGTCACCGCAACTCTGTGCAGGGGTGCATTACATTCTAAGTTAAATTATTAAGATGTTTTAAGTGAATTCTCCTACTATAATGATGGCGGTAAAATAACACCAACAATGATGACAAATAGGGCTTTATTCACTTTACTTCAAACACTTGACAGATTTTAGCAAACAAAGTTACACTAAGGCGAAACCTATTTGTGGTTCTAGGGATGGACTGCAGTGCTATCATATCCCTTTACCTCCTAGCTAGGCAATTCCTGAGGGCGATGAGGCCTCCGCTCAGGTCAAGCTTAAGACTTTTGACAACAGTGGTGACTGCGGGGCTATCGACGACTGCGCCTCCTAAGTAGCGAGTGCGATAAGTCCTCCGAGAGTGACCGACTATACAACGTGTAACAAATAGAGTATATACATACCAAGGGCATGGCATCTTTAGATGATATCAAACGATATCGGAAGGGTTTCAACTCAAAATAAAATACTCAAAAAATTGGTACCAAATTTTCGGTATCGTGTGTTTCTTAAAATCAAATCATAACAAACGCGGCAGCACACTACATACGTTAATAACTACTCGTTACCCGTCACGTTACTTGCCAAAATCCGATAAATGTCTTGAATATCTCTGTGCGACTAGTATGATAGTAGCCTATCACAGGCGGTGTTTTTCCTCATAACTTCCTAACATAAAGAGATAGGATTAAAAAACCCTTCCAATATCGTTTGATTTCATGTAAAAATACCATGCCTTTGTTATGTATATACCCTTTATATTACACGTTGTATAGTCGTTTGACGAACAGTAGTGTGTGTCTTCATCATCTAAAGCTTGTATGTGGTTGTGATTGTCATCCACATACGTTGCATGATAGATGTCGCTAGTAGTCTGTTGTGATTTACTCAGGTGGCATAGTGTTTAGCACACAATCAGGTAGATGGCATAAGTAGTCGTGTTATACTACACTAGCGGCCGCCAGCGACTTTGTTCGCGTGGAGTTAGTTATGCTCCGCTCCTATTGGTCGCAGCGTGATGTTAAATATTTTAAAGCCTTCCTGGATTAATGGGCTATCCAACGCAAATTTTATGTTACCACTTACGGATGAATTTGCGAGTAAAGTACATAATAATATTTACCTTTACCTTTTCCAAAGCCTAGATCACAGGTGTAGAGTAGCCAGCCTTTCGGTGTTCTATAGGATGCATTTCGGGGAGTGTGCGAGGGAATTGCATGATTTAATTCCCCCATCTCCGTTCCACTAGCGGACGACCCGTCGTACGGCTGGTTTCCACCCATACGTTGTTAACACCACTACGATCCGGACGAAGCGTTTCGCCTCCTCCTTTATACCGCGTACATCGAGGGACTGGAACAATTTGCCAGCGGCGGTGTTTCCGTCGGACTACAATTTGAGTGTCTTCAAGGCTAGAGTGAATAGGCTTTTAATAAACTAGTGCGCTTTACCATCAATGATTGTGTCACTGCTGACCATCAGGCAGGATTGCGGTCAAGCGCTGGTTTATAATATGTAAAAAAAAAAATCTACACTTGACCGTTACGACAGCCCAAAACCTGCAAGTGTGATGGAAAACGTTCATCATCATCATCATCAGCAACCTTTTATAGTCCCACTGGCAGCTGGGCACAGATCTCCTCTCATACAAAGAAGGATTGAGCGTAATCACCACGCTGGCTCAATGCGGATTGGCGATTTCAGACCTTCCTCAAGATGTTTTCCTTCACCTTCAGTCATTGGTGTCCAAGATATACTTTGAAAGTATATAGAATTTTAGAAAAGTGGAAAATGTTATCCTAGTTAAAAAATGGAAAATGTTATCACTAGTTAATTACAAACAAACAAACGTAAATTTATCTATACTAATATATAAAGCTAAAGAGTTTGTTTGTATATTTGAATGCGCTCATCTCAGGAACTACGGGACCGATTTGAAAAATTATTTTTGCGTTGGATAGCCCATTAATCCACGAAGGCTTTAGGCTATATAACATCACGCTGCGACTAAAACGAGCGGAGCATAAATAAACCACGCTAACGAAGTCGCTGGTGGCCACTAGTTATCAATAACCGCAAGACGACGCCGCGCCGCTATCATTTTTGTATCTGCATTTCTATAATGGCCTTACCATTATAGAATTCCATTTCTTTATACAAAAACTCGAAGTTGTTGACGAGTATGTATACCTGGGACAAACAGTCCAACTAGGTAGGTCCAACTTCGAGAAAGAGGTGTCTCGGCGAATCCAGCTCGGTTGGGCAGCGTTCGGGAAGCTACGCTACATCTTCTCGTTGTCCAAGATACCACAGTGTCTCAAGACTAAAGTCTTTGACCAGTGTGTGTTGCCAGTGATGACTTACGGAACTGAAACGTGGTCGCTCACAATGGGCCTCATACGAAGGCTCAGAGTCACACAAAGGGCAATTGAAAGAGCTATGCTAGGAGTTTCTCTGCGTGATCGAATCAGAAATGAGGAGATCCGCAGGAGAACCAAAGTCACCGACATAGCTCTGCGAGTCGCTAAACTTAAGTGGCAGTGGGCAGGGCACATTGCTCGTAGAACCGATGGCCGATAGGGCAGTAAGGTTCTGGAGTGGCCGCCACGTACTGGAAGACGCAGCGTAGGGAGGCCCCCAACAAGGTGGACCGATGACCTGGTGAAGGTCGCGGGAAGCCGATGGATGCAGGCAGCACAAGACCGGTCAGCGTGGAAAGCCTTGGGGGAGGCCTTTGTCCAGCAGTGGACATCTATAGGCTGAAGAAGAAGAAGAAGATACAAAAACTAGCGGCCGCCAGCGACTTCGTTCGCGTAGAGTTAGTTATGTTCCACTTATATTGCTCGCAACGTGATGTAATGATAACTATAGCTACGATACTACTATATGACTACGATAGATACTAATATACGATGCTACTACGTTAGGCTATATATAGCCTAACGTCTTCCTTGATTGGATGAATGGGCTATCCAACACAAAAACATTTTTTTTTAAATCAGACAAGTACTTCCTGAGATTAGCGCTTTCAAACAAACAAAAAACTCTTCAGCTTTATATATTAGTATACAGGCTAGACCTCATGCCACTAACAAAATTATGATAGTCATTTATGTCGTTAATGAACGGTTACAGAATTCACAGTGTTTAAAAAAAAATGTCGGCTCGTCCTTTGAACATTGCAAGCGTGCCGCCGTACGGGTTTGGCGGTATGACGTTGATCCCTGATGTGAACTCTATTAAATCAGCTGATAAGGTCGTTTTTCGAATTTTGTTTTCATTGCGCTTTTTTGTGTAATTAGCGAATTAATTAATTTTTACTTTAAAATCTTAATAGGTTATAATAGTATAGCAATTATGAACGGTCTAAAGTGAAAAAAACTACATATATATTTTCTTAAATTATGAAAAAGCCGACGAAAAATTCCACCACTGGGGGATTCAGAATCATGTACTGGATCCATGGTACTCGTTTGTGCGTCGATGTCAGATACACCCTTTATAAGATACTAAGTGGTCAGAAATAAAGTTCGAAACTCAAAGGTTATGTCTGGAAACAAAGTTAGAATTCGTTTTGTAATAAGAGGGTATAGGCAAAAAAAGAGAAGAATAAAAGAGTATCTTTACCTCAGTTAAAAGTAAACCCAGCACTCTCTAAGATAACATAGTACCACAGTCTAAAAATCACTGTGATAATACTCTACACGAATCTCCTTCAGGTGTCCACTCGCAAATATTGCCTTGTAGAATTACTGGTATACCATTATAGAATTCCAGTTCTTTATACAAAAACTCGAAGTTGTTGACGATACCTGGGACAAACAGTCCAACTAGGTAGTTCCAACTTCGAGAAAGAGGTGTCTCGGCGAATCCAGCTCGAATCATAACAGGTGGAATTACAGTTGTAACACGTATTCTGGTAGATTATACACTACAGTGCTGACAGACAATGAGATGTTACATTTTCTGGGCTAGTTTTTAAGGATAATCCCCTTATTCATAAACGTTGCTTAAAGTTAACTAGTGATTAGCGATTGTTTAACCATACATTTTAGACGTTTGCACATCATTTAACTTTAATCATCGTTTATGAATAAACCCATTAAATACTGTGGTGTTTATTCATAAACGATGATTAAAGTTAACTAGTGATTAGCGATTGTTTAACCATACATTTTAGACGTTTGCACATCATTTAACTTTAATCATCGTTTATGAATAAACCCATTAAATACTGTGGTGTTTATTCATAAACGATGATTAAAGTTAACTAGTGATTAGCGATTGTTTAACCATACATTTTAGACGTTTGCACATCATTTAACTTTAATCATCGTTTATGAATAAACCCATTAAATACTGTGGTGTTTATTCATAAACGATGATTAAAGTTAAGTGACGTTAAGGGTCGCGACGTTGCGGAACGTACGGCGCCGAAAGCTCAGCGGCTGAAGTGTCAGTCGCAATATTCAGTTGTTATGACAAACCAAACGGTCAAAACGCGGCGTCCGGTTCAGCGCGCTAGGCGACGGAAAGTTACGTAGCGTCATTGTTAGTCTGTCTGTATCGTCACTGGAACCGCCCGAAGGAAGGTTAGGCCCTACGCTGAACGCGGCGTAATTTCGGCTGATGTGTCGATGTGAGAGTATTTGAAATACACTGCGAGCATATTTAGCCAAACTTTCGGCGCCATATGTTCCGCAGATGTGTCGTGACACTAAGAGGTCAAAAATGTATGGTTCAAAAATTGCTAATCACTAGTTAACTTTAAGCAACGTTTGTGAGTAAGGGGTTTGTGATTGTTGTTTTTGAGTTGTTTGTGAGTGGTGTTTTAGATTCAGGTTACTTGAAACTTTATGTATACTTTATGTATACCAGTATGTTAGGAGTTAAAATGCTAACAATACTTATCTAGACAGGCTAGTGTAGGATAGTAAGAACAAACAACAATTATTCTGCACCAAATTGTAGTTTGATACCAAGGTATTTCAGTATACGATTCTGGACATACCTACATGTGTTAAATTTTTTCCAAGGTAGTTTAAAAAAAAAAACCGATGTTTCATAGTAAGTGCAGTACCTATTACCCTACCAGTTACCTACTCGGAAAATTTATAAAACTGTTTTTTTAATAACGGACTGGTACCTATTTACTATTCCGATGAAATAAATCCGGAATCATATTCAGAATTCATGTCAACAGAGAAGCAATTCTGGTAATTTTATGAATACTGAGTTTGATTTCAGTCTCAACTTGTTAAAAAAAACGTCTAATTTTCCTAATATTTTTGTAAATTTTTTGTAGTCCGTTGTCGCTTTTGACCCTAGCTATGACACCAGGAAAGCATTATTTATATTTTTTTCGTTTAGGCTTTTGAATACTATATTATTAGCGAGCAGAAGTGGTGTTTATTAAAAAAATACAAATCAGGAAGTAAACACTAATGTTCGTGTATTAACAATTTGAATTATAATTACAACCAAAACTGATAAGTTTAGATATACCTACAATCACTGAGTACACAATGAAATGTAAAATGATAGCAATCAGCTATTAATTAATACGGAAAATATAGGTCTCACAGAGTTCGGGCGATGTTACAGCTTCAAGTGACGATTCTAAAAAGAGAGCGAGTGCGGGTAAGCCGCGCCTTTTATATTGAGCTTGAGGTGGGGTTGCCGACAATATAATATTTTATCTTTGTCTTTTTTATTATTATCATTTACTTGTAATGCGCGTTTTGTATGTGCGGAATAAACAATTTCTCTTTCTTTCCTTGATGAAATTGCGACTACATTTTGAACGTTTTTAATTATAAGACTTTGCCTTCTGGGTTTGATGTCTCCACCACAACTGGTTTTACCCATTTCATTATCGTCAACAAAATGACACAAACAGTAAAGTAAGCGAAAGCCGGCAATAACCTACAGACCACAGACTAATCAGTATGGAAAACGAAGCCTTATCAGATTTCAAGTATCAGTAACCAACTTGGTTTCGATAAACGGTCTCTATTCGGTCTCGTCTTGGGTTCCAAATTGGGTTTCAGTCCCTTAATTGAATACATCACACCACAATTATTGGCTCAAAGCTGACTTAACTTTGATATTAGAATTATTATTTGAAAACAATGTTAGCCAACAATTACATTATTTGTGTAGGTATTTAAGGTACTTATCTACTTATTACTGTTGCCCTTCGACTTTGTCGGTGTCATTTTCTTTTACCATGATCGTGATTAAAAAGTTTTATATCAAACGAGTTGCAGTAAGTAATAAGTTTCGATCCTGTGAGCATATTTGAATAAAGAGTATTTATGTGTACCAAATTTCATCCAAACGTGTTCAGTAGTTTAGGCGTGAAAGCGGAACAAACAAATATACAAACTCACTTTCACATTTATAATATTACTACCGACCACGGGCGACTTTGTTCGCGTGGAGTTAGTTATTTGAGCATTTTATTTTAAGCCCAAAATATAAAGCATACATTTTAATTTTTGTTATGCTCCGCTCCTATTTGTCGCAGCGTGATGTTATATAGCCTAAAACCTTCCTGGATTAAGGGGCTATCCAACGTAAAATTTTTCAAATCTGACCAATAGCTCCTGAGATTAGCGCATTCAAACAAACAAACAAACTCTTCGGCTTTATAAATTAGTATAGATTAAGGTTTCGGGGAACTTTAACCGCTTACTTGCTACAACAGAAAGCCCTAAAACATTAATATTTTCTCTTGTGTTTCACACATTTTCTTCTGAGTCTTTTTTGTTCAGATTTGCTCGCATTCCTGGATAAACGGACTCTCCAACACAAAATTATTTTTTTGATTCCAACCTGATTTTCATGAGATTAGTGGGTTGAAATAAACTCTTCCGCTTTAGAATACAGATTGAAACTAAAATTCATTATATTTATTTAGATAAACCATTTAAGCCAGATTAATAACAATAATTTTTGACATTTATGTAATAAGAAATTATAATTATAATTAATAAGATTTTGACTTAGATTATTGACATTAAATTAATAAGAAATTGTTTCTCATCTGGGTCTGTCATTTTAATTGGAAGTAATAATTGTGCATGATTTCTAAAAATATATTCTTAGTGCTTAAAATTTCGTTATAATGAGCCTCATGGACACTATATTTTTTGTACGCCTACTGGCATAACACAGCGCGTTATTCTACGTAAGATCTGTAAATATTTACCTGTGTTTAGAAATAAAATGATTTGATTTGAATAAATAAGGATACCCTTTCCAAATCGTAGTTGATACTGTAATAAAGGAGTGAGTACGATTTAGATTTTACATGGAACAACTATCTTGGCTTCTCAATACACCTATATTCCCGCCAAGCTCCAAAAAGAATAGAGGTAAACAAACCAATTTAGGGTTATCACAACCCACGTTTTACAATCTCCTGTTATTTACATGATTATCGACTTTTACATGCTAACTATTTATTATCAATTCCTATTGATTCTATTGAAATATGCTCAATATTTCAATAGAATCACTAATATAACATGCATAATAACTTGGTAATTCGAAAAACAATAAAAAAATCGACATTAATTTTACGTGATAGCCCTACAGAAAAAGAAAGATGGATGAAATCCAGATATTAAACACATTTTGTGGAATTTAACCAATGAATAAAGTTGAGACATTTGTCAATACAATTTTGCGTATTTTAATAACTTTAAAATCAACTACATAACACATGCATTGTAATATTTTCAAAAATGGACTAATAATAATATATATTTATCAAAAAATGTAACCCATTAGGAAATTAGCTTACATGTATGTCATATTTCATTCAAATATGTTAAGCGTTCTATGCAAATCATAAATATGTAAACATAAATAAACTGTTCAGATTAGTAGGAAGTAGGATTATTACTTTTATGAAAATCGTGTATGTAGAAAAGGTTGTTAACATCTGTCTTTTAGGCGTAAACTACTCGTTGCCTAGCAACGGTTTGTTTACCTCTATTCTTTATCGAATTTGGCTCAACTATAGGTGCTGTCACGGATCTACGAATGAAATCCGTGACGAGTAGCTTAGAGTGCATTTGGAGGCACCGAGAGGTCTCACGTTTAATGGACAGGTCTATTTACGAACCGATCATAGCAAGCATAGCTTACAACTTTCATCACCCGTGTGGCAAATCAACAATGGTAGGTACTTGATTTCCGATGAGCGTGTTAGGATAGCAGAGTGTGGGTAATTAAATAATATTAAAGCAAACATTATAGGAGAAACAATATGTACATAGTCACATATAACATTACTTACTGGACATATTTAGAATCATCAGCAATATCAGCAATATAAATTACATAAGACCAGGCACATAAGAATTATGTGCCTATTACGAATATTCAGAATACTTAACTGGTAGTGTGCTCGGTCCGACGGCTCGATGAAGACTGTCTACTAAGGGACGAGTCACCGTATTTATAGGAAATGCCACTCTCAGAGTACCATCGAGCCGTTTTTATAATTTTATAAAAGTTATTCTACCCTCGGAATCAACTAAACTTAAGCAATCTACAATACAATACTTTTATTAGAATTATGACTCGTTATAGATATAACAAGCGCATTAAAAACGGCTGAAAAAATAAGACCACAGATGAATGTTGTAGTGTTATTTTGCAATATACAATGTTATTTTTAGTTTATACGAAACCTGAATATAGTTTGTTCAGAATAAGCAATTGAATCGATTCCAATCATTTCTATACCATGTTATATTTTTTCCTTAATACATTTAGAAAATGTTGCAGTGTGGTTACCGACCACATAAAACAGCTGACCGTAGATCATAGTACTAGGGGTTCCCCGTAACTCGCCGCTTCAGGCGCGGGTGGGTGAGCGACGCGCTGACCATATTTTTGTTGGGACAACTAAGTAAGATAACAAGCTCATAACTTTGTGGTTTTTCATGATATCTTTTTGAAATTTTGTACATACATAGTTCTTTACTTAAAAATACTGGGCATGTGTTTCGGGTTTCTTATAAACAAATAATAAGTTTGTAGGTAGATTAGTGTAGTGTAGTCTTATTGATTAAAAATATTTATTTTGCACAGACTTAAAGACACATAATCCATTTAAAATGAATATACATTAGGTAGCAACAAATAAAAATTAATTAGGATGTAAAAACCCCGATATAAAAAATAGCAGCAAAGTGTACCTCGCGTATGCACCAAAAAGGCCCAGTTCAATAAAATTGACAGACAACTAATGCCTGAGGCTGGTTTTCAAATGAACTTCAGTTCAGAATTGAAAAGTGAACGAGATTTCTTTTTTATATTTATATACTTATTTAAAAAATATACACGTTCACTTTTGAAGGATGTGAATATTTATAATTATATTTAAAAAAAGTTTATCTTCTCAATTTAAGTAGCAACTAGACACTGTAAAGGACAATAAACTTTATGTAGGTATGAATGTTTGGATTTATAATCAAGTTGTTACCATCCATACTAATATTATAAATGCGAAAGTAACTCTGTCTGTCTGTCTGTCGGTCTGTCTGTCTGTCTGTCTGTCTGTCTGTCTGTCTGTCTGTCTGTTACGCTTTCCCGCTTAAACCTCTCAACCGATTTTGATGAAATTTAGCACAGACAATCTTTAGACCCTGAGAAAGAACATAGGCTACCTTTTATCCCGGAAAAATTTGATGTTCCCGAGGGAAATCTAAAAAGCGCGATATAACCGAACTCCACGCGGGCGAAGCCGCGGGCGGAAAGCTAGTAATTTTATATTTTAATTGAATTTTGAAAGGCTTTTTTTGATTGACAATTATTAGTTAGCGCCATTTTTCAATTTTAACGTTTTCGCTTTCATCAGTTGGACGTAAAACCTGATCTGACACAGACACATTTCACATCTAATAATAATATTTGAGCAACTATTTAAAATTATATTATCAAACTAGCTTTCCGCCCGCGGCTTCGCCCGCGTGGAGTTCAGTTATATCGCGCTTTTTAGATTTCCCTCGGGAATATCAAATTTTTCCGCGATAAAAGGTAGCCTATGTTCTTTCTCAGGGTCTAAAGATTGTCTGTGCCAAATTTCATCAAAATCGGTTGAGAGGTTTAAGCGGGAAAGCGTAACAGACAGACAGACAGAGTTACTTTCGCATTTATAATATTAGTATGGATTATTTACTATATCGCACAACATTTTTGTTTAATATGACCTCTTTCTGTCCAAAGGTCAACGTAACATCAACCTTGATATTATATGAGGGTCCTTTCCTTTCAATGTATCCCTCATTACTTCCTTAGAGCATCGGAAAAGGGGACTCTAGTGGGTTGAACGTGAAAAAAAATCTATTGACAAGAAGAAATATCTTATATCCTTAAAATAATTTTTGCTGTGGGTAAACAAAAACCAAACAAAAACTAAATGGTAATTTCTATTGCGGGGTATTTTTAAATATAATAAGATTTAGGTTGTTACACTTTCCGCGTTGAGTGACTGGATCGGTAACGTTTTATAATACATTGAAACGGCTCATTAGAAGACGCCAAGCTTTTGGTAAACCGCGTCTCGGCAAACGTAGCGTAGGACGCCCTTGGGCGAGATGGAGCGACGACATCAAAAAGGTGGCTGGCGGAGAACTGCTCAGGATCGAGCTTGTTGGCGTGCCATGAAGGAGGCCTATGTCCAGCAGTGGACGAGTAGAGGCTGATGATGATGAAGCTCTTAGTAGTTCAGGACTAATCATTGCGAGTTTACGATATGTCTTTAAAACCCTGTCCGACCCATAAATAAGGATAATAAAGGTTAGGTATACACATGACCAAATAAAATATGAAATTTTATATAATCATCATAGTAACAATACTAATGAATTTTGACAAATTCTTTTTTTTTTCACGAATTAATTCCATCTTCCCCAAAATTTGATAAATTTTTAAATAGTGACGACACTTTTTTCGTCGGTATTATTATGAGCGATTAGACCGCGTGCCCTTAACCCCACCGCCCGCGCATATATTGCCATGTAAGCTATCTCCTTGTGCGAAATAATATTTATTTTTAGGGTTTTTTTTTTTAAAGTTTAGCCCGGCTTTGTAGGCATTAGTAGTATCAGTTATCGATACTAACAAGACCTTCACGGATCGGACAGGGTTTCTTTACATATTGTATAGGAGCGATAAGTGTCAACGGTAGAAGCAACTGCAGTTGCAGACGCATTGACTACTGCAGTTGCCGCTATCGTAAATGCATGTTGCTTGCATATATTCACACACTGGTCTGAAAAATTATGAGTTCTGCACCTTAATTGTGTAATATATATATTGTGTAAAAAAAAAAAAAAAAAAAAAAAAAAAATACTGTAGCGGTATCTATCGACAGCCTCCGCGGCGTTGCCATAGTGAAAGCGGCCGCTGCGCAAGGAGGCGCGTGTTCGTACCCGCGCAGTGCAAATATTTGTATGCATGAACATGAATATTTGCACTACTTTAGTCGTGCCTCGGAAACCACCTTAAGCTGTTGCTCCCGGTTATCAGACGAACATCTAATGGCAGTCGTTACGGGTTGTTAGAGCCTTCAAAAGTCCTACAATTGGTCTAACTGCAATGCTTCGATATCGCCTTCGGGTTGTGGCGGTCATACAGCAGTCACTTCACCGAAAATATCGAAGTTTAGTTAAAACCATCAGTTAGACTGGTAAAAGCGGAGCCTAGTCTCCAAAGCGGAAACAGTATCGAATGCCACTGGGATTAACGCTGGGATGATGATGATGATGAGGTCATTTGATGAATTATCATCCAAAGAAAAGGAATGAAAGAAAAAAATAAATATTTTTAATCCGCACAAACAAAACGCACTTTACAACTAAATACCATAGAATAATTATAAGGAACAAAATACATGAAAAAAACTTTTTTACAAAAAAACAACCGACTTCCAAAAACCACTACAAAGTGAAAAATAACTAATTTCGGATGTCGGTGTCAAAAAACGAATATACAAAACCAAAGACACCGACTTCCGAAATTAGTTATTTTTCACTTTGTAGTGGTTTTTGGAAGTCGGTTGCTTTTTTGTAAAAAGGTTTTTATTTTACACTTTTTAGTTGTTTAAAGTACTTAATATGTATAGAGTAGTATCCGGTCAGACTGGAAGCTGACGCAAATATAGTTGGGAAACGACGTAAGTTTGTTTACTTTATTTTTTACCCGTAAGTATTCCCTCAACTGCCTATGGTCATCATCATCAAATTTACTGTAGACCATTATTTTAACCCAATGGGTGTAAAGGTCTCATCAATATAAATGAATGAAGTCCAACCACAAAGTAGCTACTGTAAACCGTTGAGGAGTTCCCGGAACTGGCTTTTGTCCTCATCATCAGAGCTCTTATGACAGTCACAAGTTCACAACCCATCTAGGTGTAAAGTTCTTATCAATACAAATTAATCGAGCCCAAACACAAGGTAGCTGCTGTGATTTGTTGAGGAGTTCCTTCGACTGTTTCCCGGCTCCATCATCAGATCTACGCCAGACCTTTATTAAATTGTAGTGCTTTAAAATACTTAATGAAAATGCCAAGAAATGCACTAGTCCCCCCCTGCAATTTTTGAAAGTTCCCCTTGTTTTCTCTGGTCTTCCACGATCAAACCCTGATATCCTTATTATGGGACCACCTTGGGAACGTCTTCTTTCCAACAGAAAAAGAATTATCAAAATCGGTTCATAAACGACGAAGTTATGCGCGAACAAACATAGAAAAAAAAAAGAAGCATATATACGGTCGAATTGAATACCTAACCTCCTCCTTTTTGAAGTCGGTTAAAAAAGGAGGAAAGAAGGTAGCCAAACAGAAAACAAGTTCACTCCCTGTTCCTCAAGCCTCCAAAACACTATTATTGTCAATTTGATTCACATTAATAGTATCTTACCCAACACCTGCACCATAATTGGGTAACACACTGTTGCTGTCAATTGGAATAATTTTGAAGCTTATTTCTAGCCCACTGCCAAATGTGTTCGAAACATGTATGTGCTGAACAACGTCAATAACGCAATGGATATTGTTGAACTGTCAAAATGAAACCCATTGCTACTGTTATTGTGCTACGTAATCACCCTGCTGGTTCACAAAACCAATACCTAAATAGTAATTGTATCTTACGTGTGTATGGGGAAACCACATACAACATCAAGGAAAAACACTGCACGAGAATAATTTAAATTACGCTAAAGATTCCATAACAAGAGATTGTAGGACATGTACACACTTACAATTAAGAGACCTTACCTCGTAACCGGAATACACAATTCTTATATCCAGTGTAACCTGACCTTGACGTCAGGTGACAATGTTGGCTAGGGAAGTTCAGGATAGGCTGGTATATGTAGGTGGTAAATTATGAAGTGAATGTAAATTTTAACGTTTGTATGAAGTAATTTTACTTTGTTGTTCATTAGAATTTGTGACTAAAGTAGTGACATATTAGGTTTATGTTACTGTTTAATCATGAAATTACAAATGTTTGCCTGCAATATTTTGTAGGATTAAATAACACAGCAAAATCCAGTGGCTTATACTTATCAGTAACTTATCTTGTATTAGATTTCGTCCGCACGAAATTTTTCTTCACGCCATCGCATCGCATCGCGTATTATTGTCGCTTGACTATACTTGATTTCTGTTTGTTCACCTCCTTTTTTTTAGATGATAAATCTTCAAATGACCTCTTTGGGCGCAACGGAATGGATGATAAGAATGAATGCATGGTCATGTCAGACTTTTACTGACTAAAACCCACCCGTGTTCCTTCATTTGCCTATACGTCCCCTGACGTATAGGCAATGACCCTTAGCTTGCCTGCTTTTAGATGGGATTTAAACATACAACTGACGAAAAGCATGTATACTAAGTACATTTCTGACAGCCTCCGTGGCGTAGCGGTAGTGAACGCGGCCTCTCCGCAAGGAAGCGCGGGTTCGATCCCTGCGCAGTGCAAATATTTAGAGCAGTTAGACTGGTAAAGCGAACAACAGACTTCAGCTAAAAAGCTTCGGTGCGGCTGAGACTAAGGCTGAGATGATGATGATGACTATACGTACATCTCTGCTTAAGCCTTTGGCATAACAGATGCGATGTTATATTCTGGAGGTAGTTCCGTATGTAAAAATGAGCATCGTGTCCCTAAGCCACTATTCAAACACAGCACAGTTCAGCAAGCTCACATCACGACTTGTAAACGTGTTTACAGTGGTACGAGTCAAGGCACACCGCGTGCTTCCCCGCTTGAAGCTCCCGTTCATGACAGGGCATTAGATGCTTCTTTATTTAAAGGTGTGGAGGTATGAGGAGCAGCGTGTAAAGCTCACTCATCCTGCTTAGAAAAGGGAGGATCCTCCGACCAGACTGGTTGTCTGGCGGGCCACTAGCCCGCCGGTTGATGTCGCGAGCTTGTATGCGTGCTAGTTGCACAGAAAACTCTCATTGCGAGATGCAGGATTCGCGTGACGTCAGTATGACGCGTTGTTCGCATGTTGCGTTGTAGGAACCGCTATAAAGGTAACTAGCTGTGTTCGCAACACTGAACCATGTAGCGTGTTTGCTTTTTTTTTGTTAGACTGTAGGTACTGTCCTATTGCTGGGTAAAACGTCTCATTCAAATTATTCCAAGAACTTCTTTCTCGTGGCACTTCGAACAACGGCTCGCGCGGTAATTTCTAGCTGGTTTTAAAACCATCATGCAGCAGCTATGCAGGATGAATGATGCTATTTCTTTTTAACAGCGGCGTAAGGATTTTTGTACAGGTCATATTAGCACAATTCTGTAACAATTTCACAGTAAAACTTATTTAAAGTAAGGATGGAGTGAGCTGTCATTCGAACTAATGTTATAAATAAACAAATCAATGAGTTTATTTCATATCATTTTGGCTTACATGTCAAGGAGTCTCCATTTAGGCATAGAAATGCATGTAGTTGAAGGCTCCGGTCTTCCCGTATATTTTAAATACGTAAGAAATAAAAGGGAAATGAAAAAAAAAACAACAAAATACATGAATTGTATGCGTGTGTGCGCGGGTATGTGTGTGCGAGCACGCGTGCCCGTGTGAGCACGCGCGCGTGTACAGTGTGCCCGCGTGTCTGTGTGACTAATTAATGCTATGGGTGGACATTATTAACATGTCACACTAAAATCACTTCTTCTCACTGCACAACACCGTCTCCTTGTCATGGACCTCTGCGTAAAGGCCCAACGTAGACGTGTAGAGGACTGTCGGCGCCAGATCCGGTGGTGGCTGCTTGATGAAAACAGGTCCCAGGATTTTGTGTCGGTTATTGGCGACAAGTGCATCAGTACCGACGGAGAACCTGTGCAAGACCACTGGGACAGGTTCCAGGCAGCTATTACGGGTGTAGCGCGGGTGGTAATCGGCGTCTCTAGGGGCAGCCGCAAACGTGACAGGGAAACCTAGTGGTGGGACGACACAGTCCAGAGGGAGGCTAAGGTGAAGAAAGCCCTCTTCAAAACGTGGCAAGCGGCCGGATCTCCTGAAGATCGCGACGCATACAAGGTTGCCAAACGTGCCACTAAAAGAGCTGTAGCCAGTGTCACATATTGTATATGTTTGTATGGGCCTTGATGTCTGAAATAAATGGATAAATAAATAAATATTCAATCAATAATTTCATTATTGTTGAGATAATCAGTAAGAGAAATTGAGCTTTTAGAGAGTTCATTCACCATTAGTTGGAATGACAGCTCACTCTACGCTCACTTCACTGAGGTTTCCACGGTGAGCCGATGACGCCCCCTAGGGATGGCGGGCTGATACCAGACAAAGGTGCGGCGAATGTAGTAATATCTTCCGGACCCCCGACTCGTGGTACTGGAAGGAATAGTGGAATTTTAGTCGATACGAGTCCGACATAACCTTAAATTATTCCCAGACGAAGGGTATCCTAGAGGATTGCTCCTGTCATCTATCTATACTAATATATAAAGCTGAAGAGTTTGTTTGTTTGAAAGAGCTGATCTCAGGAACTATTGGTCTGAACTATTGTCTGTAAAAAAAACGAGGGGGAACCCATGTGGCGCAGCTAGTATGTAATATTGACGTTCAAAAAGTGCTGATTCTCAGCTTAATTTGAATAAATGACTTAAAATTTAATATTCTCCAGAAAAAAATTAAAAAAGATACACAGTGACATGGTTACAGAATCACACTCCTCGCTTTCCAAAGTTAGATAAAACGTTTGATTGTGAACATAAAATACAGTACCATACAGTTTATGAAATTTTTCAACATAACTCGAAAAATCAACATCAAACGCACCTACATTATCGCGCCACACAACCTCCGAAAGCACGCAAAAGAAGGATGGAAATATTCGTATATTTTCGTGTATTTTCGTATATTCTTTCATTTGTTACGTGCCTAACGCCACTCAAAGGAGCTTATTACGTTTGACAGGATCCGTGTTCGGTCTGCAAGCTGTTTATTTACTTGAACTCGCATGAGATTTACTCGTTTCATGTAAACGGACCTAGTTTAGTGGCCTTAGAAGGGATTCATTGTATTGGTTCGGGAAGAAATTGGGTATTGACGGCGTGACTGTGGACTGTGTGGAAAAGAAAGCGAAAGATGGTGGTATTATTTAAGCCATAAGTACTTCAAGAGACTGTCTGAATTAGTTCAATAATGCCATCCCATTTTAATCTAGACTAGAATAGAATACTCTTTATAATGTGCACTATAAATAATAGATTACAGAATATAAATATAAAGATTTTACTAAGGTTGACACAGTGGTAGGTGTTATCGCTAAGAGCGATCTTTTACAGACAACATTTTGATGGAATACTAAGGGGAAGGAAAGATATTTTTCATTTCAAATGTTATAAATTAGTGCTTGAGTGCGAACCCGCCTAGAGGTAAGCAGTAATCAATCTTTGATGATAAAGTGCACTAGCTTATTAAGAAGCGTAATATATACAGTATGTTAAATAACAGAGGCTGTTCCCTTAAACTTGTTAATATATATCATTAATAGATTAAATTAAAAATATCAGCATAGAAAAATAAGCATAAAATAATCCGAATAAAAAGAAATTATAATTGAAAATAAATTTGAAACCTCCTGTTTTAAATCAAAATAGTAGCGCGGAATAGTATCTACCTAACGTTGCATTGCCCAACACACATCAATCAATTAGATCTTAGATCGCCGCCGCATACGCGGCTCGTCATTCATAAATAAATTGCGACGTTGCCGTCTTTCATGTTCGCGTGTACAGTGTGTTTCTTTTACATGTCAATTTAAATTTTTTATTGAATATTTTCATATTGAAAACATTTTAAAACATTTTGTTTTCGAATGGAAATATTTTTTTTAGCATGTATGTATGCTATACTATTTCGGGTTAACGGGAACGCCCTCTGTTAGTTAACATACTGTATATCTTACTTCCAAATAACTACATATTCAGTGACGTCATTCGCCTGTGAATTGCAGGAACTTTGTGGTGGCTATCACAGTCTCAGAACACCATATATCACTTTATCACTTAATAAAATCGTTATTCTAACAAGTTCAAAACCATATTCCTTTAAGTACCAACCAAAAAGTTTATATATATAGTAAAATACATATATGGTGCATCATAACATTGCATTCAGAACCCCATCGATACTTTACTAACGGAACTTAATAACAAACCCTCGATAACCATATTGACTCCAAACCTACGAACTGCACTTCAAGCCATTCTCATTCAAAACTCATTCCAGAAACCCTAACATAACTTTAAAAGCATCTCATTTCACTTGAAACTTACCTTTAGAGCGAACTGCTAATCTATGCAAAGAAAATACTATAGATTTTCAATATCCAGAAAGAAGTCTTTGGACGAAGTTTGAGATGATATTCGATAATGTTTTAGAGTTATGGACCTGTTTGTTTGTGGAATTTACGCTGTTATTGGTGGGTTGGATATGGCGCATTCTATTGGACGTGCCACCTAGACAGCTTGGCGGCTAAATGGAAAGGTAAGTTTTTTAAAATTATAAACTAGTTTCCGCCAGATGGTAAGCAGTTATACAATAGTTAATGGTAAAGCGCGCTAGTTTATTAAAAGCCTATTCACTCCATCCTTGAAGATACTTCAATTGTAGTTAGGCGGAAAGACCACCGCAAGTAAATTGTTCCAGTCCTTCGATGTACGCGGTATAACGTCCAAATCGTAGTGCTGTTAACAAAGAAAGGATGACATCGAACTCCCAGCCACCGTAGGCGCGGGCCTGCCGGCGATGAGCAGCGGGTAGCTCGCCGCCCGGTAAAGACCAGGCCCGAGTCGACAGCGCGTTGTGTTTCACGCGCGCCTTAAAGAGATGTCAGCACATCGTGACAGGGTTCACGAAGACTGATGCCTCCTGGATCAGGTTTGCGGGTTGGTTTTGAAAAAAAAACGTGGCCCTGGTTGTCGCACAGGCAAGTGTAGAAACACGGGTGGGTTTTAGTCAGTAAAAGTCTGACACGCCCTTCAGCTCCAGCCCAGCGTAGATACTCACCGTACGACGGGTCGTTCGATGATGAAACGAACATGGCGGAATTGATAAATGCAATTCCAACAAAAACTCTCCAAAATGCATCCTATGAAATACCTACAGATTTTTTTAGGCCTGTCATTTCGTAGTGCAGCCTATAAGATTGCATACTTACCTGCTAGCACAGGTGCCTATATATTTTCCTTAAAAGTTAAACTAGAGCTTGACCGCGATTCCGCCTGATGGTAAGCAGTGATGTATTCGTTGAAGTTAAAGCGCACTAGTTTATTAAGATCCTATTCACTCTAGCCTTGAAACCCTTTTTTTTTTTTTTTTTTTGTTGTGTGGCACTAATTATGACTTTGTGCCAATGTCAAGTAAGATAAAAATCTTCGAAAGTTCTTCTTTCTTTCTCATAGGGCTTCGCACGGTTTGTGCATTTAGCCAATGTCACGTAATGAATTATTCATGTCGAAAAAGACGGCCGCGCGGACCGAACACGGAGGATTTGGTTCAAAGCCATGATGTGGCCACTATGCTATAATATTTCACTGTTCTTTATGAATTATTCACTGAATGCACTTTTTACTACATAAATCACGCGTTTTTATTTAGTAAACGACACTATAAATAATTTAAAAGTCCAATGAAAAACGAGCGTGGTACTCATCTTGGCTTCCCGCCAAAAACTCCCTTGAAACCCTTAAATTGTAATTAGATAGGAAGACCACCCTACCCCTAAGTGCGTAACGCACTTTTACTATCAATTATAATCATTTCGAAGCATATTGCTAATCCATTGCTCTACATGGTCGAAAATGTGTCTGCTCAACAAAGTAAATAACGCAATGAATGTGGTTCACCTGTCAAAATGAAACCCATTGCCACTGATAGGGCTTTACGTAATTTACGTATTATGTTTATTTTATTTATCTATTAAAGCGGGCTTGCCTGCGTACGCCACAATAAATGAAGGCTCCACAATAATCAAGAAACCGTAGCCCTGGCCTACAGGCAAGTGAAAGAATACGGGTGGGTTTTAGTCAGTATAAGTCTGACACGCCCTTCCGCTCCGCCGTAGAGCGGGAGAAGTAATTTGATTATTTCCCATACCAAACAAAAAAAGGCCTCTAATCAAGGCTTAAAAAAGTGACTACGTGATAAGTACACGGACTGTGGGGTAAGAACTTCAGCTACTCGCTGGGAGAGCTCAGCAATCGACAGACTGGATCAAAATTAATGCAGCCGCACACTGCGGCCGACTTTTATTCAACGACATGTCCTCCGGGCGATTAATGCACACCATCAAACACACCCCAATATTACCTAGATTAAGGGACTGCGCAGACGACGGAGTTTTCTCGGCGGCGGAGAAAAAAGTACGCTCCGCGAATAAAAAGTCCACCGCGGATTTACCGCGAACTCACACGGTGTGCGGTCATTTGTTGCCCAGAAATGGAGAGCAGTGAGAGCACACAACGTGGAAAATTGCCCCGTCTCCGTTCCACCATCGGACGACCCGTCGTACGGCTAGTTTCCACCCTTACGTTGTTAACACCACTACGATCCGGACGAAGCGTTTCGCCTCCTCCTTTATACCGCGTACATTGCGGGACTGGAACAATTTGCTAGCGGCGGTGTTTCCGTCGGACTACAATTTGAGTGTCTTCAAGGATATAGTGAATAGGCTCTTAATAAACTAGTGCGCTTTACCATCAACGATTGCGTCTTTGCTTACCATCAGGCGGGATTGCGGTCAAGCGCTAGTTTATAATTTATATATAAAAAAAAGAAAGTCCGCCATGTGCGTTGCTTCGTCGAGTCACATAAGTTCTATTTTATTCGGGGACTCCCCCATACTTCCGGTCCGCTCTCTGCATCATCATCATCATCATCTCAGCGTTAATCCCAGTCGCATCCGAAGCCTTTACCAGCTCTGGAGTCTGGGGTCCGCTTTTACCAGTCTAACTGCTGATTTTGGCGAAACTTCGACATTTTCCGTGAAGCGACTACCGTCTGACCTCCACAACCCGAAGGCGATATCGAAGCATTGTCCGCTCTCTGCATGTCCTCGGTTATTCGAGGGACTTTTTGTACGCGGTACTTTTAATCCCTCGTTTGCGTTACTCGATACAGTAGTAAGCGATCTATTTTAGCGGACAAAATAGTCCGCGGACAAAAATCCCTCGTCTGCGCAAGCTATTAGTGTAAAAATAAAATCTTTCACAGCCTGGAGCACAGGCGTAGGGTTGCTAGGGTGGATTTTGGAAAGTGTACGCTGGAATTACATAACAATTCCGCCATCTCCGTTCCATCATCGAACTACGCGTCGTACGGCGAGTATCCATCCTTACGTTATTGACACCACTACGACCCGGGCGAAGCGTTTTTCGTCTTTTGTACCACGTACATCGAGGGATTGGAACAACTTGCCTGCGACGGTCTTCACTTCTGATTACAATTACAATAGGTATTTGAAGAAACTATTACTGACAGCCTCCGTGGCGTAGCGGTAACGAACGCGGCCGTTGCGCAAGGAGGCGCGGGTTCAATCCCCGCACAGTGCAAATATTTGTATGCATGAATATGAATATTTGCACTGGTCTGGTCGTGTCTCGGAAAGCACGTTAAGCCGTTGGTCCCGGTTGCCATACGAACATCTAGTGGCAGTCGCTACGGGTTGTTGGAGCCCTCAAAAGTCTAACAATTGGTCTAACTGCAATGCTTAGATATCGCCTTCGGGTTGTGGAGGTCAGACGGCAGTCGCTTCACGGAAAATATCGAAGTTTAGCCAAAATCAGCAGTTAGACTAGTAAAGCGGACCCCAGACTCCAAAGCTGAAAAAGCTGCGGATGCGACTGGGATTAACGCTGAGATGATGATGATGATGAATTGAAGAAACTATTACTGTCGTGCTGCTTCCAACCTCTCTCTCTTAAGTGCGAAAAGGACAGTTGCAGCTCAGTCTGATTTTAACTACAAAAAAGTTGACCAAAAGACGTTTCGTATTCCGCTGTTTTCTTTTTCAAAACACGACAAATCTCAGTTATTTTTATATCAAAACTTAGAGTAAAAGTATACCTATGCTTCCAATTTTTTTTTTCGTCAAAAATTTATCACATTTGTCTAATAGTCATCTGAACATCCCGGAAAAATGAGTTATTTTTCGCGATTTTGAAGTATCTTATTTCTTTTATGAATTAAGTTTCAAAATAACCAAATGATAGGGGCACGTATAATCAATCAAGGTGTAAAATCGTAGAAAAAAATGGCTCTAAAAGCATTATCCACGAAGAAAACAGGGGAATACGTTTGTGTAGAGAAAGCACCACGGAGTTTCCTCTTAAGTGTCTTCTAAAGTGAATAGGCTCTTAATAAACTAGTGCACTTTACCATCAACGGCAACGATAGCACCTCTGCTTACCGTCAGACGGGATCGCGGTCAAGCACTAGTTATAACATTAAATATACAATATGTTAAGAAAACCCTGTCCGATCCGTGAAGGTATTGTTAGGTATCGATAACTGATTCTACTAATGCCCACAAAAACAGGCAAAACTTAAAAAAAAAAAAATCCCCTTAAAAAAATAAATATTATTTCGCAAAAAGGGGTAACTTAATACATGTGCGGTATGCAACCCCATTCCGCGGGCGGCGGGGGGCAGGGCACGCGGCACCTGTGACGTGGTCGCGTCGCTATTCGCTTATAATAATACCGGTGTTGTCACTTTTTTAAAAATTACCATATTTCGGGGAAATTGGAATTAATTCCCGGGAAAAAAAGGATTATTTCAAAATTCATTAGTATTGTTACTATGATAATTATGTAAAATTTTATATTATATTTGGTCATGTGTATACCTAACCTTTATTATCCTCATGGGTCGGACAGGGTTTTCTTTACATATTGTATATACATATGTTAAAATCATACACAAAAATACAACATTGTTTATTTTTTACATTGTCATTTCATATTTAGCCGGTTTAGAACGGATAAAGATCGATAAATTTCTATTTAATTTTTATTTTGCTCTTCCGATGTTGCCTACCCATTACTTTTCGTTCAGAACTCTTATTTGATTAGATTGTCGACAGCGCAATACATTAATACGTACACTGTATCATCATCATCATTATCAACCTTTTTATCGTCCCACTGCTGGGCACAGGTCTCCTCTCATACAGAGAAGGAACCGTACACCGTATACTGAAATATATTAAACAGTAATAATAGAGAATAAAATTCTTCTTCACTGGTCTGGTCGTGCCTCGGAAAGCAAGTTATGCTGTTGGTCCCGGGTGCCATAGGAACATCTAATGGTAGTAGTTACGGGTTGTTGGAGCCCTAAAAAGTTCAAAAATTGGTCTAACTGCACTGTTTCGATATCGCCTCCGGATTGTGGAGGTCAGACGGCAGTCGCTTCACGGAAAACATCAACGTTTAACCATGATCAGTTAAAGGTAAGGTAAAGCGGATCCAAAGTTATAAATTAAATATAGTTTAAAAAACTTAAAAAAAACATGCTTTTAAAGAATATCAAACAAAAAAGTTAAAAATAATTTTTAAAAAAGCGTGAGGCGCTCTGTGCCATAATTTTTGTATATTAAGCCCCTCACGCTTTTTTAAAAAATATTTTTAACTTTTTAGTTTGATATTCTTTAAAAGCATGTTTCTTAAGTTTTTTAAACTATATTTAATTTCCAATTTTTTAGTTCGATATACTTAAAAAAAAAAACGAACGAACAAACGTATTGATAACGGTGGGACATTTTACAGTAATAAGCCGTCTGGTCTAACTGCAATGCTTCGATGTCGCCTTCGGGTTGTGGAGGTCAGACAGCAGTCGCTTCATGGAAAATGTCGAAGTTTAGCCATATCAGCAGTCGGACTGGTAAAACGGACCCCAGACTCCAAAAGCTGAAAAGGCTTCGGATGCGACTGGGATTAACGCTGGGATGATGATGATGATTTTACAGTAATAAGCCGCTCACTCGTAGTCCAAAGTGTTAGAGACGGACAAACAAACAAGCAAGCAAGCAAACATACTAGTGAAACTAAAAGCATGTAAAAAAAGCATCGGATGCGACTGGGATTAACGCTGAGATGATGATGAATGGAGAATTAAATTGCATGATGTCGTTCACACACCGGTGTCATCCCGATCCTTAAACAAAGAATAAATTGTTATTTCGTAGGTATGCCTATTAATATTGATATTTGTACGTCATTGACGGCAAAACAAGAAGATATATCTGTACTTGTAATAGTGTGTTTGACTAAAAAAAAACCGGCCAAATGCGAGTCGGACTCGCACACCGAGGGTTCCGCCGTACAAACGTAGCGGTTTACAATTTATGACGTACTAGCTTTCCGCCAGCGGCTTCGCCCGCGTGGAGTTCGGTTATATCGCGCTGTTTAAATTCCCCTCGGGAACATCAAATTTTTCCGGGATAAAAGGTAGCCTATGTTCTTTCTCAGGGTCTAAAGATTGTCTGTGCCAAACTTCATCAAAATCGGTTGAGAGGTTTAGGCGGGAAAGCGTAACAGACAGACAGAGTTATTTTCGCATTTATAATACTAGCATTGATTTAGAATTTTCACAGTTTAGAGGCAATTAGATTTAAGAAGTGTTTGATATGAATTTCAACTTTAATATCTTTACGCGTTCATGTGAAAAAGGGTAGGTAGTAAGTTTATAATTATTAAAAAATATTTTATGTCATGTAAGCAAAAATAATATTTTAATATTTTATGTAACTTCAAATTTATCATTTTCACAATTTTTCCTTTATCTGTCTGTACTATAATATAACGTTGCTTCGTGCCGAATTTCAAGATTCTGAGTTCACGGGAAGTACCTTGTAGGCAAAGAGATTTAAGATATATAGAGAGGGCGGGCATGTGTCAAAATGGCATAGAAAAACTGTGATCCCATGGCTCAGTTCCGCCATCTAGTACAATATAGCAAAATTAGATCGACAATTGGAGACATCAAATAGTTAAAATGAAATAAGTTTATATAAAATATATTCAGCTATTGCCCGGTAGGTGGCCGGTGTGGTCTATGTTGCCAGATCCGATTTAATACCCTAGTATAGTTCAAATCGGATAAATAAATATTGAAAAGTAAATAAATTAAGTGAAACTTGTCTTGTACAAACAAAAACTGTTTTAGAATTTTATTCACTACTATTCATTTACCGTGACACCTTCTATTGGCATTTTAGATGTTTTATGCTTACGAATTATTTTAACGCTCAGTTTATTGCGATTTTTGAGTGTAATAGACCTTTTAGGCCATAAAGCGCATTTTGTTTTGCAATTTTCGTTTGCATTTCGTTTTTAGCAAAATTATTAATTTTACACGTTTGTTTGCAAATATTTTTAAATGGCAATGCAAAAAACTGTGGTAGGGTTTGTATCATTTCGATATAAAGTTATCGATAATATTCAAAGAAGTTACTACGACGATGTTTTTTCGCATTATGATAGCTTGAAACAAAAAATTAGGAAGCAGAATAATTATGGGTAATTTCAAGTTTACAAGTTTCTTATTTATATAATTCTTTTAATATAATAGGCGTTAAAGTTTAAAATTGCCGATTAGTACTGAAAATCTAAATAATTGCTTATTTTTTAATTTTTAAATAATTCATTTATAATCAATATATAGGAAGGTCGTTTATGCCTTTGTGATAGAACTCTGAGGATCTAGACTGCACAAACTGTGTGAAAGCAGAACTGCTTCCTGGAAGGAAAACTTCTGGTCACGTAGATAATTGTCCAAATCACGACAAAAATGGTAGTCTGCTGGAGCAAGACCTTTACAAGATTTGTACGCCATTATCTTTAAAAACGGCAATAAAATCACGGTTATTGTATGGGAGCCCGCCTTCAGGATTTATTTTAATTTTAATTATTTATTTGTAATTTGAATATATAACCAAATATTCTGTGAACATTTTAAGCGTCTATCTGTTTCCGTTATTAATATGGAGCAAAAAACGGCAAAAAATCACGTTTGTTGTATGGCAGCCCCCTTAAATATTTTATTATTTTTATTCTTGTTGTTATAGCGGCAACAGAAATACTAACACATCTCTGGAAATTACAACTGTCTCGCTATTACGGTTTATGAGATACAGCCTGGTGACAGACGGACAGACGAACAGAGAAGTCTCATGACTAGGGTTCGTTTTACCTTTTAGGTACGGAATCCTCAAAATCACAAAGTAGCTCGCAATCATTGTACTACATATACATACCTACATATTTTATGAATATATTTCATTATAAATAAGTTATGTAATCTATGTACTTATCCACTTAACCGTAAATTTTATTCCAATTTTTAAGGTTAAGTAAAAAAGTACTGAAATTAATAATTTACTATTTCATTTCTAATACAAGGTACCGATTCTTTTTTTTTTTTTAAATTTGATCGACAAGTCTTTCCAAAGTAGATAACTTCTCTTTTAAAATGCATTGAGCATAATTTCGACGAATGAGAC
Organism: Sesamia nonagrioides; assembly: GCA_017933935.1. NCBI lineage: Eukaryota > Metazoa > Arthropoda > Insecta > Lepidoptera > Noctuidae > Sesamia > Sesamia nonagrioides. The sequence goes on from JADWQK010002250.1 coordinate 804,419, forward strand.
GGAAGCCAATTTTCTTCTCTACGGTCTATCTGGACAAATCGTATCCACTTTTTCCCTACGACATTATTTTTATTCGGAAACCAAAAATAACAAAAACCTAGATAAATGAATTTATAGTAATTGTTCATTCAATTTTGTTTATTAATATGATATGATTATGTTTAAATAGAGTTAATAATAAATAAACTTGAAATATAGTAATATTTTAAGTTTATTTAGCTATATTTTAAATGTCAATAAAATACAACAAAATGTATTCATCTTAATAAGTATTATCGATAACTCAATCGATAAACAACATTACTACACCTCTACAAGAAAATAGTAAAACTACTCAACAATAGAGGGCGCTTTTACAATAATGGAAAATTTTCTAGAACTAAGATTTTTTTTTAAATTTGAATTGCAGACGAAATATAAATAATTCATAGAAAAACATTCCGAAGTTAGGTCCAGTCGTTTTACTATAACGAGATGTACAGTAACACAAAGCGCAACATGGCATATTTCCTTAGAAAATGTTTATTCTTGGTGGACACAAATTACATCCTGACGCGCAGACTAGACTGAGCGACTTTTAACCAAGTCGATCGGAGTCGGATTTTGTTCGTGATGTCCTGTCTATTGTAAATATAATTTTAATGTCTTTGCTTGTAGGTTTTGATTCCCTAGCGTGTGACGGAAATTCGTCTAAGGTGTCGGTATAAACTGCTGTATCTTTTGATCGCTTTAACTTAGAAGTTTGATTTTTTCACTGCTTAAAGGGACAATAGACCTAGGTATTTGGTATAAATTTCAATTTGATACCTTTATTAGTTCGTGAGAAATAAGGTAGTAAGTTTCATTTTATTAAAATATGTTTATTATATTATATAACTAAAAAAATGTGATTTTCGCAATTTTTCCTATATTTGCATTATATGACAATCCTTCATGCCAAATTTCAAGATTCTGAGTTTACGGGAAGTATCCTGTAGGTTTTGATTCCTTTGCGAGTGTCGAAAATTTGTTGAAAATATCGACATATCGGCTGTATCTTTTGATTGGCTTGGCTTAGAAGTTTGATATTTTCACAGCTTAAAGGGACAATAGACCTAGGTATTTGGTATAAATTTCAATTTGATAACTTTATTCGTTCGTGAGAAATAAGGTAGTAAGTTCCATTTTATTAAAATATGTTTATTATATTATATAACTAAAAAAATGTGATTTTCGCAATTTTTCCTATATATGCATTATATGACAATCCTTCATGCCAAATTTCAAGATTCTGAGTTTACGGGAAGTATCCTGTAGGTTTTGATTCCTTTGCGAGTGTCGAAAATTTGTTGAAAATATCGACATATCGGCTGTATCTTTTGATTGGCTTGGCTTAGAAGTTTGATATTTTCACAGCTTAAAGGGACAATAGACCTAGGTATTTGGTATAAATTTCAATTTGATAACTTTATTCGTTCGTGAGAAATAAGGTAGTAAGTTCCATTTTATTAAAATATGTTTATTATATTATATAACTAAAAAATGTGATTTTCGCAATTTTTCCTATATTTGCATTATATGACAATGCTTCATGCCAATTTTCAAGATTCTGAGTTTACGGAAGTATCCTGTAGGTTTTGATTCCTTTGCGAGTGTCGAAAATTTGTTGAAAATATCGACATAATCGGCTGTATCTTTTGATTGGCTTGGCTTAGAAGTTTGATATTTTCACAGCTTAAAGGGACAATAGACCCGAGTATTTCATGTGAATTTCAGCTTGATACGTCTACGCGTTCTTGAGATAAAGGGTGGTGACAGACAGACAGACAGACGGACAACAAAGTGATCCTATAAGGGTTCCGTTTTTTCCTTTTGAGGTACGGAACCCTAAAAACTAATTAGTCCGTCAGTCAGATTTCCAAAAAATACTAGACACGTATTTTTTCTTTTTTCATATAAACAAAAAATGAAGACGACACAGCGCGTTGAAAACTCGTGTGACGTCACTGCACGCTACACTTTTTAGCGGCCAGTGACATCACCAGCCACCACTCCAGATCTTAGATGCCTTTTATATTTGTCAATTTTTATTGATTTGATACAACAAAATATACACATCCAATATTTTTCTCTAATCTGAATGAGGGACAATTTTTTTTTTTACCCAGGAAACATACCTATTATTAAACATATTTTTGCACCTTGTAGTAATTTTTTGCGTCATGTTTACCGCTAACAAAGATCTTTTTCGTTCTTTCTCTTTCTTCTTTTAAATAAAAACTAGATCAACCGTGGCACGTATTTGCACTTTTTAATTTTCAATCGTATCTTATCGAAAAACCACTGAAATATGAGTAATTTGTATATTTTTCCGGTGCAGCGATCCAGAAAAGTTTTCAAACAATGCCTCATTTAAGTATATTGATAAAGTATGAAAGAAAGTTATTTTATTTATTTAATTAATTTAATTCAAGCCACTGCGGCCCATAGAAAATACAATACAAACTATGTATAACATAAAAATACAAGTAAACTAATATATATAAAATATCATAACAAACACAATACTATACTATTAAAACTTAAAAAATCTTTAAATACATATAACTTAACAACTAATAAAGCGGAAAAGTTTTTTCGGTCCGATTTGAAAAATTATTTTTGGGTTGGATAGCCCCTTAATCCAGAAAGGCTTATGGCTATAAGACATCACGCTGCAACCAATAGGAGCACAGTCGAAACTTACGCGGGTGAAACCCCGTGGCGCAGCTAGTAGGTACATAATATGATCTTTGACTTTGATAAGATAATAATATTTATCTTATGTCATTTTCTTGTTCTTTTCTTAAGTTTAATATCAGCTGTATCAGCTGATATGGCAGCCAGATAGCAGCCCTGATATCATCATCATCATCATCTCAGCGCTTATCCCGGTCGCATCCGCGGCCTTCGCGTTGGAGCCCGGGGTCCGCTTTCCTGCACATTCTCCTCCATTTCGCACGATCTTTAGCGTCCTGTGGTAAGAGCTTGTTGGCACGCATGTCATCTCTTACAACGTCAAGCCAGCACTTCTTTGGTCTACCCCGCTTGTTCCGGCCCGGCGGAGGCGCCATGGCAAGACATTTGTTACCCACGTAACATGCCGGTTTGCGTAAGACGTGGCCGTACCAGCGTAGGCGACCCTCCTGCAGTTTGTCCGCAATGTCACGGACACGAAGGCTGCCCCGGATGCGGGAGTTCCTGATGCGGTCTTTCCGCGTAACTCCACACATCCACCGCAGCATATTCATCTCCGTGACACGCAGCTCCTGCTTGTGTCGCTCAAGCACAGGCCACGCCTCACTGCCATACAGGAGAACAGGTCTAATGATGGTTTTATAGACCTGCCCCTTAAGCTTAACCGGCATTTTGGGGTCACAAATGACACCTGTCACCTCACGCCATTTCGCAGATAGCAGCCCTGATATGACGTATCATAATGGTGGATTATTCATAGTTTTAGAGAAATCTAACTGAGATTTTTAAATGCAGTCACCCCGACACCAATCATTGCTCGCAACAGAAAACAACACTGCAATATACCCTATTCATGAAAATTAAGCCGACAATTCGTAGAATTCCCCAAATACATACATTCGCGTCTCCTAAATAATGTTATAATGTCCAAACATAAATAAAATAAACGTTACACTTTTGTCGGGCATAAAAATCCAGTTTCACATATCCAACAGAAAAGGTACGTAAAAAGAAACCATTGGCGCTTTCAGAGAAATTGCCTTTTTTCTACTACTTCTTACTGAGAATACAAATGAAAATTTTATCCACTTCTTTTACTAATACTGCACACTTGAAACTAATACTGATTGTCCTTTTTCAGTTGGATTTATTTATTTAGTGCCGTAAGCCGCGTCCTTTTTGCTCTTAATTTAGATTTGTGCGAATACGATGCCTTTTTGAACCTTTAGAGAGAAAAATTAGGGTTGATTTTCAATAAACATTGACATAAAATGTTTTCGTTTTCAATTTAATTAATTTATTTATATACGATTTACAGAGTGTGATTGGCACTGTAAAAAGACTGAACTTATTTTTTTTTTAGAAATGGATTCCTATTGGGCAGCCTAATTGCGTCACACAATTTCAATCCAATTAATTTTGACGAACATTGCTAAGCTCATAAGCATCAAATGAATCATTTTTTTCTATTGATTCATTTGTTTGAAAAATGTATCTGCTCAGCAACGTAAATCATCATCATCATCATAATTTCAGCCAAAAGACGTCCACTGTTGGACATAGGCCTCCCCCAAGGATCTCCACGACGACCGGCCCTGCGCCTCCCGCATTCAGCGGTTTCCCGCGACCTTCACCAGGTCGTTGGTCCACCTTGTCGGGGGGCTACCCATCCTACGTCTTGTGGTGCATGGTCGCCACTCGAGAACCCGTCGACCCCATCGGGCATCGGTCCTACGGGCAATGTGCCCGCCCCACTGCCACTTTAGTGTTAAAATTCTATTTCGGTTTCTTTCGTTCTTGTGCAACGTAAATAACAGAATAAATTTTGTCAAACTTCTAAAATAAATGCTAATGTCTTACGCAATTACCCCGCAGTCTTCCATGTTTTAAAAAATGTTTACGCTTTGCCTTCAGAAATTCTATCTTTTACACACTTTTTCCTTGTTTAAATGTTTACGCTTTGCCTTCAGAAATTCTATCTTTTACACACTTTTTCCTTGTTTACACTTATCTGTTAATCTGACTTCGTTAATGTTGGCCATTTTAGTTCAAGACGATAGTTTTGCGAACTCCATAAAATGTTATTTCGGGCAAACTAAGCACAGTTTTTAATTCTCTTGGATGACTGTCCAGAATTTGTTTGTCGTATTTTTAACCGACTTTATAAAAGGAGGAGGTTCCCAATTCGTCGTAGTCTTTTATTTTAATGTTTTTGAATAGGAAATATTGAGAGGTGCTGAAATAATGATTGTAAAGATTTATTGAAATATTTATATTTTTCTTTGAAAAATAAAGGCAACCCCTCTTTAAAAAGAATTGAAATATAAGTAGAAATGGTTCGATTTTATTTTCGTATGGTTGATACGCTTCATCACTACATAGTATAAAAGAAAGTTGCTTTCTCTTTCCCTATGTCCCTATGTATGGTTAAATCTTTAAAACTACATAACAGATTTTGATGCGGTTGTGTTAATAGATAGAGCGATTAAAGGAGAAGTTTTATATGTATAAAAACATCCATTAGATAGAGGAGCAACACTATTATTTTTGAGGTTTCTAATGTGATGTCATAAATAATTATATTTTTTCCGCGTTTGCAGTAAAACGCAGACTGAACCCTATCAGATTTATCTAATTAATGTATTAAATATTGTATACACTGAATAGGTATAGCGAAAAGTACGCGATGATATACAAATTAGGTTTAAGTTTAAATTACTATAAATATGATTTTAGTTTTTAGTCTATCGGCCTTCTAAAGCTAATTGCAACAAAAATAGGCTGATTAAGTAGATTTTTTTTTTATGATTTTACTTGTTTATAAGCATGCGGAGTTTACAAACTTACCCAGAAGCTATGGATACTCCTTTTTGTATTTTTAAATTGAAGTTGAATGTTTGAGTAAATCCTAGTAAAATTTCAACTTACAAGACTCTTTTGAGTAACTTTAAGTAATTTCAGGAAGCTGAATTATTTATTAATTAAAACAATATTCAAGAAAATAAGGTCACAAAAAAGACTGAAAAATATCTACTACAAAAAAAGAAATGAATTTTTGAAACCTCGCTGGCAGAAATCATTAAAAATACACAAAAAAAAAATATAACTCTAAAACTAAGAAAAATCGCAGAACATACTATGGTATTTTTGGATATCCCCAGGTGCGAGGAATCTAAAATCATTTGCTTTTTAAGACAAATATTGGCTAATTTTCGAAGCGATTTTAACCAATACAGCATTTATCGTTATTCGATTTGTTTATATCGCCCTTTACAGCATATGATTTAAATGAATTTTTTCGAAGATATTACGGATTTTAAAATTGCGGGGCGTCGCATTTGCGGTGGTACCGACCGGCCGGGCGGCGCACGGGCCGCTATGTTTTTTATACAGCATTCACAGTTATTCTGTAGTGTATTTAGTATCAGCATTGCACCCGTGCGAAGCTGGGGCGAGTCGCTAGTTCACAATAAATTTTGAATGGGTTTGGATAACATTAAGCATAACATAAGTACGTCAGATAGATCAGAGGGGCAATTGGGTTGTATCCTAAAAAATAATTTAATGTCCATCAGATAGGTTTATAAAAATATTGAGCACGTATTTTTTATTTTTTCTTTCATTCAAATACTTAGGAAAATATATTGATTTGAAATATCGCATGACGTCACGCCATGTTACAAAATATACCACGGCGTGACGTAATTAGCCCCCACTCCGTAACTTTAATACGCTATATCTCAGTAGTTTTTTTGTAATTTCGACAAAATAAAAAATACGTGTCTTAATTTTTTTTATTATTTATAAGACGGACTAATTATTTTTTTGATTTTTATACCTTGGATACATCCCTATTATCGTTATTTTAAGCATGTTCACAGACTGATCTCTGTCTCAATCTATCCAAAATACCTCTAATTTTCCAATATTATGGCAAGGTGGCAAGGTCACATAAAGGGCGATGGAAAAGGCTATGCTCGGAGTTACTCTGCGCGATCGAGAAGATCCGCAACGAAGAAACAAAGTTACCGACAGCTCTTCGAGTCTCTAAAATTAAGTGGCAGTGGGCGGGGCACATTGTTCGTAGAACCGATCACCGATGGGCAGTAAGATTCTGGAGTGGCGGCCACGTACCGGAAAACGCAGCGTAAAGAGGCCCCCAACAAGTTGCACTGATGACCTGCTGAAAGTCGCGGGAAGCCGATGTATATTGGGCAGCTCAAGATCGGTCATTGTAGAAAGCCTTGGGGGAGGCCTTTGTCCAGTAGTGGATATCTACAGGCTGAAAAAACGTGAAGATGGTAAGTTCTTGACATTGTAACAACCAAATGACTGCGAATAGATTAAGATTTTGAAAGACGAGATACTTTAATTATTTTTTTTTTTATTCCTATATCCCAACGAGATTGAACGCAGCTAGTAAGAAATAAAAGTATTAGGAAAGAAAAAGGTACAAAACTAAGTCATATTTATTCATCATCATCATAATTTCAGCCGAAAGACGTCCACTGCCGGACATAGGCCTCCTCCAAGGACCTCCACGCCGCGCCGATGGCATCCAGCAATTTCCCGCAAACTTAGCTAGGACGTCGGTCCACCCGGCCTACCCACGCTACGTCTTCCGGTGCGTGGTCGCCACTCGAGATCCCGTCGGCGCCATCGGACATCGGTCCTACGGGCAATGTACCTGGCAATGAGCCAGATACATTGCCCGTAGGACCGATGCGGCCACTTAAGAGTTGCAATTCTTCGAGCTAAGTCGGTTACTCTCGTTCTTCTGCGGATCTCCACATTTCTGATTTGATCACGTAGTGAAACTCCAAGCATAAAGCTCTCCATTGTCCTTAGAGTGACCTTGAGCTTTCGTATAATGCTCATTGTTAGCGACCACGTCTCAGACTTTTGTCTTTTGTTTTGATATTTATTAAAAAAATATATTTAAATACTTACTTTTTGAAAATAGAAAAAAATAATAATGAAAAACAGAATATTTTATTAACGCAAATAAGTAATGTTTAAGCACCAACAGCGTCGACTACCCACTTAGGTAAAAATTCTCAGAATGAATCTCTTAACACCACTCTAATTCCTTTAATAAATATGGATTATTTATATAAATTCACAAGAATCTAGGCTACAAAGTTCTTTAAAAAGAATAATTAAAGATATCAACATTTTCTCAACTATACACTATGTAAAGCTGAAGAAGAAGAAAACGGAGCATACGCAATTAGAGTGCTGCCTTTCCCTTCGATGAATGCTGGTGTAGCAGTACCTACAAACGCCACAAAAATGAACTACCCGATATAGTGACGTCACACGAATTCTACATCTCGCAATCAGAGTTTACCGTGCAATTAGCACACATACAAGTTCCCAATTTCAAGCATTGGGCAAGTGCCCACCAGAAATAATACCCATCTGGTCGGAGGATCCACCCTTTTCCATGGAGGATGAGTGAATTTTACTCCCTATTCCTCATGCCTCTACACTGGCGTGATGATTTATAAAGACCAATTAAAAAGAATACCCAAAGTGTGAAACAAACAAAGATTCGTTCATAGAGCACGTTTGTGAATCTCGTTTTCTTGTTACGGTTTTACAGCGGGCTAAAGTTTTTTAATTTAAATTCTTGTTACTTCAGGACAAGGCAATGTTACTTTGTTCAACTGTGCAGTTGACGGCCACGTTTTCGGGACCTTTCTACACTCGTAAAACATTGATTCATTGTACAAAAACATAGATATAAAGCCAGGGAAATGTTTTTAGGGTTCCGGCCAGGTACCTTGAAAGGAAAAAAGCGAAACGCACTTTGTTGTCCATCCGTCCAGACAGACGAAAGGGAGATTTTCTCGAGAAAAGGGGTTTTGATAGACGTCTGTCTATCAAAACCCTTTTTCTCGCGAACGTGTGGAGGGAAGTTGAAATTTATATCAAGTTCTCCGGTCTACTGTTCGTTAGAGGTAAAAAACAATTTCTAAAATTATGGAGTCAAAAGATACCTGGGCTACTAATAGGGTATTTGACAAAAAAAAAACTAATTAGTACGTCAGTCACATTACCAAAAAATACTAGACAAGTATTTTTTTCTTTTTTCATATAAACAAAAAATGAAGACGACACAGCGCGTTGAAAACTCGTGTGACGTCACTGGCCGCTAAAAAGTGTAGCGTGCAGTGACGTCACACGAGTTTCCAGCCACCACTCCTGATATTTGATGCTTTTTATATTTGTCAATTTTATTGATTTAATAAAACAAAATATACGTATACAATATTTTTCTATAATCTGAATGACGGACTAATTAGTCTTTTTAGTTAAATACCTTATTATAACATTCAATTTTCATGATCGACGGTCGCAAGGGAATTAAAACCTACAGGTTACTTCCCGTGAACTTAGAATCTTGAATTTTGGTACGAAGCCACGTCTTTTAGCACAAATAAAGAGAAATTTGCGAAAACTGTAAATTTTTAGTTAAATCAAACCTACATGAATTTAAAATCATCATTATCATCATCTCAGCGTTAATCCCAGTCGCATCCGAAGCCTTTTTCAGCTTTGGAATCTGGGGTCCGCCTTTACCAGTCCAACTGCTGATATGGCTAAACTTCGACATTTTCCGTGAAGCGACTGCCGTCTGAACTCTACAACCCGAAGGCGACATCGAAGCATTGCAGCTAGACCAATTGTTGGACTTTTGAGGGCTCCAACAACCCGTAACGACCGCCACTAGATGTTCGTATGGCAACCAGGACCAACGACTTAACGTGCTTTCCGAGGCACGACCAGACCAGTGCAAATATTCATATTCATGCATACAAATATTTGCACTATGCGGGGATCGAAACCGCGCCTCCTTGCGCAGCGGCCGTCTCCACTACCGCTACGCCACGGAGGCTGTCATACATGAATTTAAAATATTTATAATAATTAATTTTAAACTTAGTGTACCTAACACTTTCCTCATGAACGCGTAGAAGTATTAAACAATATTTTATATCAAATACAATTTTCAATACATATTATTTTTTCTTAATTTGTAATTAGCCGTGTGGTGACGGCAGGTCAGAATTGTCACCATCCCCAGACCCCATCTCATCCCGCGGGTATCATACAAGGCGACTACGGGAAAAACCGGATGACCGGCAGCAGCGTCATCTGAGTACTATAATTTTCTAACTGCGATCGCCAACCCGCCTGCCAAGCGTGGCGATTATGGCATTATCCTCCCTAAAATATTTATCCTTGGGGTTTGTCCAGCAGTGGACGTCTTTCGGCTGAAATCATGATTGATGGTGATTAAATTCAAATTTCAATAGATGTCCACAATATCTTAATCAGATTTCTATGTCAACGACATCACAAGAAACAGCAATTTAAGCTTACAAGTTTCTACGGAACCCTCGACTCCCACTTAGCCTTTTCTCAAATAGTATTGGGCTAGGCTCATCAGCCACATCCACAATGACCGCTGAGCAGAAACCATCACATAATGGGAGCATGAAGATGGACAACGCCGGTGAGGACCATAAAGAGATTACGAGACTATCAAATACCATACTATGACTTTTTAAATCCATAATTGTGCTACTGTGAGCAAGGAATAGCGCTATTCATCCAGTGTTTTGCATTCGGCTAGAATAGCCAAAAAGTATTGTGGTATTTATATTCCCTCGATAACTGTGACTGACTGTGAAAAAGGCGCACGTTTGGTATATGGAAATTAAAATACGGAGAGAAACCGCGATCAAGCACAGACAAATAATGAAGAGTTTGGACTTACAGGGGCTTCCGGCGATGTGCTCCTGGTGTGCTGGAGTTGATGGAGGCCTGCACCAGATGTACACTTAGCGCTTTAAATTATATACATACGTATATGTTAAAAAAGAACAACTGTTTTTTGCTCATTTACATCTGCAGGGTGAATACGTAATACACTGACAGTAGCAACATTCTTTTTGACAGTTCAACGACATCCATTGCGTTCTTGAGCAGAGCAATTTTTCAAACATACTTATAAAGCGATGGATTTGAAATATAATTCAAAATAATTTAAATTATGTGTGTTACGCAATTCGACCGACGGAAGGTATTACATAATTAGACAATATTTATGTTAGAAATTAGTGACATTAGTCTTGATCCCATAGTAAAACTTGAACATAGTCATGTGCACCTATACCAGGTCACTCAGAAAGTATTGCGGCAAAAAGTTTTAATGTACGAGAAACTGGCCAGTTATAATTTACGTTCTAAATTCAAAACTTCATGCCTTCAGAATGTACCTATAGATTTTTTTTTTATTATGGCAAAATTCTCTATTTTTGTTCTACGTACCTATCTATTCATGTCGATAATTTCACAATAGGTGTTAGTCACTTTTGCCCGCGTTCGCTTTTTAAATCATTAAAAAGTTAGCGAGATAAAACACAGTCTGTGGAAAGACAAAAAAAAAAGTTTAAATCGATTTAGGCGTTTGAACGTTTCGATCATCTGTTTTAGATATATGTACATTTATTTATATCAATTTCATTAATTATATGGCTAATATTTACATAATTTAAAACAATCTAAATATTTATCTAGCTTAGCCTTGGTTTACGTAATGGGTTTTTTCCGCAAAAAATTATGCTTAATGAGCACACGAAATTCACTTTTTTCCATTTTCTTCTCAGTTAACGCAGTAGTCTGATATTAACGGCAGTCAAAAACAAACTAAATGTCACAGCTTGTTCAATTTTTGACAGGAGTCCACTGATAGATGACTGTTGACGGGAGCAGTGTTGCCATTTCAATTAAGAGGCGGAAAACGTTTAAGTACGGTTACCAAGGGAGGATGTGAAATCTCAATTCGTTATGCCTGGCTTATAATGTTTGTGCTATATAGATGAAGTTCAATTCTTAGCATCATCCGCCTTTTCCCAGCCATATTGGGGTCAGCTTCCAGTCTTACCGAATGCAGTTCTATACCAGTTTTTTAATAATAATAATAAACTACCTAGTGCTCAACTGCAAACCCACCTGATGGTAAGCAATGATGCAATCGTTGATGGTAAAGCGCGCTAGTTTAATAAGAGCCTATTCACTATAAAAAACTGAGTGAATAGGAAGTAAGACAGCAGTTGAGCGAGGTTATGTAATGTTAAACCCAACAACACGACCAACGATGCTGCGCCAGAGGGAGATTGATCTGGAGACCCTCCACGATCAAACTCCCGACACAACAACTTTTGGTGCATCGTACCCGGCAAACAACGCAACACAACTGCTCAGACCCGTCCTCCGTGCGGCTTCACCAGACATCATGCCGGAACACGACGAATCGCTTGGCGGCAAGACTTTGTCTGGTGGGTGGTTACTTCTGCCGGCACCCGATGTCCAGTATTTCACATGAGACGACTTTGACCTCCACAACCCAATAACTGGTTAATACTATACGACTTGCGAAAACTGGTTGTCAGACTTTCAGACTTCTAAAGAACGACAGCGACAACGTGTCATCCGAGACATGGTACATGTTCTTAAGTAGATATGGTCATTGGTCACCCATCCGCGGACGAACCGCGGTAAGTGTAGCTTGACCCGATCGATCGACCCGTGCGGCTATTATTACCTAGCTACAATAAGCTCATGAGGTTTTATATAGAACTAGCTGCTGCCCGCGACTCCGTCCGCGTTTTAATACAAAATAAGCGCCTGTTAAAATAATGGGAGCAATATGCACGTCCGCGTTTACCCCCGTTTTCGCAATGTTTTTTTGTTACTGCTCTGCTCCTATTGGCCATAGCGGGATGTTATATAGCCTATGTCCTTTCTCAGGCTCTAGCTAGACTATCTGTGTACGAGATTTCATCAGAATCGGTTCAGTAGTTTTGGCGTGAAAGCCGGACAGACAGACAGAGATACTTTCGCATTTATAATATTAGTATGGATAATGCGAAAAGGCAAAAATCAGATGTAAAAAAAAACTGGCAGCCCTATTATATTTGTAAAAAAGTTTATCCACTGATTTTCTGATGTACGCACCAGTTTTATCCAACCAAAGTGTTTGTATCAATCCAAAACAAAAGCTGGCCAGTGTTAATTCGCACTGTAAACCACAATGAAACACAAGGTAATTTTTAATTGACCACCGCGTTGATTTTACCTATTTATTCACCGTTTACACTGGGTGAAAAATTATAAAAATAAATATTGAACTTACAAAAGCAAACGTTGTTTTTGCCCTCTCGTTCAAATTAATTATTAAAAATGCATTAAATCGATTTGTGTGTTTGTTTATAAAATAATGAAATGAAAAGTCGATTTTCCGTAAAATGACAAATATTTGACGACATTTAAGTACTGATATTTGTTGATTTTTAGATGGATATTAATTTCGGCATCGAATGATCCAGAGCCGATATTGAACTAACCGTAATTTATTTGTAGAATTTTTGAACATACATATAACACAAAAGCCTTTTACAAATTCGCTAAAACTAGGATGGTTAATGATAATCACTATACTAATACTTTCTGCAATAGTAAAAAAACCTTCTGAATAGCAGGCTTTATACTCAGAAATGATTTTCATTTCTGACTAAAAATAAATTCATCTCTCCAACCCAATACAGCTTCGTACCAAGCAAATCCACACAGATAAGGCGATAATAAAACTAACAATAACTGATCTGTTAGTTTTACAAAAAATGAATGTATAGGAATCTCTCCAGACCTAGCAAAAGCTTTTGGCAGCGAGTCTGCCTCCAGGCTGAAAAAGAAGATGGAGAATATAGGAAATAGGAATTATATGAATATAGGAAATAGAGAATATATGAACTTTTGTCGTCCTCCGTGGCACAGCGGTCAACACGCCTGCCTGCGACGTGGAGGCAGTGACGGATTAACCCGTAATCAAATTAAGCAATTGCCTAGGGCATCACGTCTGGGGGGGCACCAGAACAAGCACAAAAAAGTCCATCCTGAGGGCATCACGAATCACGTCCTCACTCTCACGTCACCAAAAACCACACCAAAAAAGTTCCTAGGACTAATTTGAAAATTCGCGCGTTTTAAGTTGACATAGAGTCCGACCTAGAGTCATAACCCCGCACCCGCTTGCCCACTCGCTGCCCGCTAGTGTATTCGGCAATTCGAATGTACCGGAATATGCGGTGCGACTTTGATTCTTTGGGCCGTGGAAGAATTTAGACTCCCGGGCCCCACGCGCGCTCGTGATAGAAGAGGCACCGGGGTGGTTTTAGTCAGTAAGAGTCTGACAGACCCCGTCGCCTACCCCAGGGCGGCGGACATCCATTGAGGATTTCCACACCGGAAAAAAAATAAAATACACGTAACTGTCAACAACTTCGAGAACAGAGTCTCCAATCTTTATAGGAGTCGGTACAACATGGGCGTTAGACATGACTGGTCTTGTGCATGTTCATTTTAAGACCGACTCGCTCGAAGGCTCTACTGAGGTCTTCGAGCATTGTACTCAGGTCCTCCGTGGTCTCAGCCATGGCTACGATATCATCAGCAAACCGAAGGTGTGTCATATACTCGCTATTGACGTTGATGCCCAGTCCTTTCCAGTCCAGAACCTTGAAGACATCCTCCAATGCAGCGGTGAACAGTTTCGGGGAGATAACATCTCCCTGTCTGACACCACGCTGCAGAGGTATTGGTTTCGAGGTCTGGTCCTGTATTCGGACTGACATGGTGGCGTTTTCGTACAAACCCTTCAGCGCTTAATATACCGATAGTCTATTTGGCACCGCTGGAGAGACTGCAGTACAGCCCAGGTCTCGATCAGGTGTATAAAATAATACATGATGATAAAATTGAATCAGCTTTCCCTAATATGGAAACAGATCCCTGCGTATATTTTTATCGCTTATGATTTCAAATTGCTCAGCGGAGCGTTCTTATACAAAATTAAAATTATTAAAAAAGGACAAAGATGATACAAGAAAGGCTCGATTGTTTATCGATATTATACATAGAGTCCGATATGATAAAAACATTACACGTTAATACTATCTTGCGTGAATCCAATGCCCGAAAAAGCCGCAAGGCGCATTTCAATAAATAAATAAATTATGCTTCAATTGATTTTTATTGTTGTCGCGCCTACTCTACTTCTAAGGTACGTTACATCTGGGCACGCCACAATAGCGGCGGTAAGTCCCCTCTTTGAGGAGTGGCTAGAGAGACGCCACGGTGCCCTAACCTTCCGCCTGACGCAGGTCCTCAGCGGACACGGTTGTTTCAGGAGGTTCCTGTTCCGTATTAGGCGGGAGGAAACGCCAGGGTGTCACCATTGTGTGGATCGCCATGAGGACACGGTGGAGCATACGGTGGGGGTCTGCCCGGCTTGGGTGGAGCACCGCCGTGTTCTCGTAGCGGCGATCGGTGGCGATCTCTCGCATCCGACCCTGGTCCAAGCCATGGTCCGGAGCGAGAGTACATGGCAAGCCGTCACCTCCTTCTGCGAAGCAGTGATGCTGGCAAAGGAGGAGGCGGAGCGCGTGAGACAGCGGGAATCCCAGCGCCCTCACGCCACTAGCCGCCGCAGGAGACGCCCTGGTCGGGAGACCACACCGAACTCCCAGTCACCGTAGGCGCGGGCATGCGGGCGGTGAGCAGTGGGCAGCTCGCCGCCCAGTAAGGACCAGGCCCGAGTCGTCGGCGCGTCGTGTTTCACGTGCGCCTCAAAGAGATGTCAGCACATCGTGACGGGGTCTACGAAGACCGATGCTTCCTGGGTCAGGGTTGCGGGTTGGTTAAACAAGAAACCGTGGCCGTGGCCATCGCACAGGCAAAAGAAGAAACACGGGTGGGTTTTAGTCAGTAAAAATCTGACACGCCCTTCCGCTCCGCCCAGAGCGGGAGAAGTCATTTGATGACTTCCCATCCCAACAAAAAAAAAAAAGAAAGAAAAACATCTCATCATCTTATTTTACAAAAAACGAATGTTTTTAGGCGGTAAAGGTTTAAAGACAGATTCTAGTTGACCTTGATATACGGATAGGGGGGCCCACAGGCGTGGATTGCTTAGGGCATCAAGTAGTCTTAATCCGTCACTGCGTGGAGGCCCCGGGTTCGATCCCCGACCAGGTCATGATGGATAACGATCTTTTCCTGATTGGCCTCAGTCTTGGATGTTCATCTATATATGTATCTTTTATAAATATTGTAACGTTGAGTTAGTATCCCATAACACAAGTCTCAAACTTACTTTGGGGCTAGCTCAATCTGTGTGATTTGTACAAAAAAAAAAAAAAAAAAAAACGAGAAATCCCTTTTAAATTATTTACAGCATATTTTTCTAATAGATCTCGAATAGTTTAAATAGATAAGTAGATAAAGAGTGCAAACATTTATTTTGGTGTACCGTAGGGCGGTGTGCTTGGTCTTATTTGGTTTCTAATCTATATAAATGCATGTTGTCAGAACGGGGGTCATTTGATTATTTCCCATCCAAAACAAAAAAAAAAATATGAATGTAATTTACATAATTCAGTAAAATTATCGAATAATAAAACAATAGCTACTTGTTTTAATCTAGATAATATATTATGTGATTTACAAATACAGGGAATATGAATAAGTTACAGAAAAGTATAACAAATCGGATGAAATTACTATTCAGCAAAATACCTTTGCACTCTGTTTTTAAATTTTTCATAGTGTTGTTTTATCTTTTGTTATATTGGTGTACATAAATAATAAAATAAATAACTAAAAACAAAAGTGAGGTGATTGTCTTGAACGTGCTGAAAAGCTGTGTAATATAAAAGGTTAAAAAAATAAAAAGAAACCTATTCAGTATATAAATACCTAATCCTCCAACAAACCTGTCTCCCAGTCACCTAAAACTCGAAAGCCATACCTTTCAATTAACAAATAAGGCTGGCCATAAGTAATAATTACTTGTAGTCCTATATATCACGATTTATAACGACAGCGGCGTGTAAGTGAAGGAAATACGGGAGTTCAGGTCAAAGTTTTCGGCCCTCCGAGGGCAAAAACTCACGGTAACGACCGCCGACATTATCAGGGAACATAACCTTCACTGAACAGGTAGGTATAGTGCTCAGGATCACAATTTTCGTAATTTTAGTTCAACTGTCTGATTGAACGTTGTCTCTATTCTGTCTTGTTCTGTCAAAAATACTTTTAATTTCCCTACTTTTATGACAAGTTATTGACTGTAATTATTGCTTTGTTAGGGTCGGGACTAAATTTTAAAGTTTTAATTACCATAACCACCGATGATACGGGCAGCACAAGACCGGTCAGTGTGGAAAGCCTTGGGGAAGGCCTTTGTCCAGCAGTGGACTTCTATAGGCTGAAGAAGAAGAAGAATTACCATAACATACCATAACATACCAGGCCATAACATAGAAGTTACCATCCACCAGACAAAGTCTTGCCACCAACCGATTCGTCGTGTTCCGACATAATGTCTGGTGAAGCCGTACAGAGGATGGGTCTGTACGGCTGTCGCGTGTTGCGATGTGTGGCGGGTACGATGCACCATATATTGTTGTGTCGGGAGTTTGGTCATGGAGGGTCTCCAGATTAATCTCCCTCTGGCGCAGCATCGTTGGTCATATTGTTGGGTTTAACATTGCATCAACTCGCTCAACTGCCGTCTTCCTTCCCGTTTACTCAGTTATTTTTTGAGTGAATAGGCTCTTAATATACTAGTGCAGTATACCATCAACGATTGCATCACAACTTACCATCCGGCAGGATTGCAAGCACTAATTTATGATTTAAAAATAAATAACAACAATGAGTCAATAAAGCAGGCATAAATACGCTTCGTGCATTGAGAAAGCGCGTTTGAGAATTGTTTGTTTTATTTTTTAATTTGCCCCATAGACAACGTTTATTTGATTTGCAATACTGGGTGTATGGGACAGCTTGATAAAAACGAAAAGTTTAAATTTAAAGTAGTGTAATAAGTAGTGTATTCTCCAAAATGCATCCTATAGAATACCGACAGGTTGGCTACTCTTCCTGTGTTTCTAGGCTTTGAAGATCGTTTTAAACCATAGGATGGTCGCCAATTAGCCTCTTCGCACGTCACTTCACCATATCCAAAGTTGCCAGGTGGCATAAACGCTGCCTGTTTATTATTAGCTAGCGAAACTCTATGGATGTGATGGGCATATCTAAACATGATAATACTATTGTATTCATAAACCTATAATAAAATAGTATAGAAGAATTTTTACCCGGTTTTCAGTTCGTCTGGATCTATAAATCCGAATTGGCGTAAACACGGCTGCCAGGAAATGGATAAATTTTGTGGCACAGATCGTTTTTTATCTGGATTGCCACATCACATGTCAAACCGCGCGCAACAGCTAATCAAATATAAAGTGGTCAATCACCGTATTCTTCAAACCAATACGATTCGCGAGTTCGCTTACATAAGATACATTATTTTTGCTTGAAATGTACTTTTATATAAAATTCCTGAAGCATGATGAGAACTTATTCAAAGTTTTATAATTCAAAAATGTGAAGATGTGTCTCCATGCTCTATGCTAAGTAACTTAGCAACAGACTTTGTTATGTCATATATAATTTTATTAAATTCTCTTGTCACACTCATCATTATGATTTCCTTATAAAACTTACATTTTATTCCACTGTGTTAATCGTTGTTTTAATTTACGTACTTTAATATTGCGTACTTTAATATGGTAGCAGAGCGTGGTTACGATCCACGGACCTCTGGGTTATGGGCCCAGCACGCTTCCACTGCGCATATTAAAGTTGCGCAAATGCAAATTAAAACACAGTGGAATAAAATAAGGAAATCATAATGATGAGTGTGACAAGAGAATTTAATAAAATTATATATGACATAACAAAGTCTGTTGCTAAGTTACTTAGCATAGAGCATGGAGACACATCTTCACACCCGCCGGACTTTTAAGAATTGACTTCTACACCAATTCTTTCACTTAGGTTTCTTAGGCGTGGTCCGTATAGAGGCTTTGTGAACATGTCAGCAAGTTGTAACTCTGCACAAACTTGCTTTACTTCCAAGACCTTGTTCTGTACACATTCTCTTACGAAGAAATGTTTCAGCTGAATGTGCTTGGTCCTTCTGTGGAATTCGTAGGCGGGGTTCTCTGCCATTTTTATGGCAGACTCATTATCTACGAAAATGGTAGGCATCTTTTCTATTTTTGTCAATTCTTCCAGCAATCCCTTCATCCATATTAATTCTCTGGCTGCTTCAGATAGAGAAACAAGTTCTGCCTCGGTAGAAGAAAGGGCCACTGTTGATTGCTTGATACTTCTCCACATTACGGGACCAGAAAACATCAAAATCATTCCTGATGTCGAGTGTCCGGTTGTAGGGTCACCCCCTAGGTCAGCGTCGCTGAAGCATATCAGCCTTTTTTCCCTGTTCTTTTTAAATGTAAGCCCGTAATTTGAAGTGCCTTTCAGGTATCTCAAGACACGTTTCACTCTTATAATGTCGTGTTTTGTGGGAGAGTCAAGATGCCTTGAGGCAACGCTAACTGCGTAACTGATATCTGGCCTAGTAGCCACCATCAGGTACGCTAGTGCGCCCACAGCTTCTCTGTATGGAAAGTTGTCATCTTCTGAACTTTCTATTTGCTCTTGGCCTATTTTTAAAGCTGGTGTCGGAACTGGTTTGCAGTCACTCATGCCAAACCGTTCTAAAATTTTTTTAGTGTAACTCTTTTGAGTTAATTGAATACTGCCATCTTCTTCAGCTCTGTTAATTTCTTAAAGATGGCGATGATATTCGCGAACATCTTAATAGTTTCATGGACACCGTAGACAAATTAAAAGATCTTGATATCTCGATCAATGCTGAACTATTATCCATAATGATGCTGTATAGTTTATCCGCTGATTATGAAAATTTTCGCATAGCTATAGAGACTCAAGAAAATCTGTTGACTCCAGAAAAATTAAAGATATAAATTATAGAGGAAACTGATGCACGCTGTCGAAATAATAACGAATCCAGCACTAGTACTGAAAATAGTGAAGCTTTTTATGCTTTTTGTAAAATATGCAAAAAGAAAGGCCATGAGACAGAAAAATGTTGGCACAAAAATAAAAAACCGGGAAGCACAAACAAAAATAAAAAGAAAAATTTGAATTACAAATCAAAAAACTCTGAAGAATTTAATAACTTCACGTGCCTTCTCACCAATAATTCTCATAAAAAAGGATGGATTCTAGACAGTGGGTGCACATCTCACATGACATACACAGAAAAACTGTTGTATAATATGAAAAAACAGACAAATACTTTAAAACTTGCTTCAAAAGATAAGACTGCTGAAATTAAGGGTTCAGGATCTGCCCGAATCAGAGTTAAACAAGGGAATGTAAATCTCGGTAACGTCCTATATGTACCAAGCTTGTGTGCAAACCTGCTTTCAGTTGGAAAGATTACTGACACTGGTAAAACTGTCTTATTCACTCAAGATAAGGCGATAATAAAAAATAAAAGTGAAGGAATATATATGGAAGCACATAGAGCAAAAAATGGTTTATATTACCTGAAAACAGAAAATAACTTCGCTAATGTCGCAAATGAGACTAAAAATCAAAAGCTTAATACGAATAATGAGATAAAAAATTGGCACAGCAAACTGGGTCACATGTGTGAAAGAGACATGAGATATGCACTCAAAAACAATTCCCTAATCGGTCTAGATTTTGATAGCAGACAATCGTTAGGAGAATGTGAAACCTGTATCAAAGGGAAGCTGACCAGATCTCCAAGCAAGCCAAGCGAAAGCACTCGAACTAGCCAAAAACTAGAGATCGTTCATAGTGACGTTTGTGGACCTATACAAACGCCCACATTAAATGGAAATAAATATATGGTTACGTTTATCGATGACTTCAGTCGTTATTGTTACGTATATTTCATAAAAAAGAAGTCTGAGGTACTGGAAAAATTCAAAGAATACAAAAGCTTAGTAGAGAACTTTACAGGAAACAAAATAAAATTCCTACAAAGTGACAATGGAACAGAATACTGTAACCATAACTTTGACAAATTTCTCAAAGACTGTGGCATATCTAGAAGACTAACTGCACCTTATACTCCACATCAAAATGGCATCGCAGAAAGGAAAAATCGAACCTTAATTGAAAAGGCTAGATGCATGATGATAGAATCAAAAGCACCCAAATACCTGTGGGGTGAAGCTGTTTTTGTTTCCAACTATTTATCTAATAGAAGCATTAATCAGAGCATACACAACTTAACACCTTTTGAGAAGTGGGTGGGCAGAAAGCCATGTGTAAACCATTTATATGTTTTTGGAACTAAAGCATTTGTTCTGATAAAAGGAAAACAAGGACATAAGTTTTCTCCTAAAGCCATGACTGGTATATTTGTTGGATACTCAGAAACATCTAAAGCCTTCCGTGTGTATGTACCAACGAAAAAGCAAATTGTGATCACCAAAGATGTGCGGATTATAAAGAAGATGTTCTATGATGGTAATAACATAACACCAATTGACAACTTGCATACTGAAACGGTACTAGACACAGACAGTGGAGATGACGATGAGATTCAAATCGTGAATAATCCTGTGATTGTTAATAATCCAAATAATGATGCAGTTCAAAATCCGATGATTGATAGTACGGAAAACCTAGTTGATGGTAACAATTTAAATGATTCTGTCTATGAAGACATTGAAAATGATGCCCACAACGAGAATGTCAATGATATTGAAAATGAAAGTGGTGATAATTCAACAGAAAATCTGGAGGTTCATGAAACAGGGTCCAGATACGATTTGAGAGATAGATCGAGGATTATTCCACCCAGTCGATTCCAAGATTGCCTTATGGCGGCTATTGAAAAAGCTTTTCAGAGCGAGGATCTCGAACCTACATTATACAAAGAAGCCATTGAGTCTAAAGATAAATTAAAATGGCTGGATGCCATGCAAAGTGAAATAAATTCACTTAATGAAATGGGAACTTGGACTTTAGTGGATTTGCCGAAGAACCGAAAGATTTTACCGTGCAAATGGGTATTTAAAATAAAAAGAAACCCCGACGGAACCGTTGAACGGTACAAAGCACGCTTGGTAGTCAAAGGTTTTTCTCAAAAACCAGGGATTGACTACGACAAGACGTTCAGCCCAGTTGTAAGACTAAATACAATACGAGCTGTACTGGGCTTGGCAGCACAGGAAAACTTGATTCTTCAACAATTTGATGTTTCAACAGCCTTCCTAAATGGTAAGGTAAAGAAAGAGATTTATATCTCACAACCTGAGGGTTACGAAGATGGATCAAAGAAAGTATGCAGGCTAAAAAGGAGCCTTTACGGATTAAAACAAGCTCCACTCTGCTGGAATGTTTGCATTTCCGAGTTTTTACAATCAAAGGGCTTCAAACGAAGTGAATATGATCCATGCTTATACATCCGGGAACAAGTCGTGCTAGCCCTCTATGTCGACGACGGCTTGGTTGCCACTACGTCAAAAGAAGCAGGCAAACAGTTTATTAAAGAACTGCAGAAATCTTTTAAGATTACCACCAAACCGGCGTCCTATTTCCTAGGCTTAGAAATTAAGAGAGCTGAAGAAGATGGCAGTATTCAATTAACTCAAAAGAGTTACACTACAAAAATTTTAGAACGGTTTGGCATGAGTGACTGCAAACCAGTTCCGACACCAGCTTTAAAAATAGGCCAAGAGCAAATAGAAAGTTCAGAAGATGACAACTTTCCATACAGAGAAGCTGTGGGCGCACTAGCGTACCTGATGGTGGCTACTAGGCCAGATATCAGTCACGCAGTTAGCGTTGCCTCAAGGCATCTTGACTCTCCCACAAAACACGACATTATAAGAGTGAAACGTGTCTTGAGATACCTGAAAGGCACTTCAAATTACGGGCTTACATTTAAAAAGAACAGGGAAAAAAGGCTGATATGCTTCAGCGACGCTGACCTAGGGGGTGACCCTACAACCGGACACTCGACATCAGGAATGATTTTGATGTTTTCTGGTCCCGTAATGTGGAGAAGTATCAAGCAATCAACAGTGGCCCTTTCTTCTACCGAGGCAGAACTTGTTTCTCTATCTGAAGCAGCCAGAGAATTAATATGGATGAAGGGATTGCTGGAAGAATTGACAAAAATAGAAAAGATGCCTACCATTTTCGTAGATAATGAGTCTGCCATAAAAATGGCAGAGAACCCCGCCTACGAATTCCACAGAAGGACCAAGCACATTCAGCTGAAACATTTCTTCGTAAGAGAATGTGTACAGAACAAGGTCTTGGAAGTAAAGCAAGTTTGTGCAGAGTTACAACTTGCTGACATGTTCACAAAGCCTCTATACGGACCACGCCTAAGAAACCTAAGTGAAAGAATTGGTCTAGAAGTCAATTCTTAAAAGTCCGGCGGGTGTGAAGATGTGTCTCCATGCTCTATGCTAAGTAACTTAGCAACAGACTTTGTTATGTCATATATAATTTTATTAAATTCTCTTGTCACACTCATCATTATGATTTCCTTATAAAACTTACATTTTATTCCACTGTGTTAATCGTTGTTTTAATTTACGTACTTTAATATTGCGTACTTTAATATGGTAGCAGAGAAAAAATAACGAATAAATAAATGTTGTGTAAGTTGGATGGAAAATAAATAAAAGGCAAACAAATGTCGGCAGTAAAAATCCAACCACTTGGTAAAGAAAACTATGACACTTGGGTCATTCATGCGAAAGCATATCTAACAAAGATTAAACTTTGGCAATATGTATGCCGTGTACCAGAGGCAGGAGATCTAGAAAACGACGAATTAGCAAGGTCAGAATTGCTCCTGCTGATTTCACCTTCAGAGCTACGGCAGGTAAAGAATTGCAAGTATGCTAAAGATATCTGGGTCACCCTAAATTCGATTTACGCGAGTAAAGGACCTGCCAGAAAGGCGACACTTTTGAAGAAACTTGTTTTATCTAAACTTAAAGATGGCGATGATATTCGCGAACATCTTCATAGTTTCATGGACACCGTAGACAAATTAAAAGATCTTGATATCTCGATCAATGCTGAACTATTATCCATAATGATGCTGTATAGTTTATCCGCTGATTATGAAAATTTTCGCATAGCTATAGAGACTCAAGAAAATCTGTTGACTCCAGAAAAATTAAAGATCAAAATTATAGAGGAAACTGATGCACGCTGTCGAAATAATAACGAATCCAGCACTAGTACTGAAAATAGTGAAGCTTTTTATGCTTTTTGTAAAATATGCAAAAAGAAAGGCCATGAGACAGAAAAATGTTGGCACAAAAATAAAAAACCGGGAAGCACAAACAAAAATAAAAAGAAAAATTTGAATTACAAATCAAAAAACTCTGAAGAATTTAATAACTTCACGTGCCTTCTCACCAACAATTCTCATAAAAAAGGATGGATTCTAGACAGTGGGTGCACATCTCACATGACATACACAGAAAAACTGTTGTATAATATGAAAAAACAGACAAATACTTTAAAACTTGCTTCAAAAGATAAGACTGCTGAAATTAAGGGTTCAGGATCTGCCCGAATCAGAGTTAAACAAGGGAATGTAAATCTCGGTAACGTCCTATATGTACCAAGCTTGTGTGCAAACCTGCTTTCAGTTGGAAAGATTACTGACACTGGTAAAACTGTCTTATTCACTCAAGATAAGGCGATAATAAAAAATAAAAGTGAAGGAATATATATGGAAGCACATAGAGCAAAAAATGGTTTATATTACCTGAAAACAGAAAATAACTTCGCTAATGTCGCAAATGAGACTAAAAATCAAAAGCTTAATACGAATAATGAGATAAAAAATTGGCACAGCAAACTGGGTCACATGTGTGAAAGAGACATGAGATATGCACTCAAAAACAATTCCCTAATCGGTCTAGATTTTGATAGCAGACAATCGTTAGGAGAATGTGAAACCTGTATCAAAGGGAAGCTGACCAGATCTCCAAGCAAGCCAAGCGAAAGCACTCGAACTAGCCAAAAACTAGAGATCGTTCATAGTGACGTTTGTGGACCTATACAAACGCCCACATTAAATGGAAATAAATATATGGTTACTTTTATCGATGACTTCAGTCGTTATTGTTACGTATATTTCATAAAAAAGAAGTCTGAGGTACTGGAAAAATTCAAAGAATACAAAAGCTTAGTAGAGAACTTTACAGGAAACAAAATAAAATTCCTACAAAGTGACAATGGAACAGAATACTGTAACCATAACTTTGACAAATTTCTCAAAGACTGTGGCATATCTAGAAGACTAACTGCACCTTATACTCCACATCAAAATGGCATCGCAGAAAGGAAAAATCGAACCTTAATTGAAAAGGCTAGATGCATGATGATAGAATCAAAAGCACCCAAATACCTGTGGGGTGAAGCTGTTTTTGTTTCCAACTATTTATCTAATAGAAGTATTAATCAGAGCATACACAACTTAACACCTTTTGAGAAGTGGGTGGGCAGAAAGCCATGTGTAAACCATTTATATGTTTTTGGAACTAAAGCATTTGTTCTGATAAAAGGAAAACAAGGACATAAGTTTTCTCCTAAAGCCATGACTGGTATATTTGTTGGATACTCAGAAACATCTAAAGCCTTCCGTGTGTATGTACCAACGAAAAAGCAAATTGTGATCACCAAAGATGTGCGGATTATAAAGAAGATGTTCTATGATGGTAATAACATAACACCAATTGACAACTTGCATACTGAAACAGTACTAGACACAGACAGTGGAGATGACGATGAGATTCAAATCGTGAATAATCCTGTGATTGTTAATAATCCAAATAATGATGCAGTTCAAAATCCGATGATTGATAGTACGGAAAACCTAGTTGATGGTAACAATTTAAATGATTCTGTCTATGAAGACATTGAAAATGATGCCCACAACGAGAATGTCAATGATATTGAAAATGAAAGTGGTGATAATTCAACAGAAAATCTGGAGGTTCATGAAACAGGGTCCAGATACGATTTGAGAGATAGATCGAGGATTATTCCACCCAGTCGATTCCAAGATTGCCTTATGGCGGCTATTGAAAAAGCTTTTCAGAGCGAGGATCTCGAACCTACATTATACAAAGAAGCCATTGAGTCTAAAGATAAATTAAAATGGCTGGATGCCATGCAAAGTGAAATAAATTCACTTAATGAAATGGGAACTTGGACTTTAGTGGATTTGCCGAAGAACCGAAAGATTTTACCGTGCAAATGGGAAGAAACCCCGACGGAACCGTTGAACGGTACAAAGCACGCTTGGTAGTCAAAGGTTTTTCTCAAAAACCAGGGATTGACTACGACAAGACGTTCAGCCCAGTTGTAAGACTAAATACAATACGAGCTGTACTGGGCTTGGCAGCACAAGAAAACTTGATTCTTCAACAATTTGATGTTTCAACAGCCTTCCTAAATGGTAAGGTAAAGGAAGAGATTTATATCTCACAACCTGAGGGTTACGAAGATGGATCAAAGAAAGTATGCAGGCTAAAAAGGAGCCTTTACGGATTAAAACAAGCTCCACTCTGCTGGAATGTTTGCATTTCCGAGTTTTTACAATCAAAGGGCTTCAAACGAAGTGAATATGATCCATGCTTATACATCCGGGAACAAGTCGTGCTAGCCCTCTATGTCGACGACGGCTTGGTTGCCACTACGTCAAAAGAAGCAGGCAAACAGTTTATTAAAGAACTGCAGAAATCTTTTAAGATTACCACCAAACTGGCGTCCTATTTCCTAGGCTTAGAAATTAACAGAGCTGAAGAAGATGGCAGTGTTCAATTAACTCAAAAGAGTTACACTAAAAAAATTTTAGAACGGTTTGGCATGAGTGACTGCAAACCAGTTCCAACACCAGCTTTAAAAATAGGCCAAGAGCAAATAGAAAGTTCAGAAGATGACAACTTTCCATACAGAGAAGCTGTGGGCGCACTAGCGTACCTGATGGTGGCTACTAGGCCAGATATCAGTTACGCAGTTAGCGTTGCCTCAAGGCATCTTGACTCTCCCACAAAACACGACATTATAAGAGTGAAACGTGTCTTGAGATACCTGAAAGGCACTTCAAATTACGGGCTTACATTTAAAAAGGGAGGGTAGATGGCTCTGCATCTAGTCTAACGTGTCAAAACCGCTCCGTAATTTAAAATTTGTTAAAATTATTATAAGTGCATATAAACGAATAAAAATAAGTGAACCAAGCAAACATCACCTAATTAACCTGTGATAGTGTTATCCACGGATTTAATACACGGTAATACAAATTAATACAGTGAACTTACAACACAATATACTGTGATCAATATACTTCGTTTTATAATAACAAATACGGACAAGAACAACAGTAATAAACTAAATAAACATTGTGTGTTCCTTAATTATCATAATAATTCGTGTAGTAAATAAAAAAAAAAAACGATAACAAAAACCTAGTGAAAAAGTGACTCATAGTGATTTGAATTCAAACCGTCACATGTCATCAACTAATAAAAGAATAAAGATTTGTGGCAACTGGTGAATAAATTGAGCACGCTTAGTTAGGTTTGATTGGCGTAGTTGCTAACGTATGTCAATTTTTGCAATTCAGCCTCACACGAGTGTCACGAGTTCAAACCCCAGTGACACAACATCACTTTTCGTCAGTCTCAAAATTAATTATTTGGAATATAAAGCATGTTATAATATAATTAGAAGCTCATAATACATATTACTATTGCTCAACTAATACGATCACACAAAATGTCATCAAACACAAATGCAAAAAGTAACAGCAAAGTGGCAGCACTAGTAACATGCTTTAAATGCAAAAAAAGTGTAAACATAAAAACTACTGCTTTGTGCTCTGCCTGTGACAATAGATATGAATTGGAATGCGACGGGTATCCAGAACAAACGTATCGCCTTAAAGACGCAGAATCTAAAAAAAAATGGAGATGTAAGGTGTGTATCAAAAATAAAAAATACGCTAATACCGACAGTACAACCAATGTTACCGTGAGAAAAAAATTAACTTCTATAAAAACACCCTCACCGATAGAACAGTCTCAATGTATCGAAGATATAGTACAGGATAAAGCGGTGAATCGCCTATCTTCGATTCAAAATACAGCAGATATACTTGATTCCCATATACTGACGGAGTGCGAGATATCTAGTGAACCATGTACTCCCAATAAACAGTTATCAATGAGTGTCGACGGTACTGTGTCTGACTTAGTATTAGTCTCAGAAATGAAGGAAACAATCGCTCAGCTCACATTAAAACTCGAAATCGCTGAGAATGAATTAGGAAATATATTATTGGAAAACACCGATCTACATAAGCAAATAAATAAATTAGTAACTGAAAATAAAACACTAAAATCTTTATGCCAGTCACCCTCCATGTTTGCAACTCCGACTACAAGCACTAAAAAGAAAAAGAGGCAAGGTTTGTCAAATCAACACAAGATACTCTCTACACCGTCCTTAACATCCAGACTTGTATCCAGATCGTACGTCGATACTGACAGCGATGAACATGTGCCATTCTTGGAACAAGAAATTGTTAATCTGCAGCAGCAACTGAAGGTTGCGCAACTAGAAATAGCAACCCTCATGGACCGTATTACGACCCTAATGCAGAATAGTTGCAATATCTTTGAACCTGTCGCTCGTATGGAAATAAAGCGAAATGTAGTAAACACCGCCAGTCCTCAGAAAATTGCTACCACAGACGGACAGACTAAAAGAAAAATGTTTATTTTTGGTACTCAGCGCTGCGTTGGACTTGCAGCGGCCATCTCACACTCAAGGACAAATACACAATATGAGAAATACAGACTCGTCTCTATTACAAAGCCAAATGCGCCTTGCAGTGAAATAATAGCAAACTGCAGAAATACCAAATTGACAAATGAAGACAAAATTATAATATGCATAGGCGAAAATGATAAAAATCCAAAACTATTATTGTCACAATTGCAAATTATACTCAATACATTCTTAAATAATACTGTTATTGTGTTAAATGTCGTCAATAACATGTACCTCAATGTCCGTAAGTTAAACTATTGTATAAAGAATATTTGTAATAAATATAGAAAATGTCACTTTTTAAATGAAACATCCACGAAACTCTCCGATGTTTGTGAGTCCATAAATTATATCATAGATTACTGTGACTATAGTGATAAATATTTAAATCCGAGTGAAATTCGAAAAATAATAGCGAGTAACAAATCAAGATCTAAATTAAACGTTTCAACAAGCGAACCCAAAAAAGGCACAATTCCCTATTACTTTAGTCGTATTAAGAATAGATCAAACACGGATAGGTTCTCTTTACAATGTAACGAAAAGGGTAAAATAGGAACTATACCCTATTACTTTCCTGTGATAAACAAGCGCGACTCATTTTTTCGTATCTCAAAACAACACAAGCACAACACATCACTTTAGAATATTTCACCAAAATATCGCCAGTTTGTTATCCAAACAAGAACTGTTAGAAATCACAATTCAAGAATTAAAAGAAGTAAACGTTGACCCAGATGTAATATGTCTATCTGAAACTTTTTTAAAAAAAGGCTGTGAAAACTACGTAAAACTGTACAATTATGAAATGGCTGCTGGCTTCTGTAGAGATAAACAAAGAGGTGGCACGTGTATATTAATTAAAAAAGGCTTAAATTACAAAGAATTAATATTCGTAAAAAACTATGCAACTCAGAACACGTTTGAAGCTTGTGGTGTAGAGGTAACAAATATTAAACTTGTAATTATATGTGTTTATAGAACGCCCCAATCTGATCCAAATCAGTTTTTAACAAAATTGCATAAACTTTTACACGATTTGCTAAAAAAATACAAATCTAAAGTAAATTTAGTTATAGCCGGTGATATAAATATAAATACATTGAAAAAAGGTAACATTACAAAAGAATTGCAAGATTTGTGTAACAATTATTATTTGAAAATCCATATAACTGTTCCTACACGTAAGCTGTCTTGTATTGACCATATCTTGAGCAATATTACCAACGCTACATCATCTGTACTACCCCTGTACCTTTCCGATCATGACACTGCACAAATGTTAAGCTTTCCTACTAAACATAAACTACAAAAAGCACCAATATACTACATTTCTAAAAGAGACTACAGCTTAGATAACGTTCGTAAATTCAAAGAATGCTTGGTAAACCTTACTTGGTCTGAGATTTATCAAGATACTGATGCAAATTCCGCATTCAGTGATTTCCATGAACTGGTAAGCCTATTCTATAACCTCTGTTTCCCCAAGGTTAGAGTTAGAGTGAACCGCGATAATAAAAACACTCAAAAGTGGATAAGCAGAGGAATACGTCTAAGTTGCCAAACTAAACGGAGGCTACGTTACCAGTATTACAAAACTAAAAATTCTATTAATAAAATTAGATACAAAAATTACTCCAATTTGCTGAAGAAATGTATTTACGGATCAAAAAAGAACGCCAATATAAAATATATTAACACACAGGATAACAAGTGTAAAGCCACATGGACTGTCATTAAAAACGAAATAAATAGTACTACCCTCAAAGACAACATAGAAATGATAAAGTTAAAAGATGCTGTAGTTACTGACCCGGTAGAAATGGCTTCTCTATTTAACAGCCATTATGCAAATTTAACGCATAACGCACGAACTCAACAAAGTGCTGGTCCAAACTCTAGGGAAAATATAAGTGTCAACTCTATGTTTTTGAAACCTATGCTGGAAAGTGAAGTTCGACAGGAAATAATATGTTTAAGCAATACCAGAGCAGAAGGTTATGATGAAATTAGCACAAAAATCTTAAAAGCCTGCTGTAATGAACTGACTGGGATCTTAACTCACCTAATCAATATGTCATTTACATCTGGAAGCTTTCCCGATAAATTAAAATTATCCATAGTAAAGCCGATATTCAAAAAAGGAGATAAATGTGATATCGATAATTATCGTCCTATAACTTTAGTACCTATCTTCTCCAAAATTTTTGAAAAATGTATGTACAAAAGAATAGTTAATTTTTGCAATAAGTTCCAAATAATAATTGATGAGCAGTTTGGGTTTCAAAAAAATAAATCCACGTCTTTAGCCATTTTCACCCTTATGAAAAATATACTTTCGAATATTAACAAGAACCAAATCACTACTGGTCTTTTCTTTGATTTATCGAAAGCCTTCGATCTGGTGTCACACAAAATATTGCTGGATAAGTTAGAGAACATCGGGATTAGGGGACCTCCTCTACAGTGGATATCGTCATATTTATGTAATAGAAAACAACGTGTCATAATCAATAAAATTACCAAAACTAAAGATATGACATCCTACTCATCGCAATATATGGTTAATAAGTATGGTGTTCCACAAGGAAGCGTACTAGGCCCATTATTATTTATTTTATATATAAATGACATCATAAAAATAACCAAGCACAAATGCGTATTATTTGCTGACGACATAACAATCATAGTGACATCTGATAGAATGAAAAGTACCATTGCAGATCATGAATTAGATATCAATAATACAATAGATATGTTATTAAATTGGCTTGACATGAATCATTTAAAAATGAATTTAGAAAAATCAGTTTACATTCAATTTAATCAATCAAATAATAATAAATACAACATAAAATTGAATATAACTAAAATTAAGGAAGTAACACATACCAAATTTCTGGGTGTTACAATAGATAAAGACATTAATTGGAAAGAACACGTAGATAATGTTAGTACTAGAATTAATAAATTCGTCTATGCGCTGAAACAGGTTAAAAATGTAACAAATTTAAAAACTGCTATTATTTCTTACCATGCGTATGTAGAATCTTTACTACGCTATGGTCTTGTGATGTGGGGTAATGGTACAGATGTAAATAGAGCATTTGTCGCTCAAAAGAAATGCATAAGAGCAATATGTGGCCTTCAACCGGATGACTCCTGCCAACCAGTATTTAAAAGACTTGGTTTGTTACCGTTAACATCACTTTATATTTATGAGATATGCATGTTTGTTAGGCAACATCAAGATTTATTTGTAAAAGCAAATGACATTTGTGTCCGAAACCGACGAGACCCCTGCAGGCTCGTACTAAGTGATATTCCGAGGCTATCTAAATATAGTAAAAGCTGTCTTGCAATGTGTGTACGTTTATATAATAAGTTGCCCAATGATATCAAAAACGTTAATACTACATTATTTAAAAAGAAAATGTACGAATGGCTATCTGTAAATAGTTTTTATAGTGTAAAAGAATTCATTGACAAAAAATGTTAATGTCAGTTATATTCTGAAAAATTTGCATGCTTATTTTATATTGGCAAAACATGTTCGTTCTAAATTTTATTGATACCATCATTGTATACCGTGTTTTTAGGCAAATAAATATATTATTATTATTATTATTATTATTAAGAACAGGGAAAAACGGCTGATATGCTTCAGCGACGCTGACCTAGGGGGTGACCCTACAACCGGACACTCGACATCAGGAATGATTTTGATGTTTTCTGGTCCCGTAATGTGGAGAAGTATCAAGCAATCAAGAGTGGCCCTTTCTTCTACCGAGGCAGAACTTGTTTCTCTATCTGAAGCAGCCAGAGAATTAATATGGATGAAGGGATTGCTGGAAGAATTGACAAAAATAGAAAAGATGCCTACCATTTTCGTAGATAATGAGTCTGCCATAAAAATGGCAGAGAACCCCGCCTACGAATTCCACAGAAGGACCAAGCACATTCAGCTGAAACATTTCTTCGTAAGAGAATGTGTACAGAACAAGGTCTTGGAAGTAAAGCAAGTTTGTGCCGAGTTACAACTTGCTGACATGTTCACAAAGCCTCTATACGGACCACGCCTAAGAAACCTAAGTGAAAGAATTGGTCTAGAAGTCAATTCTTAAAAGTCCGGCGGGTGTGAAGATGTGTCTCCATGCTCTATGCTAAGTAACTTAGCAACAGACTTTGTTATGTCATATATAATTTTATTAAATTCTCTTGTCACACTCATCATTATGATTTCCTTATAAAACTTACATTTTATTCCACTGTGTTAATCGTTGTTTTAATTTACGTACTTTAATATTGCGTACTTTAATAAAAAATAAATATAATTTTTTCATTATCTTATTTTATTTTTGAAGCCGGTCAAGTAAATCTCATAATAAGAACAAAATAGGAGTTTTGACGGGAAACCTAAATGAGTGTCACGCGCATTTTTCATTGGACTTTTAAAATTATTTAGTGTCGTTTTCTCAATAAAAGCGCGTTAATTATGTAGTAAAATTTGCATTCAGTAAATAATTCACAAAGAACATTGAAATATCGCAGCATAGTGGCCACATCATGACTTTGCCTCAAACCAAAGAGACCTTCCACATAGACGGTTTACGCGGCCGTTTTTTTCAAATGTCTTTGGCGATATCCGCCATTATTGTGAAATAAAATTTGCAACTAATTTCTATAATTTCTTACACGTGTTATTGGCAAAATTGTGGTATATATTCCACAGAGGCCATTGATCAAGAGTTGAGGTGGAATCTCACCTTAAAAAAAGAAGAAGAAGAAAAACAATAAAATACACCAAAATCTTAGTCTTATTCTACGATTTAGACTGAAATAATCAGAAACGGATCAAAACAAAACAAATATCATATGCTGTCTGTTGTAGTTTAAAGAAGGGGAACACTGTTGGAGCTGCTGAACCTTGGACAAAACCATCTTAGCATTGTGTAGATTCAATTTCTTAGTATTGTATAATTGCATGGCAAACGTGTGAGCACAATGTACGAATGTGCTGTAAGGCATTTATTTGTTGGGTTAGTCTTTTTATTGACTTAATTGTGCTCTGGCTGCTGAGAGTATGTCATGCTCACTCTCGCTGATGATAATGTCTCGCTGATGGTGGCGTGTGTTTTGGGTCATTGGGTTCCCTTCGATATGGTTGAGCTGAATGATGCTGATCCATACGTCATGTTCGTGAACGGACGCCGTCGGAGGGGACTGGTCATCTCTTAGCTGTCACGGCGTATTTTAATATCTGAATTGATTTTTGTATGTTTTCCATAATGGACGCTCTCAGCGTACAATATATTTCTGCATCGTTCTCACGCGGTTGATTTCAACATGAATGATGTAATCAAATATTTGTAACAATAGCTTAAAAATTTAAAAGAGTGTCCATGGAGTTTCTTGCCCGTTCTTCTCCATAGGTACCTACTCTTTTGAATGGGCGACTAGCTTCATCTAATTGACTGACCGACCTTCTGACAATTCAAAAGTGCCTGTAACTGGTTTATTTGAAATAAATGATTTGATTTGATTTGATTTGATTTGAAACAAATACAAACAGGAATATGAAAAAAAAACTTACGAAAATATCATCCTCAAAAATATAATTTCATATAGTATATTTAATCCAGTATACCATATACATAACTAACTAAGTGACTGGCTCTCAAAAGTCTGTTAAATACCCTATAATGAGCAATTTTCCAGGAACTTTCCTTTGAATTGATAGTGCTGCCGGCACTTTTAGTAATAGAAGAGTGTTGTTTGTATCTTTTTTGTTTGTTTAAATAAAACTTTCTTCTTTTCTTTTCTTTAGAGTGAATACTACTTCAACTCTTTAATGGCCTCTGTGGTTAGATACCACAATTTTGCCAATAACACGTGTAACAAATTATAGAAATTCTTTAAAAATTTATTTCACAATAATGGCAGATATCGCCAATGACAGTTGAAAAAACGGCCGCGTGAGCCGACTAAGACGAGATTTGATGCTAAGCCCTTATGGGGCCACTATGCTGCGATATTTCAATGTTTTTTATGCATTTAAATAAATCAAAACATGACTTATGACATTCTGTCCCTGTTAGTTCTTGCTTGCTACAGATTAAATTAACCGTAATAAATCAAATTTAAAAAATAACATAAGTTATGGTAGCGCTATCTCTTGATGACTTTTGAAACTAACATATGAGAAAACTGTTCATTTTCATGTTCACCTTTGCGTCTTTTTTCGGTAGCTCTATAGTACCAACCTTCTGCACCTTCCTATGTTGTACCTACATGCTACACATCGTAAATAAAGGCACAAGTAATTCTTTTCTCTGCCCAGCAGACAATTCTCCTTAGTTAACGATGCTTTTTGAGAACGTCATGGTTTTATGGCGGTTTCGAGAAAATTGTTTAGTTTTATTGGTAGGTAGGTATGTTAAGTTTGTTTTGATAGGTTCGGCTATGATTATGCGGTAGTGTCGTACGGTGGTAACACCGGGGTGATTTTTAGTTAGTAAGCGTGTGACAGTCATATGGACATCAATGAGCATTATATATGCTGAAAAATAAATGATTAGGTATGTTTTTCAGAAAGAGTATTTTCATTATCATCATTTGTTATGACTTTGCTACATTCTAACAAGGCACACAGCCATCGCATTCTCCTTCTAGGCATCTCACAGATGGCGCCACTGTTCGGCGTCCTCCGCCTTACGCATCCAATCTGTCCCAGCCAAGTTTTCTAGTCGTCAGATGAGAGGCATCCTACCACTTACCTTTTTTACGCGTTACTACTTTCAAAGTAAACGACGTTATTTTTTGTATATGCGAAACCAGAAACACGTGTCCCTTCACCGCGTCCGCGTCCGGCCTTTGCCTCGGATCGTGAGTGAATTGCAGGATCTTATGCGTAAAATCAAATGGACCGGTTCTCGAAAACAGCGGTGCGGCAGCGGGCAGCGAGCGGTGTACTTCTCGCGCTCGAATCTTGCGGGCAGCTGGCGGGTAGCGAGTGGTGATCGAGCGTTAGGAATAAATTTGAATCAAAAAGATGTTGCTGCCATTGTTCAGACATTTCTTTCGAGAATAAAAACAAATATCTCGTCGAAACAATCGTGAACACAACTCTACGCGGCTATAGTGACGCGCGATTTGCCTGCTAGTTTCGAGAACGGGTCTTCGATGCCCGCCCGGCTCCCGCGCCGCTGCCGCCGCCGCCCCGCTGCCCGTAAGATTCGAGGCAGCGGCCTCCAGGCCGCGCCATCAGGGGCGCGGCGTGTGGGTGCCCTGCCTCACGCTCCTAGTACTATGACATAACGTCAGCAGAGTTGCGTGCTCGTTAACTACACTGCAACAATTTCTAAATGTATTTGGGAAAAAATATAACATGGTGTAAAAATGATTGTAATCGATTCAGTTGCTTATTCTGAACAAACTATATTCAGGTTTCGAATAGGTAAAGAAAAAATAACATTGCATATTCAAGTCTCATCATCATCTTAGCGTTAATCCTAGTCGCATCCGAAGCTTTTTCAGCTTTGGAGTCTGGGGTCTGACCTCCACAATCTGCAAGACTGCCATTAGATGTTCTTATGGTAACCGGGACCAACGGCTTAACGTGCTTTTCGGGGCACGACCAGACCAGTGCAAATATTCATATTCATATTTGCACTGCGCGGAAATCGAACCCGCGCCTCCTTGCATATTCAAGTTTATGGCAGTGTATACTGCAGAGGCGGCCACATAACATAGCGTCCGCATCAGCTAATGATACAATATCATTACTAATAGGCTATTAATTAAATAATAGTAAAAAAAGATAACCATTTGTAAACAAAAAAAAATATGTAAGTTAAAATGTTAAGCATAAGTTACTATTTTCACAATTGTGTGTTAAGTGTTTATCTATAATAATATATAAAGCTGAAGAGTTTGTTTGTTTGTTTGTTTGTTTGTGCGCGCTAATCTCAGGAACTACTGGTCCGATTTGAAAAATTCTTTTTGCGTTGGATAGCCTATTAATCCAGGAAGGCTTTAGGCTATATAACATCCCGCTATGACCAATAGGAGCAGAGCAGTACTAAAAAATGTTGCAAAAACGGGAGCTAACGCAGTCGTACATATTGCTTCCATTATTTTAACAGGCGCTTATTTTATATCAACTCAGATCTTTTGAATTTTTTTCGGAACGGGACGAACAGCGCACTCAGTTACCATTGAACTTAGCTCATGAGGAAATGCAATATTGGTAAAAGCAGTGAGCGCGGAAGCATGTTACAGCAGTGTAAGTTGTTAGTTTGGTATGAATACATATAATCTATCCATACTAATATTATAAATGCGAAAGTAACTCTGTCTGTCTGTCTGTCTATCTGTCTGTCTTTCTATCTGTCTGTCTGTTACGCTTTCCCGCTTAAACCTCTCAACCTATTTTGATGAAATTTGGCACAGACAATCTTTAGACCCTGAGAAAGAACATAGGCTACCTTTCATCCCGGAAAAAATTGATGTTCCCGAGGGAAATCTAAAAGGCGCGATATAACCGAACTCCACGCGTGCGAAGCCGCGGGCGGAAAGCTAGTACTAATATATAAAGCTGAAGAGTTTGTATGTTTGTTTGTTTTTTTGTTCGCGCTAATCTCGGGAACTACTGGTCCGAAGTCATTTGAAAAAATATTTATGCGTTGGATAGCCCATTAATCCAGGAAGGCTTTAGGCTATATAACATCACGCTGTGACCAATAGGAGCGGAGCATAACTAAATCCACGCGAACGAAGTCGCTGGCAGCAGCTAGTGTACTTATCAAATACATACTTATCTTTTATTCAAAAATGTTGTTTCAAGTAAAATAGTTATCAGGGACTGTAACCATATTATTACAGCTTCCGCTTCCCGCTCATCTATGAGGCTATAGGTACTTAGTTCGAGCTATACATAATTATTTATATACTAGCAGCCGCCAGCGACTTCGTTCGCGTGGTAGCAGCGTGATGTTATATAGCCTAAAGCCTTCCTGGATTAATGGGCAAAAAGATTTTTTTAAATCGGACCAGTAGTTTCAGAGATTAGCGCGAACAAACATACAAACAAACTCTTCAGCTTTATATAATAGTATAGATTGATCGTAGTTACGTAATTATTTATGTTTACTTAAATTTATTATGATTACTTTAAATTACTTGGGAGGATTTTATAAGCTAAGTTTATTCTAAAATCACACTTGGAAGTACAAATCAAATCAAATCATTTATTTCAAATAAACCAGTTACAGGCACTTTTGAATTGTCAGAAGGTCGGTCAGTCAATAAGATGAAGTTAGTCGCCCATTCCAAAGAGTAGGTACCTATGGAGAAGAACGGGCAAGAAACTCCATGG
Organism: Sesamia nonagrioides; assembly: GCA_017933935.1. Classification (NCBI taxonomy): domain Eukaryota; kingdom Metazoa; phylum Arthropoda; class Insecta; order Lepidoptera; family Noctuidae; genus Sesamia; species Sesamia nonagrioides. The sequence goes on from JADWQK010002250.1 coordinate 842,376, forward strand.
ACACTCTTTTAAATTTTCAAGCTATTGTTACAAATATTTGAATACATCATTCATGTTGAAATCAACCGTGTGAGAACGATGCAGAAACATATTGTACGCTGAGAGCGTCCATAGAAAACACACAAAAACAATTCAGAAATTAAAATACGCCATGGCAGCTAAGAGATGACCAGTCCCCACTGACGGCGTCCGTTCACGAACATGACGTATGGATCAGCATCATTCAGTTCAACCATATTGAAGGGAACCCAATAACCCAACACACACGCCACCATCAGCGAGACATTTGAGTGAGCATGACATACTCTCAACATCCAGAGCACGATCAAGTTAATAAAAATGACTAACCCAACAAATAAATGCTTTACAGCACATTCGTACACTTCCGGTCATTCGGCCATTAATTTATTAATTTTAGAAATATTGATGCAACTTCCGATTGCCACCAACTCTTATTATAAAATCATACTGAGAATTAGTCTTCTGGCCCATCGGATATTTATACATTAAATTAAGCATTATTCAAATAAATAAATATAAATTACTTTCGATATTTTGGGTTAATCCAAATATCTGTACACAATTATTGACAATTACTAGCGTTATTATTATTTTTTTCTTAAATTTATACAATACCTGTTAATTTCCGTTTCCGTTGTCTATTAGTTTTGTGACTATTCGTTAGTGTTTTGACTCAATGGTATGTATATATAAACTACTGATGCCTGTACTGTTGATTATTAATTAAACAGACTTGTACCGGATCATACTACGGTGTTGATATTTTCCCCGCTTCTGAAGCATATCTTTACAATATATTATTGATCTCCGTCCTCACAAAACTTAAATCATGGTACACAAATATGTAAACATTTTTTAATACTTATGTATGCCGTTTGTCAACCGCCGCCTTCAAAGGGACGTAAAACGAGAAATGAGATTAGTCAAAACGAACGTGATGTCCGGTGTTTGGTGGTAGACAAGCGGTAATAGCAAATAGTATAGCTACTTCGGTGCCGTCATCTCTTCTCTTTGACGATCCGTGGACGGAGCCTGTGGACAAGACACTGTCAAAGGACTATCAACAAAAAGTAAAAAAAATCTACGATACGTACGTACTGTACTTCTATCCAACTTTATTTTTATTTCAGATAGTTGCTGCAGAAAAAGCCATTCATGTATTAAATGTGCGCCACAAAAAACCTGTTCGCTGTCTTAGGCCTCTTCCTGGCAACGCTGGAATGGACGATGTTTAGTCACAAAGGGATTATCGTTTATGGAATTATTAATTTATATTAAAATAGATACATGTACTTGTATACAACATTATGCTTTTTTTATGCGAAACCCGAAACACGTGTCCAGTATTTTTAAGCAAAGAATCTATGTACAAAATTTCAAAAAGATATAATTAAAAACCACTAAGTTATGAGCTTGCTATTCTACTTGGTTGTCCCAACAAAAATATGGTCAAGATCCGTACGGGCGGGCGAGCGCAGGCGTTGACCTCTGGCGCCAGCTGTGATCTATCGTAACCGCTCGGCAGAGTGACTATTCTGCGGTCTCACTCTAAACATGTTTGGGAAAAATTATAACATTTCAATCAAATCGATTCAGTTGCTTATTCTGAACAAACTGTATTCAGGTTTCGCATAAACAAAAGATAACGTTGTATACAACGTGTAACATAAAGGGTATATACATAACAAAGGCATGGCATCTTTACATGATATCAAACGATATTGGAAGGGTTTTTAATCCTATCTATTTATGTTAGGAAGTTATGAGGAAAAACACCGCCTGTGATAGGCTACTATCATACTAGTCGCACAGAGATATTGAAGACATTTATCAGATTTTGGCAAGTAACGTGACGGGTAACGAGTAGTTATTAACGTATGTAGTGTGCTGCCACGTTTGTTATGATTTGATTTTAAGAAACACACGAAACCGAAAATTTGGTACCAATTTTTTGAGTTGAAACCCTTCCGATATCGTTTGATATCATCTAAAGATGCCATGCCCTTGGTATGTATATACCCTTTTTGTTACACTTTGTATATTAGGTATTGTAAGGTATCGATAACTGATTCTACTAATGCCTACAAAGGCGAGCTAAACGTAAAAAAAATCCCCCTAAAAAAATTTATATTATTTCGCAAAAAGGGGTAACTTAAAACATGTGCGGTAGGCCATCCAGGCGCGGGCGAAGAGGGGCAGGGCACGCGGCACGCGGTCGCATCGCTATTCGCTCAGAATTATACCGTATTTTTGACGGAAGGTATTGTAAGGTATCGATAACTGATTCTACTATTGCCTACAAAGCCGGGCTAAACGTAAAAAAAATCCCCCTATTTTTTTTAAAAAATTACCAAATTTTGGGGAAGTTGGAATTAATTCGCGGGAAAAAAAGATTATTTCAAAATTCACTAGTATTGTTACTATGTTGATTATGTAAAATTTCATATGTTATGATTTCGAAAAAACAAAACATGAATTCCCAACATACGACCTATTAAATAAACACAATCAACTCAAATCAACACTCGACACGAACACAACGGGAAAATAGAACTGTCAAAGTCGCCAATCAAACGTCATAAAAAGTGTCATGGCTACCTTAATAAAGGGTTATCTCACTAAAAAACGTCTCAAATAATGAATCATATATACCTGTATTTTTATTCTAGCTAACGTAAATAGTTCTTTAATGGGGTACTGTGTAAAATTTTATAATAAAATACCGCTAGCGATTCAACAACTCACTGAGTCTAAATTTAAAACATGCATTATACGCACGCTGTGTAAACAAGCATATTATAAACTGGAAGATTATATTCTCGATAAAAATGCTTGGCTAGATGCCAGTCCTGCTCCACAGCCACAGACAATTTTGTAAGTTTGGAAGAGATTCCATACCCCCTTTTTGTTGTTTTCCAAATATTCCTTTTTTATTTTTATTTGTTTATTTCAATTGTGCACAAGATTTTGCTACCATGATTTTGCAAATAATATAATATTGTATAATGTAAAAGCACTTTTCAAGTTTGTGAATGTGAGGCACCACGGACTATGGTTTTTTTTTTTTAATATATAACTTGTCTGACATTACGAGCATGGCAGTTGAGAGTTTGTCATGCTCACTCACATATCTTGCTGATGGTGGCGCGTGTTGTTGGGTCATTTGGTTCCCTTCAAAATGATTGAGCTAAGTGGGGCCGATGCGCGCGTCATGCTCGTGAACGGTGGCCGTCAGTGGAGACTGGTCATCTCTTAGCTGCCAGTGGGCTTAATTAATTTTCTATCTTTTCGTTATTTTTTATAATTATACATTGTGCTCACATGATAGAAGCAACAGAAATATGTAGCGAAGACATGTAATTCATATTATGATTTTAAAAGAGTATCCATGGAGTTTCTTGCACGTTCTTCTCCATAGAGATCTACGCTTTGGAACGTGCAATTTAGCTTCACTTTTCTTGTACTGACCGACATTGACTATTCAAAAGCACCCTATTCAAAAACAACTGTTGATTAATTTGAAATAAACAATTTTAATTTTTATTTTAATTCAAATTAATTTAGTGGTGTTTTTATCCTTTTTCAAAACATCTCCTCTATTACACTTGTTTTCATTAAATTTTATTTTTTATGTGTAAGTTTCCAAAATGTGTGTCGTTAAATGTGTCCTTTCTGCCGCATTAGGTTAAGCAACCTGTAATGGTAGTAAGTGTATGATTAAATAAATAAATAAATCTTTTAGTTGTCCTTGAAAGGTCGTGAATACCTAACCGGACTATCCTGTGGCTGCCTTAAATGAAATTAAAACCTCCAGCCAGGGGCATTTAAAAACTAAGCGATAACACGCTAAGGGCACTCTGTGGGATACGAACCTCGGCTTAGGGCGTCGCTGGAGAGAACAGCATGGAGGATGGCTGGTTTAGTTTTTTTTTTATTAATTCAGTTTGATGACCGCGGCGTATAACTCAGAGGTCATAGCCTGGAATTTATATTTACTGGCTCAGCTGCGGCGCGGGCTGACCTTCATCGGACAAGGCATTCGCAATAATGGTGGCACGCCCTTTTATAAACTAAAGACCGCCGTGACGCCGTCAATGCAAGTTTGACAGTTAAATTAATATGAAGTTGTTTTGTAAATAAATTAAGATTAATAGGGCATTAATTTAGGAAAGAAAGAAAGGAAAACCGTTTTTTTAACGTAAATATGATGCAAAAGTTCATAAAAACACAAAATTAAGAAATAGTTGAAGGAACATGCGTGGCAGCCTCTGTGGCGTAGAGGTAGCGAACGCGGCCGTTGCGCAAGGAGGCGCGGGTTCGATCCCCGCACAGTGCAAATATTTGTATGTATGAATATGAATATTTGCACTGGTCTGGTCGTGCCTCGGAAAGCACGTTAAACCGTTGGTCCCGGTTGCTATACAAATATCTAGTGGCAGTCGTTACGGGTTGTTGGAGCTCTCAAAAGTCTAACAATTGGTCTAACTGCAATGCTTCGATATCGCCTTCGGGTTGTGCCGGTCAGACGGCAGTCGCTTCACGGAAAATGTCGAAGTTTAGCCAAAATCAGCAGTTAGACTGGTAAAACGGACCCCAGACTCCAAAGCTGAGAAAGCTGCGGATGCGACTGGGATTACACATGCGTCACATCCACGCAAAACGGCTGTCGCTCAGCGTTATGCTGCGACTCTATGCAAAACAGTGCCCAGGGCTGATTTTCAGCGACAGCTGGCGCCGTCGTAATGACGTCACCCGGTCACAAATCTAGGACAATAACTGTAATTACTTAGAAACAAACAATGTGGTGATCGAATCAGGAATGAGGAGATTCGTAGAAGAATTAAAGTCACCGGCATAGCCCCGCGGATTAGCTCTTTGAAGTGGCAGTGGGCGGGGCACATAGCTCGTAGAGCCGATAGCCGATAGGGTAGAAAGGCTCTTGAATGACGACCACGTACCGACAAGCGCAGCGTCGGACATCCACTGACTAGGTAGTCGGATGACCTGACCGAAATCGCAGGGAAGCACTGGATTCAGGCAGCGTCCAACCGTTCTTTTTGGAAATCCTATGTCCAGCAGTAGACTTCATGTGGCTGAGATGATGATGATTATGAAACAATGTGGTTCACAAATCCATACTAATATTATAAATGCGAAAGTGTCTCTGTCTGTCTGTCTGTCCGGTTTTCACGCCAAAACTACTGAACCGATTCTAATCAAATTTGGTACACAGATAGTCTAGAGCCTAAGAAAGAACATAGACTATTTACCAACCCACTATGACCAATAGGAGCAGAGCAGTAGTAAAAAATGTTGCTGAAACGGGGGCAAACGTGACGTACATATTGCTCCCATTATTGTAACAGGCGCTTAATTTATATCAACACGCGGACGGAGTCGCGGGCAACAGCAAGTATAATATAAAGCATAAAATGACAAGTATTAATATAACCTACTAGCTTTCCGACCGCGGCTTCGCCCGCGTGGAGTTCGGTTATATCGCGCTTTTTAGATTTCCCTCGAGAATATCAAATTTTCCGAGATAAAAGGTAGCCTATGTTCTTTCTCAAGGTCTAAAGATTGTCTGTACCAAATTTCATAAAAATCAGTTGAGAGGTTTAAGCGGGAAAGCGTAACAGACAGACAGACAGACAGACAGACAGACAGACAGACAGACAGACAGACAGACAGACAGACAGACCGACAGACAGACAGACAGAGTTACTTTCGCATTTATAATATTAGTATGGATAACGTGTATTTGAGTAAACGTGTTTACAGTTGTTTATAGAAAGTGAAAGCTATCGAACCCACTTCTAGCTAAAAACGATAAACTCAAGTCTAACAGTCAACATTTGTGTTTCATTCCCAACAATTTTCCTAGTACCGTATACCAACACGAAAAAAAAATCCTTCAATACCCGATAGGTTATCGACAAACGCTAAAGCAGATGAGTAAAGGAATATTATTTTTCCATCTTCTTCGCAATAAAGACGTTTAACATCGGGGTTGCCATCACTTGCCGTCAAAATTCAGTATTGAAGCAGTGTTGGTTGCGTTAACAGCTTCGTAATGGTGTTTTTTATGTTTTTTTTCCACCATCAACAGTGCCTAAAGCTCTATTGTTCCACGCAGTGTGATTTATTCCCGTCAGAGATGTATGAGGTGTTTAGAGATGCGCTAAAGTGGATTTAGACGCGTTCTCAGTGAAATGATGGCAGTTTATTACCCGGAATGATATGGGGTACGGACTTGATATTCTGACTTATGGTGTTTTGTTTATTTGAATTATGTGGTCGTTGATATTGGGGCGGGTTTCTGTTTGCGGACCGTTTCAATGACTTAGAACCGGTGTATTGCGTGGAATCATCATCATCAACCTTTTTTATCGTCCCACTGTTGGGCACAGGTCTTCTCTCGTACAGAGAAGGATTGAGCGTAATCACCACTCTTGCTGAATGCGGGTTGGCGATTTCAGACTTCAAAGTCCAGGTTTCCTCAAGATGTTTTCCTTCACCTTCAGTCTATGTTGTCCAAGATATACTTAGAAAGTACATATAACTTTAGAAAAGTTACATTGGTACTTACCTGACCTAGAAGCGAATCCGTGCACTCATATTTGAGAGGTGGTGTCTCAACCACTAGGCCACCACGACTTTCTTTCCGTGGAATACTCACCGTGAAATCTAAGTAGAAGTAGAAGTCTAAGTAGTAAGTAGAAGTAAGCTGATATTCTATCTGATGTTAGAGATACAATATATTGATAGCTTACTTCTATTGTGTTAAAATCTGGTGATAAAAGCTCGGGTGAAGTTAGCTACCTTAAAGAAGGTTAAGAAGCTTACTTTCGGCTCACTTCACCATGATCTTCTTGGGTCAATTATTTTAGAATAGACCAGTAGGCAGGCTGGTTGTGCATTTTTAAATATAATATAAATATTATTATAAAATAATATCGCCTTTGAGATATACATATGTTTTACATGTCAAAGTCACATTTTTTGGATTAAATAGGTATATCAAACGATATTAGAAAAGTTTCGACCCAAAATGAAATACTCTTGAATTGAATTTTGATACCAAATTTTCGGCTTCATAGTATAGGTACTACCTTTCCGCCCACGGCTATGTCCGCATGGAGTTCAGTTATATCGCGTTTCCAAGAGAACTCTTCAAAAGTCCGTAATCAAAACTATCAGTTACTTCTCAAAGTCAACTCTATCTTTGTACCAAATTTCAATAAAATCAGTTCAGTGGTTTAGACGTGAAAGCGTAAGAGATAGACAGACAGAGTTACTTTCGCATTTATAATATTAGTAGGCATAAAATTATAAGCCTGTGTTGTTTCAATGCAGGGCAAAGGACCTTCTCCCGCTTTCCACTTTTTCTGTGTGACTGGGTTATTCCTTTGGCCACCTCGTCACGAGCCATCCCCTTCTAGGCCCACCAGGCAGTCATCATCATCAATCTTTTTATCGTCCCACTGCTGAGCACAGGTCTCCTTTCATACAAAAAAGGATTGAGAGTAATCACCACGCTTGCTTAATGCGGGTTGGCGATTTCAGCCGTAAATTCCCCTTGTATCCTTCCCCTTAGAATTCCATCCAAAGGTTGTCTGTAAAAGATCGCTCTTAGCGATAAGACCGCCCATTGTGTCACCCTTTGTAAAATATTTTTATTTATGTTCTGTAATCTATATGGTGTACATAATAAAGAGTATTCTATTCTATTCTATTCTATTCCAGGTTTCCTCAAGATGTTTTCCTTCACCTTCAGTCTATGCTGTCCAAGATATACTTAGAAAGTAAATATAACTTTGAAAAGTAACACTGGTACTTGCCTGACCTGGAGTCGAACCCGCACACTCATACTTGAGAGGGTGGTGTTTAAACCACTAGTCCACTACGACTGTTCGCAGTCGTTTCCTTACAATGTTTCTTACGTTCAAATCATAACAACGTATCACCGCTCCACGCAGGTCAATAACTTGTCACGTTACTTGAAAATGGCGCCGATTCTGTTGTTTACAAACTAAACTAATTTTAAGTTACGTGCATCTTATTCTCTCTATTTCGTTAAGAAAAGGACAGATGATAAAAAGTTTAATCCTGTCAAATTAAGACACTCCATAGACATTTTTTTTTTGGTTCAATTCTTTCCGTTCTTCTGAACGGAAAAGGCAAAAGCATAGTACGCCATACAGCCTAGTCTTCAGTATATATATTCTTGAGTAAACTTCTATTCTAACTTATCCTAATTAATCCTAACTTTTCCTAGCTTATCCTAAACTTATCCTAACTAATCTAACTCCTTTCGTTTCCTGCGTTTGGACGATAAGGAGCGGTTTAGCGTAAAGACATGATGCGGCCACTATGCTACAATATTTCACTGTTCTTTTTGAATTATTCACTGAATGCACTTTTTACTACATAAATCACGCGTTTTTATTTAGAAAACGACACTATAAATAATTTTAAAAGTCCAATGAAAAATGAGCGTGACACTCATCTTGACATTCCCGCCAAACCTCGGAATGTGTTTTTCACTCCATAGACAGTTTAGACGTGATTAAAAACCTGGTGACTAAAAATAGGCCAGTTTACGTCAAGAGCGCACTAATTTGACAAGTCTGAACCGACATTTTATCTTCTGTCCTTTTCTTAACGAAATGGATAGAAATAGATACACTTAACTTTAAATTAGTGTTATCATTCAAAAAACCGTGGCCTTGGTGTGTATTATTGTAATTACTTTTTTTGCGTTTGACGTAGGTACCTGGCATATGGTAGATAATTTCATTAAATGTTGTGTTTTCTTGTATTAATTACTATACATAGTATTGTATAAAGTAATTTGTTTTTTTCTTTCAACGAACGGACAGCTGTGCTGTGGTATTCCTGCCTAATGATAAGCAGTGAAGCAATCGTTGATGGTAAAGTGTGCTAGTTTATTAAGACTTAAAAAACTTAGTGAATAGGAAGGAAGACGTCAGTTGAGCGAGATGATGCAATGTTAAACCCAACAACATGACCAACGATGCTGCGCCAGAGGGAGATTGATCTGGAGACCCTCAACTGTTGTTCCGCCACTTGTTCCCGGCAAAAGCACTACGCATTCTCGGCCTAATTTGAATAAACGACTTGATTTTGATTTTGTATATAAGGCACATAGAAACCAAGGCCACTACACGTTTCAGATGTTATAACTTAAACTTGAATGGTAATGGTATTATCATCAGCAGCTTCTGTCATATACCACGAATCCCTATTAAATGCGATTGGCGCCCTGCGCCGTCCTTGCATCTGCGATCATTATCAAATCCAGATTTTTCAAAATCTCTCGCATTACTTCCTCTTCTTCTTCAGCCTATAGAGGTCCACTGCTGAACAAAGGCCTCCCCCAAGGCTTTCCACCATGAGCGGTCTTGTGCTGCCTGCATACATCGGCTTCCCGCGACCTTCACCAGGTCATCGATCCACCTTGTTGGGGGCCTTCCTACGCTGCGTCTTCCGGTACATGGCCGCCATTCCAGAACCTTACTGCCCCATCGGCCATAGGTTCCACGAGCAATGTGCCCCACCCACTGCCACTTAATTTTAACGACTCGAAGAGCTATGTCGGTGACTTTGGCTCTTCTGCGGATCCCCTCATTTCTGATTCGATGGCGCAGAAAAACTCCGAGCATAGCTCTTTCCATCGCCCTTTGTGTGACTCTGAGCCTTCGTATGAGGCCCATAGTTAGCGACCACGTTTCAGTTCCGTGTTCTCGGAATTCTACGTAACAATTTTTCACACACACATAAAATTATTTTATATGAATTGTCAATAAACAGTCACAATTTATAACAATATGATTTTTACTGTCAATTCATTGTGCATACATAAATTGTTGGCTATAAAATGTATCGCTTCTGTTCCATTCGTTGTGATTTTATTATGCTGTTAGTGGGTGCTCATAAAGTCTATAAAAGGACTGATACTTTTTACTTCTACTGTTATACACACACACACACATACACACTTCTGCGGCTAACGCAGACAGAGGCTTGTGAAAACTCATCCCAACATTTGTACACCAACTGGCGTTGGTAAATATTTGCTTGGCTCGATATTGCACGCCACGTGACGCTTTTTGCTCTCCACTCCAGCCACCGACGGCTGTTTGAAATCATGTTCTGTTTACAAAGATAACTTTCCTGTCGAATGGTACGGTTACATTAGTCGTAGGTCTGTTTTGCGTCCGCTAGTGACTAATTTGTACTCGATACGCAATGTACTTCGTGTTGGTTAATATTGTCATCTGTTTAAGTGCTTGAAAGCAATCCCGCCTGATGGTAAGGGGGTCAAAACGCTTCGTCTGGATCGTAGTGGTGTCAACAATATAAGGATGGATACACACCGTACGATGGGTTGTCCGATGATGGAACGGAGATGGAGGAATTAAATCATGCGATTCCCTCGCACACTCCAAAATGTATCCTATAGAACACCGATAGGTTAGCTACTCTTCGCCTGTGCTCCAAGTTTTGGAGGCCGTTTTGAGTTAAATCTGGTCTTTGGATTTCTGCTAATTGGTTGTAGCTCTTGTAGTTATGATGAAATAGTAATTTGAATGCAGACAGTACCTTCTGGGATCCTATAAATTTTAAATAACTTCAAAAATTAAAAGGCCATTATAAACACTTCATTATTTTATTATTTTAAGCTACACTTCAAACACCAAAAACTCTATAGAAAAAGCATTACAATATTATATCAACATTTTTCTTTGACTGCAGTCTTGCTACTAAAGATACTCCCGAAAACAATAAAACATTTTTCTCCTGTCTAGTGAATCTTCTAAACTCAAAAATTTAATTTCTTTATAATTGTAATTAGCCAGAGACAATAAAATTCAACCTCAACAGTAGCATGTTCCATTTTGATCGGTCTTTTCCATCGTTTATTAGGTTTACCAACATTCTTCTTTACTTACCACCTCAAAGTATACAAGTACCTTACCATTTTGTTCCATCAGTGAACTTTGCTGGCTATATGGCTGAGTTTAGAATAAAGCATTGACATGATAAATAAAGAAAAAAATGTACCTACGTCAAAAGTGACATATTTCTTGTTTACTACAAAAGCACGCAAGAAATTACAACAGAATTGAATTTAAAATTACCAACTTATTTAAGCGTTCAATACTGATTAAGAATGGATAGCGAAGAATCTGAAGTAGATGAAAAACCCATCGATAGTTTCTGGGTAGCTCCCGAATATAAATCTTATGAATCAATAGATTCTCTAGAGGAATATAAAGAACTTGAACCTGAGGACCCCCTTAAGCTTAGGTTGTTCAAAGAAGGTCTCTACAGTCCTGGCAGCGGAGAAATATGTGCCAAGTATATAGCTGTATCAGATAGTTCGGTGTTAAGACATCCTTACTATGATTATCCATCTATTAAAGATCCTGGTATTGAGAAAGCCCTACTGTTTCCAGGTATTTATTTTAAAATGAATTACAGATAGAGATACGGTAAATAATTAATAGTTTATACAGAAAAATTATATGCAATATTTAAAGAAAACCCCGTCCAACCCATAAGGATAATAAAGGTTAGTTAAGTACATGACTAAATAAAATATGAAATTTTAAATAATCATCATATTCGTATGTTGTAACAATACTTATGATTTTTGAAATAATCTTTTCTTTTCCGCGAATTAATTCCAACTTCCCCAAAATTTGGTATTTTTTTAAATATATGACAACACTATTTTCACGGTATTATTATGAGCATTTGCTCATTATAATACTGTGAAAACAGTGAAAACACGCAGTGCGGCACGCGATCGCATCGCTATTTAGCGATGCAACCGCGTGCCGCGTGCCTTGACGCCGTTCGCCCGCGCATTTATTGCCTACCGCACATGTATTAATTTACCTCGTTTTGCGAAATAATATTTATTTTTTTAGAGCGATTTTTTTTTAGCTTTAGCCCGGATTTGCAGACGTTGGTAGAATCAAGTTTTCTTTACATATTGTATATTATTAAAAGTTTCCACAAGCAGTTATATAAATCATAAGACAGAAAAACATACAACTTGTTTCAATAAAACTACAACTTGTAAGGATCAATATCATAAGTTTATTCGTCACAACAGGTAACAACCATATTATACCTAGATCAAATACATGGCCGACAGATCCCAATATTCCTTGACTATTACGTCCGAGTGATTCGGATGACGACCAAATACTGCGCCTACTGGCTCTAAGAAATGCTTATTTATCATTCCATTCCCGCCACCACTTTGGCGTACTAAGTGAGGGTACTAGAGAGTTGGCGCGATTTCCGGTTTCGCCATTTCTAAATTATTAAATTAAAACAAAAACTCGTTAAAATACAAATAAATATTCTTAATTATTTAGGAAGAATCATTACATTACATTCGGCCATCCTACATAGTGCAGCCTCCTGGCGCACTACAGCTCATACAATCATAAACAATTCATAAATTACATAATATAGAAGTACACAACTTAATTCTATCGGACTTCCTACTACAATATTATACATCAATAACAAATACTATTCAAACACAATCATAAACAATTCATAAATTACATAATATAGAAGTACACAACTTAATTCTATCGGACTTCCTACTTCAATAATATACAACAATAACAAATACTATTCAAACACAATCATAAACAATTCATAAATTACATAATATAGAAGTACACAACTTAATTCTAAGTCATAATATATAACAATAACAAATACTATTCAAACACAAACTAATCGTTAAAATACAAATATATATTCTTAATTATTTAGAAAGAATCATTACATAATAATCAACAACATAATAATAACACAACACCATAATAACACCATAATAATATAGAACACCTGCTTCAGACTCACATAGTTCATTTCTTGTAATCTGGCTAAACAAAATCAGGATTAAATTAATAGAGCAAACATTGTTTTTAGATAGAATCTATTGTTCAATTGGGTAACTGATGAAAATAAAATAAAAAAAAATGAAATAATGACAACTAGTTTGCCTCGTCATTCTCGTTTTCACTACCCGAACTACTTGAGTCACTGTCATGAATTTCTAATGCTTTCACATGAATCCACGGCCTAATCCTATCCGTAGCTACGACAGAGTCATAGAGTTTGCCTTTCTTTTGAAAACCTGGGACATCAGTTATTCTATATCGGTCGTTTCCAAGAGCCTCTACAATCTTAAACGGACCTATGAATTTCGATAAGAGTTTTGAGCTTTTTCCGTCGTTAATATAGTTATTTCGCGAAAGTTTGACTAGATCTCCCACATCATATTTACGAGCCGGCACCCGGTCAGCGTCATGCCTTTCTTTTTGTCTGATTTGGTCTTTCTCTATATTTGAACTGACTGTATCTCTAATAGTTTTCAAGTCCTTATCGTTGGCATTGTTTACAAGGCCTAGTTTATTTGACAAAATGAAATCTTTACACCGAATAAAGCCTCAGTGGCGGTTTTTTGTGTAGTTGAGCTGACCGTATTATTAATTCCCCACTGAATTTTCCCCAGTTGCTTGTCCCAGTCGAGCTGACCGTATTATTAATTCCCCACTGAATTTTCCCCAGTTGCTTGTCCCAGTCGCGTTCATGGTTATTGGAGTTTTGTGCTGCTAGGGAATTAAGAATAATTTGGTTATATCTCTCGGCTTGGCCATTGGCTCTGGGACAAGCAACTGCGTTTAATACATGCTTAATGCCATTCTCGTCGCAAAATCTTTTAAATGCCACAGAAGTAAATGATGAACCGCGATCAGACACAATCCTTGCCGGAACACCAAAATCGTAAATTATGTTTTGAAGTACCTTAATAGCATTTTTCGCTTTCGTATCTTTGACAGCCTTTACGAAGACGTATTTGGTAAAACCGTCTACTATGGTGAGAATGTGGGAATTACCATTCCTGCTTTTCACGAACGGGCCTAAATGGTCGATGTGTAATGTATGAAAGGGTATATTTACTTTTTCGATAGGGAACAAGTGACCGGACTTCTGCCTTGAGGCACCATCTTTGTTATAAGCGCACTCGATGCAGGCAGAGACATATTTTTTGACAAATTTCCTAAGTTTAGGAAACCAGTACAGACTTCGAACCTTTTCCAACGTCTTAGTATAACCGTGATGGCCAATATCGTCATGGTTAGCCCGACACACTTGCCATCTTGCATTTCGAGGAACAACTAAAAGTATTTGGTCGCCTACCTTTCTGTAAACCGTGCGATTTCTGACTATATAGTTTTGGCGAATGTCTTTGCATTCTTCGTCTTCTTCTGGCTTTAGAATTTTATAAATTCGTGAAATGTCGGGATCAGCTAGCTGCAACGTTAGTAGCCAACTGTCTTGAGAAATAGTGTAAATACTTACACTAGGATCATCCATTTCTGAAGATAGTGTGGTATTTCGACTGAGTGCGTCGACATGAGACATATGCGTCCCAGGTCGATACTCAATTTCAAAGGTGAACTCCGAGATCTGTAGCCACCACCGGGCAATGCGCGGTAACAGATCTCGTTTTGTCAAGGTTGTTCTGAGAGCTGCACAATCAGTAAAAACCTTAAATTGTAACCCTAATAGATACACCCTGAATTTTTTTAATGAACACACGACGGCCAATGTCTCAAGTTCGTAAGAGTGTAAATGCTTTTCTTCTGGCGTAGTTTGCCTACTAAAATAGGCAACAGGCTTAAGTACTCTAATACCCTTCTGCCATTGCATTAAAATTCCTCCTACGCCAAGAGCACTGGCATCGGTATGAAGTTCAGTCTCTAAATTGGGGTCGTAAAGCGCTAATACGGGCCGGCACACTAATTTGTTTTTAAGAACGATGAAAGCATTATTCTGTTCTTCTGTCCACTTCCAGACAGAGTCTTTTTTTTAAAAGATGTGTCAAGGGCCGGGCGGACTCTCCATACCCTTGTATAAATTTCCGATAATAGCCAGTCAATCCCAAGAACTGCCGGACCTCGTGCACGTTACGAGGAGTTGGAAACTCCTCGACAGCTCGAAGTTTTTCTTTACCCGGTTGAATACCATCAGAGGAAACCTCGTAACCAAGGTATTCTACCTTAGTGTCGAAGAAGCGGCATTTAGAAAGCTTTAGTGTGAGGCCGTATTGCCTGAAAAGCTGAAGAACTTCTTCTAGGCGCTCAAACATCTCTTTAATGTCTTTTGATGGTATTAAGACATCGTCCAAGTACGCTAGTGCATACTTGAAACGCTTGTCACCTAAAATCTTATTGATCATCCGCTGAAAGACAGCTGGGGCGTTCGCCAAACCGAAGGGCATACGCTTAAATTCGTAATGCCCATCGGGTGTGACGAACCCCGTCAGATGTTGGCTATCTTTGGACATAGGTACCTGGTAATAACCAGATGCCATATCCAATGTGGTAAAAAATGAATTACCACTAAGGTTTGAAACCTGATCATCGATCATAGGCAGAGGAAATCTATCTTTTACAGTCTTATTGTTGAGAGCCCTGAAGTCAACACATAGCCTCTGTTCACCAGTCTTTTTTTTTACCATTAGTATGGGGCTAGAGTAGCTAGATGTAGATTCCTGAATTATATCATTACGAAGAAGGTCATCAATTGTTTCTCTAACCTTCTCGCGCTCTGAATGAGAAAGACGATATGGTCGATATACCACTGGCCTATTATCCAAAAGCTCGATATGCATTTCTACGTCTACTGCACAACCCACTTCGCATAAATTTTCTGCAAAACAATCTCTATAGCTCTGTAGCAAATCGTATAACCTGACTACGTACTTGTTATCTAAGGTATCGCCTATGTTAATAGTTGTCCGGTCTAGTGGTTCTAAAGTAGCAACGTCGGTATTCATTTTTCTAACGTCACAAGATTCTAGCTCTTTAACTGGCAATGCCCTCGCTAACAAGATATCTGATTCTAACGTTATGTGGTTTGTTGCTAAATTAGTAACAACAATATTACCCTTCCCATTAGATAACCGATAAATACCTTGTAGTAAACTAAATTCCCTTTTAGGCTCAACAGAGTGGTAACCTTCTATATAAATATTGCCAGTAAAGTTAAAGTCCCTGGCATGAATCGGAACAACACTCGTTTGCGTAAACCTAGTGGGAACCGTAGTATACAGTTTAATCGGAATTTGTGAAGACTCCGTGTCAAAGGTATCGTAAGTAGGACTCCTATAAAATGTTAGTCTGCAACTATCCTTCAGTACAGTCACAAAAGGCAACTCCGTAAAATTCTGCCCAATGATCAATGGAGTATGCATGAATTCATCGTTGACTATTAAAACATCGATAGAACTCTCAATTTCGTCAACTTTCAGAGTCACAGACGATTTAAATAAAGGCTGTACAGCAGAGTTACCAAAACCCCGCACTATTGGAATTTTATCATAATTTCTAACTAGACGTAGAAGACTACACTGACTCCCGAAGTCAATATACGCTTTTAAAACTTGATCATTGACAGATACATATTTAAAATATTTATCATCATTCTTACTTGAGGCATCAATTTGTAAAGTTTTCCTTTCGATTAAATTATCTGTCCCTAATACGGAAGACGCGCGAGATCGCAATGGTAGTAGTTTGCAGTCATTGTTGTCATGCCCAACCCTATGGCAGACTTTACATTTAATTACAGGTTTGTTACATCTATAATACGGATGACCCTTCGACAGGCAATTGTAACAGGTTATATTTTCATTCAAACTAGTACTACCCTGAGCCGTGGTAGTTACATTATTTGAATTGCTAAATCTACGAGCATTACGATCACGGAACCTTGGTTGAGTAGGAAAACTAGTCTGCGAAAGTTGAGAGCATAAAAAATTTAAAAGATCTTCCGGTTCAGAACAATTAAGAGTTTGAGCGCCACTCCTAATCGACCTATCAGTCAACCCATGAACAATACAGTCTACCGCCTTCTTACCATTAATTTCACATCTGTTCAATAAACTTAATTTATCGTAAAAATAGTCGCGAAGACTTTCTTCATTACTTGAAGTCCTATTAAGCATCTCTTCTAAAAGGCGTCCATAGTTTTCTTCACTAGGGAACGCCTTTCGAAGCTTTGCTTGCCACTCGTCCCATGTATATACTACAGTCTGCAAGGTCTCAAACCATCTTTTAGCTAGTCCCGTAAGTGTTTGAAGGGAAAAATGGACTACTTGTTTTTCATCCCAGCCATAAATGCTTGCGCACTCGTTTACTTTCCTAAGCCAGCTGTCAATGGTTTGAGCCCTATTGGCCGGATCGAATTCGGAAATAACATTATTTAAATTATTGTAATTGAAAACTGAACTTCTACTTGGTTCTCCTTTGAAGTTGGCGAGCAGCTTCAACACGTCTTCTGCGGTAAACCGACTCGATGTCCTACGAGCCTTCCTTGGTGTGGCCTCTTCGCTAGAAGTAGAAGCCGTTTTCCTTCTTTTCTTTTTTGATTGCCTCCTAGGCGGAGTAGTTGGAGGTGTCCCTCCTTTATCATCCTCGCTTGGTGCCATGGCTGAAAGATAAATTTAGCCGACTAGAAATCCATACGCTCATTATCCAAAACAGTACAAATATATTCATTGCTAATAGTTTCATAACCTTTAAGCTAACTCATTATTATCCAAGCAACTACTGAACATACTCCATTAAATCCTAATAATAGTCCAGTGGACAAACCTAGTCCACGCAATCCTGACATTAATCCCGTGGACAAACCTAGTCCACGCAATCCTAGCATTAATGCAGTGAACAAACCTAGTTCACGCAATCCTGACATTAATCTCGTGGACAAACCTAGTCCACGCAATCCTGACATTAATCCCGTGGACAAACCTAGTCCACGCAATCCTAGCATTAATGCAGTGAACAAACCTAGTTCACGCAATCCTGACATTAATCTCGTGGACAAACCTAGTCCACGCAATCCTGACATTAATCCCGTGGACAAACCTAGTCCACGCAATCCTAGCATTAATGCAGTGGACAAACCTAGTCCACGCAATCCTGACATTAATCCCGTGGACAAACCTAGTCCACGCAATCCTGACATTAATCCAGTGGACAAACCTAGTCCACGCAATCCTGGCAATACTCCAGTGAGCCTTTTTTATTTTTTATTTTTATTATCTTTTTTATTATCTTTTCAAACCATACCCTCATAATTATTATGTTCATAAAAATAATCATTCTAAACATCTAGGTACCCAAATTACATACAGTTTCCTGTAGTTATCATGATCCAACAATATTAAGGAGTAGCCTTAACCAAATGTTCGCCGCGATAATCTACAAAATGTGAATAAATAGCATTGTCAAGGAGTTGCCCTGACCGAACGCTGCCCATTCATTATTAGAAACTGTACGAACTTGAAATCCAAAACTTCGACGTCGGCATATTATCACCAAAACACCATGAGGGAGTTGCCCTCACCAGATGAATCAACGACAATAAAACCACCGATTCGATTTGGTTCCCGTAAGATTAATATTTTAAATACTAAAACCCAAAACTTCAACGTTGGCATATTATCACCAAAACACCATGAGGGAGTTGCCCTCACCAGATGAATCAACGACAATAAAACCACCGATTCGATTTGGTTCCCGTAAGATTAATATTTTAAATACTACATGGCATGGTTTGAAGTAAAGATAAATTATATATACCTACATATATATTTTTTTTTTTTAATAAAGGAATGAATATTGCTTATACATACCTTTTACTTTACGGGCTGAATCCTCTTCTCACTTCTGAGATTTCAATAAAACTGCAACTTGTAAGGATCAATATCATAAGTTTATTCGTCACAACAGGTAACAACCATATTATACCTAGATCAAATACATGGCCGACAGATCCCAATATTCCTTGACTATTACGTCCGAGTTATTCGGATGACGACCAAATACTGCGCCTACTGGCTCTAAGAAATGCTTATTTATCATTCCATTCCCGCCACCACTTTGGCGTACTAAGTGAGGGTACTAGAGAGTTGGCGCGATTTCCGGTTTCGCCATTTCTAAATTATTAAATTAAAACAAAAACTCGTTAAAATACAAATAAATATTCTTAATTATTTAGGAAGAATCATTACATTACACTTGTATAATAAATCTTATATAGGGACCTCATTTTAATCAAAATATTGTCATTTTGTACCCTTCATGCGCGAAACCAATTCGCACTGACCCGGTTTTTTCATTTCTGTAGGTGGGTTTGTACAAATACTTTTACACGTCAATTATATTTCAAAACTACATGAGATCGGAGTATCGTATCTAAATACTCTGAGAAGAAAGTCTCTTTGAAAGTCCAAACACAATCTTGATAAGATCATGTAAAGATTATGTAGATTGATGTCTGTTGAAAATTGAACCTCACAGATCGAGTGGACCTTTATACTCAATGTAGGTAAATCTTCTTTTAGCTACATACTTGAACAATGAACTATTTCAGAGATACCCAGAGAATACAGTGATGACGGTCAAGAACTATACTTGGATCTGTGTAAGGAAATGAATGTAATTCCAGTGAAGATGTTTTATAGAGGTTTAATGACAGAAGAAATTGATTTAAAAGTAAGTATGTTTACATAAATGCCAATATTTCAATGTCACCGACAGGCTTTATAGGAATTGTTAATTCCGTCCTCGGCCTGTAAATCAAACATACCCTACCTCCAAAGAGCCCAAAACAACATTCTTAGGACCATAAGTGGTGCAACTTGGTTCACACGCAACACTGAGATACATAAGTACCTAAATATGAAGACAGTCATTTAATAAGCCAAACAATACTCAGATAACAATGCGGAACGATTAAAGCTCCATCCCAACCCATTGACAAGCATGTTTCTAATGCGAAAGAGAATCAATAGCCTGAAAAAAGCAAATGTGCTGTATGACTAAGGAGAGTTAAGGCACTGGCTTTAACTCACCAAAATTTCCAACCACTGCAACACATCTGATTATGGTCCTAAAGACTGATCGCAGATCACTGATAAGAAAAGAAACAAAAACCGACAGGCTGGCTACTCTGCGCTTGTGCTCCGTGCTTTGAAGAAGATTTTGAACTAAATCTGAGTCGCCAATCAGCCTCTTTGCTCGCTTCTCTACTGGGTGCAAAGTTGCCAGGTGGCATTTTGCATCACCAGTCCATAATATGTGATTGCAGTACTAAACTCAAACTATTTATTTCAGTTAAACTATGTAAGCAACCTGTGCTTCTTTCAGCCAGTGGATTTCCCATAATCTTCAACAAGCTATAACATAATTAGCCCACTTATTCTTCAATCTATAGAGGTCAACTGCTGGACAAAGGTCTCCCAAGGTTTTCCACATTGACGGGTGTTGTTCTGCCCGCATAATCTATACTAAAATATAAAGCTGAAGAATTTGTTTGTTTGAACGCGCTAATCTCAGGAACTACGGGCCTGATTTAAAAAAATATTTTTGCATTAGATAGTCCATTAATCCGGGAAGGCTTTAGGCTATATAACATCACGCTGCGATCAATAGGAGCGGATCATATAAAAAGCCGGCCGCTAGTTAGCCCATAATATCCTAAATGCCTACATACAGGCTTCTACCTGTGAGAGGTGCTGGACCTTTATCTACCGATTCCGACCCATTCCCGGACTTCATACACCTATCACTCTACATCGAACTAATCACATTCATCATAACACAAGATTTAACTACATTTGGGCCACGACACTACGCGATTTTGTAACACGAGTAGGCTAGAGATAGGGGCCTGAGGGAGTAGTAGATGTCAAATGTGTTCTAATTTTTTGGTCCTAAAACATTGCCTCAAGACCTCAATTTAAAATAAAGACTGAGATGGCTATAGTTCTGCTTAACTATTTTCAGTATTACGGAGTGAACCCAATAGGTGTACGAGCAATGTGTATGGCCTTAGCTCGCAACAGGACCGTGAGACGACTGGATTTGACGAGCAACTACCTTGATCATTCCGATGCGTGCTACCACATTGGAAACATGATCGGCGGCAAAAACGCTTTGAAGGAACTCGTATTGAGCGGATGCAAGTGAATAGTTCCTATTCTTTTCTTATTCTTCTTCTTCAGCCTATAGAGGTCCACGCTAGACAAAGGCCTCCTCCAAGGCTTTAATTGCATTGGGCTTTGCCGTAATCTCCACGCTTGTCAATCGGGTTCCCCAACCCGATCGCAGTAATTTCATATTCCACAGGAGAAGCGCTGCTGCCCGCTTCCCCGGTGAACTTCCCTATTCTTTTATATTAATTCTATCCTGGAATGTCATCATGGAATAATAAGTTTAATTCCATCACAATAAAGTTTAGTTTACGATAAAACTTCAAACATTTTTAGAACTTTTTCAATAGCGCTAGTCACTCTGTGAATCGTCTGGTAGTGTAGAACACTGCACACTTTTAATAAACATACATTGTAGGACTTCCCTGCTATGTATGTAAGATTATATAACACTCGCAGCGCCCTGCGGGCTCACCCACATAAGATTCAGTCCCTTAACAATATAAGGGATAAAAAGTGTGTATCTTGTGAAAATTTCAATCAAATTCATGCATTAGTGATTGCGGGAAAGAGCAATAAACTTCCAAGCCTTCAAAATTTTCGTTTCGTTTCTTCTTCTTCTTCTTCCTCAGCCTATAGACGTCCACTGCTGGACAAAGGCCTCCCCCAAGGCTTTCCACGCTGACCGGTCTTGTGCTGCCCGCATTCATCGGCTTCCCGCGACCCTCACCAGGTCATCAGTCCACCTTGTTGGGGGCCTACCTACGCTGCGTCTTCCAGTACGTGGCCGCCACTCCAGAACCTTACTGCCCCATCGGCCATCGGTTCTACGAGCAACGTGCCCTGCCCACTGCCACTTAAGTTTAGCGACTCGCAGAGCTATGTCGGTCGTTTCGTTTATTATGTATTATTTATACTATAATATATAAAGCTGAAGAGTTTGCTTGTTTTTTTGAACGCGCTAACTACTGGTCCGATTTGAAAAATTCTTTTACGTTGGATAGCCCATTAATTCAGGAAGGGTTTACGCTATATAACATTACGCTGCGACCAATAGGAGCGGAGCATAACTAACTTCACGCGAACGAAGTCACTGGCGGCCGCTAGTAGTACGATAAGACGAGTAAATAAACGGAATGTCCTAGATACAGTATGTGATTACGAATCGACGAAATATTTCACCGCGGAAGATTTGAAATTTTCCGATGGTTATTAACAAAATATAAATAAACTTTTCCGCACATTTTAACCACATAGGGTACAATGGAACGTACGCGCCCAGAAGATGCCTGTTCACTCTTGTTTTAAAAATTGTCGACAGTTTCGACTGATAAATGTATTTTTTGCAAAGAGGTACCCTTCGTCTAATGCCTAGGTATAGACAACAGCAGACCAAGCTACTACAATTTGTTAGATTTCCTTATTAGATTTTCAACTTTATCCCTAAAGTATTAAAGCTTAAGGTTGATTGGGAACATCTGACAGTTTGGGATAGCTGGACCTGCTGTCGTCCGTACAAGTTTTAACTAATTGTGGTGTAATTATTTTTGCAGCATCGGTTCTAAACTTATGCGCAGAGCGTTGTACCTCCTAAAGAATCGTGCTCTGGACCTGCTAGATTTATCACAAAACAATATTAAAGACGAAGGTTTTCCGTACCTTACCGAACAAATCCTGCACGGGGCTGTTATTAGAAGGTACGTTTACTTCTTATTTTAAAACTAGCTTTTTTTTTATCTATATTATAAACTAGCGCTTGACCGCAATCCTGCCTGATAGTAAGCAGTGACGCAATCGTTGATGGTAAAGCGCACTAGTTTATTAAGAGCCTATTCACTCTAGCCTTGAAGACACTCAAATTGTAGTCCGACGGAAACACCGCCGCTGGCAAATTGTTCCAGTATAAAGGAGGAGGCGAAACGCTTCGTCCGGATCGTAGTGGTGTTAACAACGTAAGGGTGGAAACCAGCCGTACGACGGGTCGTCCGCTGGTGGAACGGAGATGGGGGAATTAAATCATGCAATTAACAACATACACAACAATTGCAACAATTGCAACTAGCTTCTTCTTTCTAATAGTAGATGATACTGAAATGAATGCCTTATTAAAAAGTGGCGTTGTTGGATTCTAAACGTTCGGTTCAGAGCGTATGGTTAAAAATTCAACAGCGTACGTTCATTTCGGCATTCGTTTAAGCGTTGCCTGATATCATGTGAAAATGTGCATTCATTTCACACAAAAACAATAAATTGAAAATCAATAATGGCACTGGTTCTCTTGTTCTCGAACTAAATTGCAATTAAGAAAACTTAGAAAGTTCAGTGCATCTGTTTTTTTTTTTTTGCTATTTCCTTAAGAAGAGGACAGAATATAAAATGTTTAGACCTGTCAAATTAGTTCGCTCTTGACGTAAATTGATGTACGTTTGGTCGACATGTTCATAATCGCGTCCATACTGTCTTTGGAGGACCATGACAGGCTCCGTGGCGTAGCGGTAGCAGACGCGGCCGCTGCGCAAGGTGGCGCGGGTTCGATCCCCGCACAGTGCAAGTATTTGTATGCATGAATATGAATATTTACACTGGTCTGGTCGTGCCTCGGAAAGCACGTTAAGCCGTTGGTCCCGGTTGCCATACGAACATCTAGTGGCAGTCGTTACGGGTTGTTGGAGCCCTCAAAAAGTCCAACAATTGGTCTAACTACAATGCTTCGATGTCGCCTTCGGGTTGTGGAGGTCAGACGGCAGTCGCTTCACGGAAAATGTCGAAGTTTAGCCATATCAGCAGTTGGACTGGTAAAAAAAAAAGCGGACCCCAGACTCCAAAGCTGAAAAAGGCTTCGGATGCGACTGGGATTAACGCTGGGATGATGATGACTGTCTTTGGAGGACCCTAATTTGACAGGATTAAACTAAAATGTTATCTTCTGTCCTCTTCTTGATGAAACAGAAGGAAAAGGTTGCACTTCATTTAAAATTAGTTTAGTTTGTGACCAAGAGAATCGGCGCCAGTGTCTTTGTGATTTTTAGATTAAACCTGAGACGTAATAATTTGACAAGTGAAAGCCTACGCTTGTTGGCTGAAGTCCTTGAATTCCATGACCACACGACGCATTTAGATATTTCCTGGAACATATTCTATAAGAGTGAAGGTAACTATAAGACCCTTTACCTATGCCTGACTGCGCGGTAGCAAAGATGTATCAATATATTCCTATACAATAAAAAAAAAACATTTTTTAAAGAAAATGGCGGATTCTACTAATGCCTACAAAGCTAGGCTAAACTTTAAAAAAATCACCCTAAAAATAAATATGATTTCGTAAAAAGAGGTACCTAACTTAATACATGTGCGATAGGCAATACATGCGCGAGCGAAGGGGAGCAGTGCACGCGGTACGTGGTCGCATCGCTCATAATAATACGAACGGGATTTTCTTTACATATTGTTGATGTGAATAGGTACACTAAACTGTTGAGAAAATATCATAGCTATAGTAGGTCATTGTAGAAGAAATGGGTACTATGTTCGTTTTGGGAAAACAGCTAGATAGACCTATACAGTATGTTAACTAACAGAGGGCGTTCCCGTTAACCCGAAATAGTATAGCATACATACATGCTAAAAAAAATATTTCCATTCGGAAACAAAATGTTTTAATTTTTTTTCCAATAAGAAAATATTCAATAAAAATTTTAAATTGACATGTAAAAGAAACACACTGTACACGCGAACATGAAAGACATCAACGTCGCAATTTATTTATACATGACGACTACTATTTTGACTTAAAACAGGAGGTTTCAAATTTATTTCCAATTAGATTTTTTTTTATTCGGATTTTTTTATGCTTATTTTTCTATGCTGATATTTTTATTTTAATCTATTAATGATATATATTAACGAGTTTAAGGGAACGCCCTCTGTTATTTAACATACTGTATAATTCTCTCATCGTTATCATCCCGAAAATTATTATAAACATTTTCATTTTTAATGTCTGGACTTGAAAAAATACGATGATCCCTGAGTTTGTTTCGGCTTTTCTTCTCAGAGGTAGACAGTTAGGAAATGCCGGCCCCATCTAGTTAAAAAAAATATGATGTGTAAAAGTGATCAGTGATCCTACTTGCATAGTGAACGAATTCATTTCATTTCAAAATTCATCAGTGCATGTTTTTACCATGGCACTAAATTAGAAAGCATTATGTCCGAATGCACATATTTCCTTAGAAGCCTCCTGCAGACAATAACATGCTATTTATACAATATGTTAAGAAAACCCTGTCCGACCCGTAAGGATAATAAAGGTTAGGTAAACACTTGACCAAATAACATATGAAATTTTACATAATCATCATAGTAACAATACTAGTGAATTTTGAAATAATCTTTTTTTCCCGCGAATTAATTCCAATTTCCTCGAAATTTGGTAATTTTTAAAAAAGTGACAACACCGGTATTTCTATAAGCGAATAGCGACGCGACCACGTCACAGGGGCCGCGTGCCCTGCCCCCCGCCGCCCGCGGAAGGGGTTGCTTATCGCACATGTATTAACTTACTTCTTTTTGCGAAATAATATTTATTTTTTTAGGAGGATTTTTTTTAAGTTTAGCCTGTCTTTGTGGGCATTAGTAGAATCAGTTATCGATACCTAACAATACCTTCACGGATCGGACAGGGTTTTCTTTACATATTGTATATAAAATCCCCTCTTCGTTTTGAGATGAAAGTTGGCAATAAAATTGTTGAGGCGGACGTGCACATTGCCGTTTAGAGACGTCCAGGGCTCAAACTTTCAACTGGCCATCCCATTCGCGAGAGGATCTCATAAATATTAAACAGCACACCAGTTCAACGCAACACTTTTATTTGGAACATATATTTGACGCGTATTTCGAGCTCATATTATCTGCATATTCAAGGATGAAAAACTGGGATGTCAATCAAAGCGTTGGTTTTTTTTTTTTGCTTCTGGCCAAATTGTGTAACATCAAATTTGTAGGCATAAAGCGTTGGCATATTGAGGCTTTATGCTTTATCAGGTTTTATGGATGGTACTGGTTTTGTTACATGGGATAAAGTAGGAATTATGACCGACAAAATTAATTAATAAAATTTAAGACCTTTTTTGGTTTAAACTTCAAAATTCATAATTCCTTAATACTACATCAGACAAATGCCGTTGCAGGCAAAAGCCGTTGGTCCCGGTTGCCATACGAACATCTAGTGGCAGTCGTTACGGGTTGTTGGAGCCCTCAAAAGTCTAACAATTGGTCTAACTGCAATGCTTAGATATTGCCTTCCGGTTTGGAGGTCAGACGGCAGTCGCTTCATGGAAAATATCAAAGTTTAGCCAAAATCAGCAGTTAGACTGGTAAAGCGGACCCCAGACTCCAAAAGCTGAAAAAGCTGCGGATGCGACTGGGATTAACGCTGAGATGATGATGAGTTTGTTTGTTTGTTTGAACGTGCTAATCTCAGGAACTACGGGTCCGATTTGAAAAATTCTTTTTGCGTCGGATAGCCCATTAACCAGGAAGGCTTTAGGCTATATAGCATCACGCTGCGACTAATAGGAGCGGAGCATAACTAAACCACGCAAACGAAGTCGCTGGCGGCTGCTAGTAAATAATATGACGTCAGCTCCAGTAAGCATAAAATATGATGATGACTAAATCAGAAAAATAGTCAAGCATAACTGAGGATAGGCGTTGTGTCTAAGCGATGTTAGAAGTTATAGTAAAGGGAATTGTAGAAAAGAAGCACCTTCGTTTGTAATGTAATGTATATACATTTATTTGTGTACATAATTACATTTCTTAGCATTAAATCTTGCAGACAGGAGGATCAAGAGACTTAGGTCTTCTTAAATGCTTCTGCCTGCAAGAATAAATCCAAATAAGTCTCCGTATGTAACTTACACTTATTTGCATTACATTACACTTTCAAATATTTCTGCAAGAAACTTGTTGCATTAAAATTGCTTTTGTAATTGCTGATTTAAATAAAATATCTTCGTGCGACTTGGCCTTTTCAGATAATCTTCTATGTAAACAAAAATCTGTTTTTTGGTAACCCCATGGCTTGAAAATTGCCAATGGTATTTGGCTATATTTTATGTTAGAATGTTTTTGATAGTTTCAACTTGGTTTTTATATAAAAACAACTGAAAAAAAGAACCAAATGTCCTTTCTTCTATGTGATTTTGTATATATGACAGATGTTGAAACCTAACCATATATTATTTCAATATAATTAGGTCCACAGGTGGCCCGTGTGGTACCGGACTAAGAATTGTGCCATCCCATAACCTCCTGTAGGTGTCGTAAGAGGCTTCTAAGGGAACTCTCGCCAGGGAAGCGGGCAGCAGCGCTACTCCTGTGAAATGTCAAATCACTGCGATTTCCAACCCGGCTGCCAAGCGTGGAGATTATGGCAAACCCCCTCAAAGCAATGAAATCTTTGGGGAAGGCCTTTGTCCAGCAGTGGATTTCTATAGGGTGAAGAAGAAGAAGAGGTCTGAACATCTGTCAGGTCACCTAATAAAAAATATGAATAATAGTTTAGACTAACAGTTACAGGTTTGTGGCTACGCTTGCCACGGTTGGTCAGTGGGTAGATGACAATTTTTACATACCGAAACCAATCCGTTCTCCGGAGAGCACATTAAGCGGTTCCGATAGTCATTTGTAGATTTTTGACAGTCGTCACGGGTCGTATGTCCGAAAATCTGACCACCAGTCTTGCCAAAGGGTATTGTATTACCCAGTAATTGAGTTATGGAGGTCAGATAGGCAGCCGCTCCATATATAAAATGTAGAAGAAGGTACCTATTTAGCTAAATCTTGTTAGAATGGAAACTGGCCCTAACATGGTTGGGACAAGACTAGGCAGGTGTTGAATAACAGTCATATAACTACGCAGACAGCTGCAACAAACGCAATTGCGTTCTAAGCATACAACGTTATTTTATGTATATGCAAAACCCGAAACACGTTTAATTTTGATTTTTAAGTAAAGGATCTATCAAAAAGATATCATGAAAAGTCACATAGTTATGAACTTGTCACTTACTTGGTTATCCCAACAAAAGTATGGTCAACGCACCGAGAGCCAACGCGCGCCTGCAGCGGCGCGGCGCGGTATCACTGTGTTCTACCGTCAGTTGAGTAGTGCGCTCAATAACCACACTGCCACAATTTCTAAATGTATTTGGGAAAAAATATAACATGGTGTTAAAATTATTAGAATTAATTCAGTTGCTTATACTGAACAAACTATATTCAGGTTGCGTTTAAAGAAAAAATAACGTGGTACATATACAATATGTAAAGAAAACCCTGTCCGACCCATAAGGATAATAAAGGTTAGGTAAACACTTGACCAAATATAATATAAAATTGTACATAATCATCATAGTAACAATACTAATGAATTTTGAAAGAATCCTTCTTTCCCGGGAATTAATTCCAATTTCCCCGAAATTTGGTAATTTTTAAAAAAGTGACAGCACCGGTATTATTATAAGCGAATAGCGACGCGATCACGTCACAGGTGCCGCGTGCCCTGCCCCCCGCCGCCCGCGGAATGGGGTTGCTTACCGCACATGTATTAAGTTACCTCTTTTTACGAAATAATATTTATTTTTTTAGGGGGATTTTTTTTTTTTTGTTTAGCCTGTCTTTGTATCCATTAGTAGAATCAGTTATCGATACCTAACAATACCTTCACGGATCGGACAGGGTTTTCTTTACATATTGTATTCCATCATCATACCATTCTCAATTCATGAATAATCGTGTTCTTCTCTATCAGGAGCAATCCAACTGATCCGTGCACTCCGTCATAGTAAAGTTCTTGTTGAGCTGAACATGTCTTACACCGGCCTCTGTGTGGGGGTTGAAATTGGGGCCTTACTGCGCATACAGACCTTGGAAGTGCTTGACATTAGCCATAACAGGTAATGTACCTAATAAGCAGCCATTTAAGCATCAGCAAAAGCTTATGGGAAGCAATTTTGAAATAATCCTTACTAATATTATAAATCGGAAAGTGAGTTTCTTTGTTTGTTCCGCTTTCACGCCGTAACTACTGAACCGATTGATTCAAAAATTTTCAGACGTAAAGTTAAAAGTCTGCATTAAAATTTTTATCCCGGAAAATTTAATATTCCCGAAAGAAAACAAAAATATTGTTAGCTTCATACCAGTTCGGTGATAGATGGCGCTGTGTGTCGTTTAAAACAAGTTAATTCATTGATGATTAATTCCCGAAAATGAGGAATCTAAAAGCGCGATATAACCGAATACCACGCGGGCGAAGCCGCGCGCTAAAACCTAGTAACTAATAATATAAAGTTATCGGCCAATAAAATCAGAATACAGTCATTGCAGCGATACAAAGATGAAGAAATGAGAAAGTGAATTTCTTCATTTGTTTGTACGCATTCATGCTAAAATTTTTGAATGAATTTGGATGATATTTGGCGTATGGGTTTTATGGCTTAGGATTTTTGACTTTTCGTACTGGATTGTAAACTAAGTCATAGGCAATAAATATAGTTAGAAATGCTAGACAAATGCTGAAATCAGGGTACAGGTAAGCCATGAGTTGTTTGTGGTAGAAAGTAGTAAAAATGATTCCGAAGATTCAAAGTCAAATCAAAATCGAAGTTTTCATACTTTGTTAGATTTTCTATTGCTTGTTGGCAACTAAGGTGGCCTTTGCTACCACCATATTATAATAATAAGAATAATCTTTATTTATATAGAAAAACAGATTGTAGTACATTTTACATTCTTTACATGGTGGGTAGTTTTACATTTTTGACAATCAAGTGGGTGACGTTCTGGGTACTGTTCTCCTTGCTAGGCTATGCAATAGCCTGTATTAAGGAGTAACAGTGCCTATCCCGTCGAGTTGGGTAAATTACATCTTACATACTCTTTTCACTTAGCATAATGATGACTGGTAGACTCTTCTTGTCCTTTTAAAATGTTTGTCAGGTCTGTTGCACTTGAACTGTCATTTGTAATAAAGGATCTTGTTATTTCCTCCAGTTTCCTTAAAACGATACTTATCATTGCAATTGAAAACGTCGTTTCCACGCCTCAGTTGCAAATTAAAACTGTCAGTTTCATTGCTTATTTCCATCATTACATACTTTCCGCTCCTTCTCATTAGGCCCATGATATAAAGTTTCATTGGAAGTAGCCACAGAGCACGGAAACGGTGTGTTGGCGGCACCCAATGAAATTTTAATTAAGTTATCACGTATTTTGAAATTATACAGACAGCTGTGCTGTGCCATTGTGGAGTTCATTGCGCCACTTCTTCATTCCCATTCCAAAGAGTAGGTACCTATGGAGAAGAACGGGCAAGAAACTACATGGACACTCTTTTAAATTTTCAAGCTATTGTTACAAATATTTGATTACATCATTCATGTTGAAATCAACCGTGTGAGAACGATGCAGAAATATATTGTACGCCGAGAGCGTCCACTATGGGAAACACACAAAAATCAATTCAGAAATTAAAATACGCCGTGGCAGCTAAGAGATGACCAGTCCCGTCCGACGGCGTCCGTTCACGAACATGACGAATGGATCAGCATCATTCAGCTCAACTATATTGAAGGGAACCTAATGACCCAACACACACGCCACCATCAGCGAGACATTTGAGGACATACTCTCAACAGCCAGAGCACTATCAAGTCAATAAAAAAGACTAACCCAACAAAAAAATGCCTTACAGCACATTCGTACATTGTGCTCACACGTTTGCCATGCAATTATACAATACTAAGAAATTGAATCTACACAATGCTAAGATAGTTTTGTCCAAGGTAGTAGTAGATAGTTTTTTCTAAAGAGAGCATTAAAAAGTTGTGAAGGGAAGGTCTTTAGGAGATCTTTTGTAATTTAATCGTTTAAAAGTTCTGATTCTCACTTAACTTATAATAAATTTGTACTTTTTTTTTGTTCTTTCTTTTTTTTTATCGGTCGCCTGCTTTATTTTTGCAACTACTGTTATGGATTGTCATTCGAAGAAAGAATATTACACATTTATTTGCTTGCAGTAAAAGAACACAAAAAAGCCAAAATTAAATTCAATATTTCTCGCTATACCAAGGGGAAGGCCCTTGGTATTTCATCCAAAGATTGTCTGTAAAATATTGCTCTTAGCGATAAAACCGCCCATTGTGTCTTCATATGAGGCGTATAAAATCAAACACAGCAATTATCGTTTTTATTCATAAATAAAGAAAAACGTTACTTTAATATTTTTAGGCTAGATACATGGTACGAAATTTGTTCTAGACATATAGCGAAGTTATTAAAGGCTCATGGATAACCATCTAAACTACCAAAAAGCAAAGTTCTTTTTATATTGAATTAATTAAAATGGGCATAGCTGATATTGATCCCAACTTTTGGATTTAGACCGGACATAGCTGGCTTTGTTTTCAATAATTTATTGATTACACCTTCCCTGGTACTGCTTCGGGTACACCAAGTTTTTTATTCTCTTTTATTTCCGAAACAACTCAAAAGCCCAAGTTTTCATTTAAATAACACCACACAAAATGAACTCGATATTATGAGATCTGCCAGATTGGAAGCACAACAGAGCTCTCTGATTGGTCGATTATAACTTTAGCTGTCTTTGGTTCTCAGAAGCAGGATATAGCTACCTCTGCAGTTACTAACTGCATTTTTTGAAAGGTGGATCTATCTGCTTTTGGTGCCAAAGAATTGAGGACATAATTAGCATTTTGCTTAACGAATAAAATAGTATGCCCAGCTTAAAAATTACCATAAATGGATTTAGCTGTTTTTGATTTTACATATAGGTATATGTTCTGTAATTTATATGGTGTACGTATTAAAGAGTATTCTATTCTGCTCTAAAATATAAATTACATCTATGGAAAATGGCCAAAGCTCAGTATAATGCGACGACCCTATACGACCCAGAGCCCCAGCGCTGGTTTTCAGTTGATGACGTCAACCACCAACTCAGCCAATTGTATAGAAAGCCTTGGTACGGGGCTTAGAATAGTATCAACCCATATCCTTCCTTGGATGTCGTAAGAGGCGACTAAGGGAACTCTTGCCAGGGAAGCAGGCAGCAGCGCTTCTCCTGTGGAATATCAGATTACTGCTATCCCCAACCCGCCTGCCAAGCGTGGGGATTATGACAAATTTCGGCCCAATACAATGAAAGCCTTGGGTGAGGCCTTTGTTCAGCAGTGGACCTCTATAGGCTGAAGAAGAAGAAGATAGAAAGCGTTGACAATATCGCGTTTCCTTGCTCTGTGGTAACAAAGTCGCACGAGATCCGTTTCCCTATTAACTGTAAATGGGACAAAATTATGTCTATTTCGAGAGCGACACTCACCTTAGAGGTAAATAAAGACGTTAAAAGAATGACGCGTCAAATGATGCCCGTAAATTATTGTCACTGTGTATTCTGGCCTTAATTGAAGACGTTATAGAAATGGTTTGTTTATGCGACGTAATAATCAAGATGTCAAACCCCCTGGTGTTTTCGTGACAAACAACTCGATTAAAACGTGCCAAGTTATTCTTGTTACATCGATTATGGGGATTTTTCAGTTGGAGAGTTTGATGTGTCACCTTCCCAAACAGTAATAAGTGGTGTAGACTATCTTATGTGATTTTCACATTAGATTTTTTTTGGTAGAGACGTGTATCATATCCACGGAAAACGGCCAATGGTCGGCATAATCCATACTAATATTATAAATGCGAAAGTAACTCTGTCTGTCTGTCTGTCTGTCTGTCTGTCTATCTATCTGTCTGTCTGTCTGTCTGTCTGCTACGCTTTCCCGCTTAAACCTCTCAACCGATTTTAATGAAATTTGGCACAGACAATCTTTAGACCCTGAGAAAGGACATAGGCTACCTTTTATCCCGGAAAAAATTGATGTTCCCGAGGGAAATCTAAAAAGCCCGATATAACCGAACTCCACGCGGGCGAAGCCGCGGGCGGAAAGCTAGTGCTACATATATGAGAAAGAGCCCCAACGTTAATACTAACAACCTTTTATATTATTAATAATTTTGATTCTGTTACAAAATGCTTGCTAGCGTTGGTCCCAGTTGCCATATGAACATCTAGTGGCAGTCGTTACAGGTTGTTGGAGCCCTCAAAAGCCGAACAATTGGTCTAACTGCAATGCTTCGATATCGCCTTCGGGTTGTGGAAGTCAGACGGCAGCCCCTTCACAGAAAATAGCGAAGTTTTGCCAAAATCAGCAGTTAGACTGGGAAAGCGGACCCCACACTCCAAAGCTGAAAAAGCTTCGGATGCGACTGGGATTAACGCTGAGATGATGATAATAAAATGCTTGCTAGAAAATTTTCAGAAAATATCTCTTTTTTTAACCGTTTATTGGAATATACATAATTTTATGTATCTTCCAATAAACGGTTTCGTTAAGAAAGAAGATTTTTCGTAGATTAACAACGCGTGCGGCCAAAATAATAGCCAGAAATCTGATCTTGGCGAAGAGTCTAGTGATTTTGGATCTGTCCTGCAATCCATTTGTTCCTTCAGATGCTTTGATGATACTCCTGAAAATGAAAGAAGAGGAAATAAAGCTTAAGGAACTTCACATGGATTCTATTGAAGTCAACAAGGAATTTGCTCAGGTCAGTATTTGACAAGGAATTGGACAACATGTGGGTATAATCAGAGTTTTGGTCATATCGATAGAGTTAACCCTAGTTTGGAGGCTTATGTTCGTATGCAAGCAGTTCATGCTCCAAAAAAATTTTAGTGTATAATCGTATATGTATACTTTTTCCATTACATATTATACAATAAGTAAAGAAAACCCCGTCTGACCCAAAAGGACAATAAATGTTAGGTATACACAATACACGTGTTTAAGATATGTTTAAGACGCTGGATTAGCAGGGTCGGGGCATTAATATCAATGGCGAGTACATCTCACACTTGCGATTTGCGGACGATATTGTCATCATGGCTGAAACACAGCAAGAGTTGGAATAAATGCTGATTAACTTAGTGGAATCCTCCTAACGTATTGGTCTTTGGATGAATTTAGATAAGACTAAAATTATGTTTAATGAATGGGTCATTCCGGGATCGGTTGCCGTAAACGGAATTCCTCGAGTAGAGACCGTGTCTCGGCAAACGTAGCGTAGGACGCCCTTGGGCGAGATGGAGCGACGACATCAAAAACGTGGCTGGTAGTGGCTAGAGAACTGCTCAGAATCGAGCTTGTTGGCGTGCCATGGAAGAGGCTTATGTCCAGCAGTGGACGAGTAGAGGCTGATAAGGATGATGATGATAATGATACACATGACCAAATAAAATATGAAATTTTACATAATCATCATAGTAACAATACTGATGAATTTTGAAATAATCTTATTTCTTATTTATAATCTAATTCTAACTTCCCCAATTTTTTTTTTTTAAGTGGCACCACACTAGTTTAGATAGTATTACTATGAGTGATGCGACCACGTGCCACATGCCCTGTCCCCCTTCGCCCGCGCATGTATTTCTAACGTGTTGCCTACCGCACATGTATTAAGTTACCTCGCTTTTTCGAAATAATATAATTATTATTTCAGGGTATTTTTTTTTTTCAAGTTTAGCCCGGCTAATGCCATAAGCATTATTAGAATCAGTTAACGATACCTAGCAATAGCTTCCCCACTGATCCCAACTAGTCGCAATCATTTGACAAAAATGTGTTCGCCGATTAGGAGACAGGTGAGCATGGATTCATTGGCGAGGCTTGTTCAAAGCCAAGTCCTAGGACATCACTACAGACCGCAATTGCCATGAACTACGACCTGTGAACATTATTCGAATGAAAAATATTTTCAAATTGCACTTGCTAACGAATAGGAAGATATATTGACTGTCATCGTTTCAGCCGAAACATACATTGTAAAACACAATCTGAACCATTTTGATGAATATTACTAATCCATTACTATATTTACATTTATGTTCGAACTTGTCCAACAACGTAAATAACGCAATGACTGTTGTCGAACTGTCATAATAAAACTCATTGAAACCGATAGTGTGTTACACAATTGGGTTGTATCCTAAAAAATAACTTAATGTTCATCAGACAGATTTATAAAAATCTAGCTGTTGCCCGCGACTTCGTCCGCATGGACTTCAGTTTCGCGGTGGTTCCCGTAAATTAAAAAGAGCTCAATTGATATAAAACAAGCGCCTGTTAAAATAATGGGAGCAATATGTAGTACGATCTTGTTACCTCCCGTTTTTGTAACATTTTTTATTACTGCTCTGCTCCTGATGGTCATAGCTGGATGTTATACCTTTATGTTATGTCCTTTCTCAGGCTCTAGACTATCTGTGTACCAAATTTCACTATAATCGGTTCAGTAGTTTTGGCGTGAAAGCCGGACAGACAGAGATACTTTCGCATTTATAATATTAGTATGGATATTGAACACGTATTTTTTATTTTTTCTTTCATTCAAATACTTAGGAAGATATATTGATTTGAAATGTTGCATGACACGTCACGCCGTGGTATATTTCGTACCACGGCGTGCCGTAATTAGCCCTCACTCCGTAACTTTAATACGCTATATCGCAGTAGTTTTTGGTAATTTCGACAAAATAAAAAATACGGGTCTTAATTTTTTTATTATCTATAAGACGGACTAATATTTTTTGATTTTCATACCTTGGATACATTCCTATTATCCTGCTATTCAGCTATAATAGATGCAGGTTTTTTTTTTTTACAGGAACTAAAAGAGATAAGAGAATTAGAATTCAGAAGAGAAACTCTGATAACCCATGGTTATATTCTCGGCAACTATACGCTGCCATTGCAAGATATGAAAGTCATTTACTTAAAGCAACTCGTGCGCCTCACGAAGAAGAAGAAGGGTGAAGGGTTCGACGTCTTGTTAGTTAATTTTCGTTTTAAGGGCTACGTACCCAAAGGAATCTGGGAGTGTAGGAAGAACCGATGGATAAAATGTTTCTCGCGACGCGGTGCATGCTTTACATGTGGTTATCAAGTGTACTTTATGAATATGTGTGTAAGAGTAAAATCTTTCATTATGGTCAGAGACAATACCGAAGTCGTGTGCGTGTTCAGGTATTCGTCTTCACGCACACATTCACGTTGTGTTTATACACTTGATTATCAAAAGTAAAGTACGCGTTCCTTCGTGAGATAAAAGATTGTATGTAATGTACATAATTCAGAATGTTTTTAAAATACTCGTTTTATAAATGAAATTTTAGTAGTTTGGTTAGGTTAGGTAGGTTTCGGCGCGCGCCTCTGTGGCGATGCACGGGGTAGTTTGGCACCCCACTACCCCGTGCAGGAGACGAGGCCCGGACAGACCGTGCGGCCGTGGAAGAATTTAGACTCCCGCAGCCCCAAGCGCGCTCGTAATAGAAGAGACACCGGGGTGGTTTTAGTCAGTAAGAGTCTGACAGACGCCGTCGCCCACCTCAGGGCGGCGGATATCCAATGAGGATTTCCACCCCGGAAAAAAAAAGAGAAGGTAGCTTACGTCGGGCGTTCGTGCTAGGCCCTACTTTCATTCAATCTACGCCCTATTGTATGTAAGTACAAGATTCCTCAAGATGTTTTCCTTCCCCTCTTAATCAGTCATTGGTGTCCAAGATATACTAAGAAAGTACCTACATATAACTTAGAAAATTAACATTGGTACTTGCCTAACCTGGAATCGAACCCGCACACTCATACTTGAGAGGCTGGTGTTTTAACCACTAGGCCAGCCCGACTTCTTACGCTTCATGACCACTACTCTCAAGATAGTAAATATAAATGCGAGGACATCCCTACTGAACTAATAAAAAATAGTTCCCGTGACGACTTAAACAATATAAATTCATTTTTTGCAACCATGGGCAAAAACCTTGCTGAAAAAATATCACTTACAAGTAGTTACAATCGCTTTCCGGAGGTACACACTAAAAAGTCTTTCACACAATCTTTTGTTTTACTTCCCACTGATATAGTTGAGGTTGAACAAATCATCTTAGGACTCAAAAATAACTGTGCCGTTGGTCGCGACAACATACCTGCAATCTTTCTAAAGCGTTATCGAGAGGTTCTACTTCCACCTTTAACTTATATTTGCAATCTTACTTTTGCAACTGGCGTTTTTCCCGACTCTTTAAAACTTGCCGAAATTCACCCTATACATAAAGGGGGAAGCAGGGACTGTGTCAGTAACTTTAGACCAATTTCCATTTTGCCAACGGTATCCAAGATTCTGGAAAGGTTAATAAACAAACGTTTAACTAAGTACCTTGAGTCAAATAAACTGCTGTCACCTTCTCAGTTTGGTTTCAGATCTGGAAAATCAGCTAGTGATGCCGTCCAAGAACTGGTGAACTTTGTATCTACTAATCTCGATAGTAAGCAAAAGGTATTGGTGATCTTTATGGACTTGGCTAAGGCTTTTGACACGGTCTCTGCCCCGTTGCTCCTCGAGAAGCTGGAGGGGCTTGGAGTGAGAGGCAAGCAACTTGACCTGCTTTCTAATTACCTCACAAATCGCAGGCAGAGAGTAAGGGTTGGTGATATGTGCAGTGATGATCTTGACATCGCGTATGGGGTACCGCAGGGCAGCATCCTAGGTCCCACATTATTCTTGACGTATATCAACGACCTGTGTAACCTCAAGTTGCGTGGTGGCAGGATCATTACCTTTGCGGATGACACAGCTCTGCTTTTCCACGCGGACTCATGGGAGAAAGTCTTTCTAAATGCCCAACTTGGTTTTGACATGGTAGCCGAGTGGCTAAAACATAATAAACTTACGCTTAATGTGTCCAAATCCATGTATATCCCCTTTATATTGAGAAATCACGAAATCCCATCTTACCAAAATCTTACCATAACATCACACATTTGCTCTCTCCAACAGGACAAACCCTGCTCATGTCCTACTCTCAAAAAAACGGCTGGTATCAAATATTTGGGAATTCAGATTGACAATCGTCTTGGCTTTCAGCCACATATAGATTTACTTACAACGAGAACACGAAAATTGATTTACGTTTTCAAGAACCTTCGCCATGTGGCTGAAACTAGGATTATAGACACCGTGTATTATGCACTAGTTCAGTCAATCTTATCATACTGCATAACGGCTTGGGGAGGAGCCCCAAAGACATCCATGCTGAAGTTGGAGAGAGCTCAGAGAGCCGTTCTTAAAGTTAGTCGTAAACTTCCCTTTCTCTTTCCAACCAAAGAACTTTACGAGCAGTGTAAAGTACTGACAGTTCGGCAATTATTCATTTTGAATACTATCTTACGTAAACATACCCAACTTTCATACAATCCTGTTGAAATCCTCACTAAGAGGCGCAAACACACAGTCTGTAAATCTAAGTCGTTTAAAACTAGCTTCAGTCGTAGATTCTTTTGTTTCCTGGGAGATTATCTTTACAACAAAGCCAATAAAGCCATTTCTATCTACTCCTTATCCTTTTTCAATTGTAAAACAAAAGTCAAAAATTGGCTTCAATCTCACGATTATGATGCCACTGAGAGACTCTTGGAAGTGATCTCATAATAAACAACTCGACACGTCCTACCCACCCACACACACACACACACTCATTTCACACACACACACACACACACACACACTTCACAAATAGACTTCATAACCACAGCCACACTCACACATCCACACCCACACTCAAACATCGACACGAACATACCCTAGTTTGCTGTCTAATCTTTTAAATTACTCAATTATTTATTTTGTGTTTTCATTTCTGCATTTTTTTGTCAATTTTCATTCATCCCATAATCTCTGTCATCTGTTAGTATATGTTTGTATTAGTTGTGACACGACCGTGTAGTCAGGAGGCCTGGAGACCTGTAACACAGGTTGTCCTAGTACAGGCTCCAGTTTCCACTACATCGTTATATCTTGTATACTTAATTTTGTGTTAAACTTATGTTTAATTGTATGGTGGAAAAAATAAACGTTTATTATTATTATTATTATTATAAATATCGTGAGGAAACCAAATTTCGGTCTTCCACCAACCCGCACCACGTGCTGACTCTCACACAAAGGGCCCAGCAGTGGGGAGACTAATATTTATACTTACGCTTATAATATGCTTCAATTCTTCCAGAGTATACCTGTTGGATATGTGTAAAACTCAAGAGTTTCTTGAAATACCTGAGTTTACGCGAACTATGAAACGCAGTGCTGGAGCTAATATTCAGGACGACTTTGTACTGGGTCTCTCGAAATGCTTCCCTGGACCTAAAACTGACACTAAAATTAGACCATTGGACCTCAAAAGTGGGTGAAAATTATATTTTATTGCTTTGCTTTTTTGAAACGTAGTGTTCATATCGGTTGGCCACACGACTATAGTGGCGGTAAATTCCCTCTTTGAGGAGTGGCTAAAGAGACACCACGGCACCCTCTCCTTCCGCCTGACGCAGGTCCTCATCGGATACGGATTCCTGTTCCAGATAAGGTGGGAGGAAACGCCAGGGTGTCACCATTGTGGGTATCGCCTTGAAGACACGGTGGAGCATGCGTTGTAGGTCTGCCCGACTTGGAAGGAGCACCGCCACGGCCGTGTCCTTGTAGCGGCGATCTTTTGCGTCTGGCCCTGATCCAGGCCATGGTGCGGGGCATGTAGGCCGGCCGTCACCTCCTTCTACGAAACCTTCCTGGTCGGAAAAGAACATTAAACCCCCAGCCACCGTAGGCTGATTGATGATTTCCCATCCGAAAAAAAAAGAGTTCATATAGGTTGCAGACGTTTCTTCTCTGGAGCGTTCTGCACTGCAGCACTGTTCTGTATTGCCACCATAAAATGCATTTCAGTGCAGCTGATTTTGAAATCTTAACTTAAATAATAACTTAACATCTCTGTGGGAGCAATGCTTGTTATAATGAGCAACGATATTGATTTTTGAATAATTTATTCCTTTAAGTCTTTTGGCTGAGATTCGATTTTCCCAATTACATATACTGCGACGTATTGATAATAAATTGTTCTTTTGAATAGTGCTGGCTGATTACATTCACCGGATATACCCAGACAAGAAACCGACTCCAACGCCAATAGCTACCCCACCAGAGCCAGTAAAGAAGAAAGGAAAGAAAAAAGGGAAAGGGTAAAAGTGACGACTCTTGAAGCCTTAACTGCCCTGTAATTTTTAGCTCTGTTTAATTTTAGCCACGACTGCGCTTAACCATTAATTATTCATTTCGATTTAATCCCTGTACAGACAGGCGACAGCACATCAAGCTACTACAATCTGTCAAATTTCTTCATTAGATTTTCTAGTTTATCGCTAAAGCTTTATGACTCAAGGTTGATTGGGAATATTTGATAGTTTTGGGTTCAGCTTTAACTGCTGTTGTCCGTACGTTAGGATTCCCGTGCATTTAGTTAAATCAGAGCTTAACGTCCTTTTACTCAGTATATTTTTTCTTGTTTGTTTAACTAATTCTTTATTACGTAACCATAAGGCGTGTGTACGCAAAGGACCGACTGGAGGAGAAGTTATCAATATTTTAATAATAATTATGAAGAAATTTTAAATTATTTCTAAGCTTCTTTTTTTGTTGCGAATACGGTTTAAGTTTACATTGTAATTTTATCTTTTTTTAGACACCTAAAACTTAATGATGGTTTTTTGTATAGAAGTTTTTGCCATAATTTTACCTCCTTTTACACAGCATTTAATTTCTGTTGTAGGCAGTGTTTCTTGTAGTATTTACTGATTGAAAGTTGTTCAAAAACAAATATGTATTTAATTAATAATGAGGAATATTAATAATTATTATTTTTTAAGTTTTTTTTGAGAATATGATAAAAATGTTTAAGTTAATATTTTTAATAAAAAAGTTTCTTGTTAAGATAGTTATTTTTTATTACTGACACAAAACAAACAATTTAGATTAACAAAGGTTAATAATGCACATTTGGCTCGTGCTAAGCGAATCCATTTGTTCTGAGAGAGGTAATTCAAAAAGATAATATCGCCGTAGTCCTTGTGTTGGAAGCAAAATTAGTTGTCTTTACTTAGAGGTAGGGCATTCAGAACAATCCGTTGTTATCTTAAGTTTTATTGTTCCTACTGAAATATTTAATTTGTTTCTGTAAAACGAACCTCTTTGCATAGGCAGCGTGACATTTTATGGCGACATTAAAGTGCCTATTCCCAAGAGTAAAGCCCGTCATACACGGACTGCTTAAAGCAGTCAGGATCCACTGCTTAAATCTGCAACTGCATAGTAAAGTACTGCTTTCTACGTACATGCCTGCATACACGAACAGCTCGAGCAGTTGCAACTGCTTTGGGCGGTTGACGGCCCGGTGAAATTTCAATACCCAATACTAAATACTTTATTGCATTCCATAATGTTACATAATTGTTCGTATATTACAGTAAAGAATCAAGTTTTGTTCAATTTATGTTATAGGAGAGAGAATGAAGGCGCTATTGCTGAGGAAAAAAAGTAATTAAAATGCTATCATTAACGAACAGTATTATATAACTTTATGGTAATTATATTTTATAGAAGTATTTACAAAGTGGTTTGGTTAAAAATTATTTTTAAATATCAGATATAGCGATATATCAAAGAAAGAAAATATCTATATATTCAGCACAGGCACCATGGTGGACCTTGACGATGGTGTCAGTAAGTTTATTTAAAAAAAAAAAAACGTTGCCCCACCCTAGGAATTTCTCCTGTATCGTGGGTACGTTTACAAGCATATAAAC
This sequence comes from Sesamia nonagrioides, assembly GCA_017933935.1. Classification (NCBI taxonomy): domain Eukaryota; kingdom Metazoa; phylum Arthropoda; class Insecta; order Lepidoptera; family Noctuidae; genus Sesamia; species Sesamia nonagrioides. Next base: position 884,289 of record JADWQK010002250.1, read on the forward strand.
TCACATACACAAATAGCCAGACCCGGAACAACTACTTGTAGGTCATACAAATATTTGTTCCGTGCGGGAATCGAACCCGTGATACACAGTGCAGCAGTCAATAGCTTAACCACTGCACTGACCGTGCAGTCCTGATTCTGAACCGTACACGTTGAAATATTTCGTTGCTTATTTAAAAACAAATTAGTTATTTCATATACTTTGACCGCATCCATATCGCATTTTTCTAAGAAACTGCACATATTTTCTATGCTTCGGCATCTAAAATCTTAAATTATTTTTTATATTAAATCATTAATCAAATTATTTTTATATTTCACGATTAACATAAATGCTATTAATTATAATAAAATTATAATTTCATCATACGGTCAAGCAGTCGCCACTCATACACTGACGGCTCGAGCTATCGACTGCGCTCGCGCAGTTACCTCCGCCCGCGCTCTTCATTCCACGTCGCGCACGCTTGCCACCCGCGCGCTTTGTTTGTTTATTGAGAACATTACTACTCGAGAAGTTAAGCTAAATATATTAATGGCAGCTTCAAGCTGTCGAGTACGACTGCAAGAGCGGTCGGTGTATGGCGATCACTGACTAAATGTTCGAGCGGTCGGTGTATGGTGATCACTGACTAACTGTTCGAGCGGTCGGTGTATGGTGATCACTGACTTATTGCTCAAGCGGTCGATGTATGGTGATCACTGACTAACTGCTCGAGCGGTCCGTGCATGGCGGGCCTAAGGTACCTATACAGAGGGCTAATTCTCGTAATTTCAAAAATATTCACAGCCTGATGTCAATCGCAGTCTGTCTAAAAATATTTCTAATTTTCCTGAACATATTGAATTATGAGAATTGGTCGTCTGGTTGGCAGTAACATGCGAAACGCGATATATCAAAGAAAGAAAATATATTTATTCAGTACAGGCACCATGGTGGACCTTGACCATGGTGTCAGTAAAGTTTATTTAAAAAAAAAAACACGTTGCCCCACCCTAGGAATTTCTCCTGTATCGTGGGTGCGTTTACATACATATAAACTGACATACACAAATAGCCAGACCCGGAACAACTACTTGTAGGTCATACAAATATTTGTTCCGTGCGGGCATCGAACCCGTGACATACAGCGCAGCAGTCAATAGCTTAACCACTGCACTAACCATGCAGTCCTGGTTCTGAACCGCACACGTTGAAATATTTCGTTGCTTATTTAAAAACAAATTAGTTATTTCATATACTTTGACCGCATCCATATCGCATTTTTCTAAGAAACTGCAGATATTTTCTATGCTTCGGCATCTAAAATCTTGTTTTGATTTCATGGTTATATGCTGCAAAGCTATAGAATGTTAAGATAAATGGGTCATGTCAGTACTAGTATAATAATTATACACTATGTAACAAAACCCTGTTGTTCCTTTCAGGGATATATATATTTACTTACAAGCACATCATTAATGAAATTATAATTTAAAAAGGGTAATTATTGTCTAGTCGAGGGGTCAACATCGAATAACTATTAAAATAGACACATTCGACAAAATGTTTAGAATATCTGATTTTATAAGTTAAAGAGATTGCCGGGAACGTTCTACTTATATCTTCTTCATGCAGAATTGCAAAGGTAAGAAATTAGTTAAAGATTACAAATATTAATAATTAAATATTTATTTTAATTATAATTTTTGTTGAACAAATTTTTGTAAATGATATGTTTTATTACATCCGTATACAGTGTTTTTGTTTGTTTGTATAAAAATACATATTTTATGTCAAACAAAGACATCGTATGAAAGACTACTCAAAGCATAATCATCGAAAGAAAAGGAGGAGGAGAAGAAGGAGAAGGAGAAGGAGAAGGAGAAGGAGAAGGAGAAGGAGAAGGAGAAGGAGAAGGAGAAGGAGAAGGAGAAGGAGAAGGAGAAGGAGAAGGAGAAGGACAAGGACAAGGACAAGGACAAGGACAAGGACAAGGACAAGGACAAGGACAAGACAAGGACAAGACAAGGACAAGGACAAGGACAAGGACAAGGACAAGGACAAGGACAAGGACAAGGACAAGGACAAGGACAAGGACAAGGACAAGGACAAGGACAAGGACAAGGACAAGGACAAGGACAAGGACAAGGACAAGGACATGACACTTCGGTACATAGCCGCCGCTCCAGAACCTTAGTGCCCCATCGGGCATCGGTTCTACGAGCAATGTGCCTGCCTTGAACTGTAATGAAGCAGAAATATAAAGTCATATTAAATTAGTTATCGAAAATATAAAGACTTGTTGTGTATTTTGATTTCAAACTCGACATTACGATTGCGATGTTCAAAAATAGTTGGATTTTCCTTTAACACAAAAATCAGGAGATGTTTCAGTATTGGGTTGGTTTTTACTTGGTTTGGTTTGTTTTTTGGTTGATATTGAGTGCGTTGCTATGTCGTTTAAATAACAAAAAAACAAGAATTATCATCTAAGCGTCCATTTTGGACACGTGTGCAAAAGAAACCTGCAAAAAAAGGTAAAATACGAATTACATGATTGTTCTGCTTCGATATTACTGAACCAGTAAACAATCGGACCAAAAACGGGTAGAATCTCTGATCAATCTCAAATAAAAAAATATTTACAATCGAAAGCCGGTGGCAAAAAAAATTTAATACGAATGCCAAAAACACCGACTTCCGAAATTAGATATTTATCACTTTGTTTTAGGAAGTCGGGCCGTTATTGTTTTAGTTTTTATTTCTCAATTTTATTTGTGAACAGCAGGTATTACATGTAAAATACTTGAACTCGGCTTCAACCGGTCAGACTAGAAGCTGACCTCAACATAATAGGGAAAGAGGTAGGCAAATGATGTATAATGTACAGCAAACAACGCAATTTAAATTTTACAAATCGGCGTTCTAAAGTCTAAGTATTTTATTAGTTAAACATAGGTATTAAGGTACATGGTATAAAAGGAGACGGGCGAAATTGGGCCTGAACTGTACACAAATGAGTTATTTGTCAATAATTTTCATTTATTTTTTTGTTTTCAATCATTTATTACTAATTCTGGATTCGTCAGAATAAAAAAGATAATATTTAATGAAATAATACTGACTTTCTTTACTTTCACTTTTCAACAATGTTACCAGATGAAATGCGAATCATTAATAAGTTCTAATCGATACATCAAATTATTACAAAAATAAAATTAAAAATGAATCAGTACATTTCTATAAATTCGTTTTAGAAAATCTTTTAATATAAGGTCTTAATTATATTACCTATTATTTACTTATTTACAAAAACATCTTAAAACAAATTGATCAACAGATCGATTTAATAATCAATTCAACTTTTTTATTATACAGCAACAAAGTAAACTCGTGACAACGTGACGCCAAACGTCAAAAATTATTCCCTTCCGGGTTTGAACTTGCCGTAGTGGATATTGTATTTTATTGTATTTTTGTGTCGTTTTATATTATTTTGCGTCTTTGGCAACGTATTTATGATTCTGACGGTTATTATTTTGTTGTGAGAAATGCGTGACTTATTTCGAAACAACTGTACAATGACGGACCAAAGTCTTTATTGCATCAATTGCGGCATTTCTCAGGGTAATTCTATCGGATTACGACAAATAGAAGCGGAAAGCATTCTTTCAGTTGTAGAGCAATGGGTTGCACCTCAAGTCGTAAGTATTTATTTAAAACTTATGTATTTAAATAAAACTTCATATTGTGATAGTTTCCGAGTTTATTCCAGCAAGGATACCTATACATATATAGGTATATTATTGAAGTAAGTTTCAATAATAATATTCCTATATATATATATATATATATATATATATATATCACTCTATTGAACTTGATTTATTTATGTTCCAAGTAAGATTTGCAGTTTGATTATCAATTACGGAAAATAGTTCTTTTTATATGTTCTGCATCATAATTCTGTAATTATTATTTGTGGAAGCCGTAAATAACAATCCAATATTTTTTTTGAAAAGATACAGTTTTCTCACCGTTTTTATTTTGTACAACAAACATATACAATGTTCTGATTCATAAATCTGTAATTATTATTTGTGGAAACTGTAAATAACATACTAATATTGTTGTAGGACAAAGGATCACATCGACTCATCCGTAGAACAGAGTCCGATGTGATCATAGATCAAAAATGCGTTTAATAGCTAGACGAGATAAGGAATACGAACTCTACAGACCCACGTTTTTAGAATTTTCGAATCTTACTTAATTTAGGAAATATAGAATCGAATAACGATCAATCTGACTTTACCTCCGCATAACAACGCACGGAGTGATCAACCGACGCCGCGCGGTGAGTGAGGGCTGCGCGGGCGCCCCGTCCGTTCTTCAGACCGGCCGCTGTTTGTTGGAGGGAGGACGTTTTTATGTCATGTGCTTAGCTTTTTTGCGCTTTGATGAAATATATATATTTTAAGTTTTTTGCATGAATAATCATATTTTTAGGTATGTTGCGTTCACGGAATATGTTGGATATGCTTAAAGAAGATGTATGAGATGGCCTGAGCTTATTTCAGCATATTCAAATATTCCTGCTGATACTGTTTATAATATGAAGGAAAGTGTAAATACTGGTAATTTAACGATTTTAGTTGTATTACTTCATGATAGACACTAATAAGTTCTTAAATTAATAAATAATAGGTCTAAATTGCTTTTTTGCCTCAGTAAACAGTTTTGGGGGATCTATTTATATATAGGACGTTTTTTGACGGAGAGGTAGAAAAATGAAATTTTAACGCGAAAATACTATTTTCGTCGTGTTTAGTCATAAGGTAATCATACATCCTGAAATAATAAACAGCAAACAGAGATGTCTTATGAAATATTAGAACCATATTAAACGAACATTATTGAATTTCTAAGCGTTTCATGGGAATATAGGACGTTTTTCTCAGACGACTTGTTTGTTCGATATTAAGATCGGACGTTTTTACTGGGATAATGAAATCAGTTACGACATTGTTCATTTAAAAATACCAGGAAATACATTGTTTTTTAAATAATATTGTTATGTATACCTATAACTACACAATACATAGTATACCTACAGTTTTTTCAGTTGCGTACATTGATGACAACGACATGAAACAACAAACGTCACCTTTGCCTCCTGATGCAGAACAAATCAGTCAGCAGCTAGCTGATATATGGTGAGAAGTTCTGTATGAAGATGATGGGATCAAAGAAATTACCTGTAACAGCTCAATACCAAATGTCATGTTTGATCCGTCTGCCGTGGATATTTACAGCGAACAACCTAGTACACTGTCTTTGGAAGAGCCATCTAGTTTTGAAAATTTACTCAATATAATTTAAAAAATTCAATTCAGTTTATTACAACTTGAAGAGCTGTTGGCAGTTTCTAACCATAGATCTACCCCGATTAACATGGAACTGTCTGTGCCAACTCATATGCCATCTCCTACTAACAACCATTTCATCCGCGACAGCACATCCTGCCCTAATCATGTAGCCTTAATCTTATTGCATGCAAAAGCCAGTACAAATGCTCTGATAAAATATATCACCAACAGCGTTGTACTGCTGTAAAAAATTTTGGCATCTGGGAGATCGAGCATGCAGTAGATTTTCATCATCAAATATTCTGATAAAATGAATGTCACATTTTCCGATTGAAAATAAAACCCAACAGACCAAGGAAAAGAAACTTTTCAACAAAGCCAGACTAACAAGAAGGATGCAAGGTATTTAAAAAGCCAAGATAAAAAATACGCTGAGGAATCAAGTGGTAACATGGTTACTGCTGGGTTGATTTTGAAAAAAAGTATTACAGTGTCCTCATGTCAATATAAATATGTATATGTAATATAAATCGTAACCGCTTTGTATTATCATAGTGCAGAAAACAGCACATCAAGCTACTACAATCTGTCAGGTTTCTTTATTACATTTCCAACTTTATATAAAGCTGTAAGGCTCAAGGTTGATTGGGAATTTTTTACAGTTTTGGGATAGGTTGACCTGCAATCAATCGTACACTACGCTGAAAAAAGTTCAACATATGCATAACACTCCGGTTTTTACAGAAGGCGCATATCTAAAATTTGAGTAAATAAATTTATTATTATTATTTATTATTATTAAAATGAGGGGACAGTGTCCATTCGGTTATCGAGAGAGCTTCTCAAACCAAAACTAACTATACCCCTCATGTGTGACGTTTGTTAGTAAGATGGGCCAAGAATGAAGGAAAACCCTATATTGTCCGTAACATAACCTAAAGTGACATGTTTTAATTTAAATGCCTGGTAAATAATATGATTTGGATGAAAGATATTGATAGATTTACTAGAGTAACATTCGCAAAGTTCATGGAGACAGTAGTGATCCTAAAAAAATGTGTTTTAAATATGACCGGGCTCAACGTGTTTATAATATTTTAGTGAATCGTGGTAACACGAGTAACTTAGTACCTACAAATTGAACTGAAACATGTATATCCTGAGCATATTTTGGTCCCTGCTGCTAAATATATATCCTTATTGGACATATGCCGCTAAGATGTAATTCCCTTAGAGTATCACCCATACTTAAACTCTTTGCTACATCACACCACTGTTGCTGCTTCTGATGAACCGAATAATGACCTATTGGAATAAGAAACTAGGTAAACTAAGTAATTTAATGTTTTGCTATGTACAATTTCATTACTATTACGTATTTACCCAAGTCTAGGTCACCATGTAAGGCTGATTTATAATATTAATGCAGGTTGGTTGATAAAAGATTTAGTTCCAATTGTCTGCTGATATGATTAATATTTACGTACTTACATTTAAAAGTTAAGACTGCTAGTTTAAGTTCATGCCGTAGTCGTGGCTATCTAGGTACCATAGTGTGATACGATGTGCCATTTCATTACTATTTTAAGTTTCAACTATTACCAACAAAGTAGTTTTTGGTATACGTTCAGTTTAATTGTTGTTAAGTAGGTATAGAACTTCGCCTAGGCCGCGTTAACTAAAAAAAATATAAAGACCGACCGAATTTTAATTTGCAAAAAAATATTGTGTTTTTATAATTAATGCGTTGCTTATTTATTCACACGTCGGTTCGTTCTAAAACGAAAAGAAATACTTATCTAAGTTTTAGACTGTACTAATTTAAGTTCGTACCTAATTGAGATGTGATTGATGTCCAATATGATAGCACAAAATGGCGTTATTTTTTAACTAATTTGAGATTTTTTAAAGCAATAAATGATTTAAAATGTTATATCCTCTTTTATTTATTTATAGATGGCAGATAGTCATAATATGGCTAACATAATGTTTGCATGTTTTAATGTGGTTATTCACAAAGGACTCTTAATGGATCGGCAATTACAACAAAAAATGACCTATGGCAATATAGCACGTCACTAAATTCAAATGTCTCCGTAAAACAACGTATAATGTTCACTACCGACCCCCGCTCTTTCGCAATAAAATGTTTTATGTTAATATGGGACTCACTATCTCGTGAAATAAAAGGATAACAAATATATACTACATAGCATTTAACTAGCCTGGGACGTTACTGCAACTTACCAAAAAATCTAAATGTCAAGTCTCACCGTTTAAAAGTTACACTAATCAACAACTTCTCTGGCCTCTACTGAAAACTATCAATTTTGCAGATGGAACTTTGTTCTACGGATGAGTCGACATCATATTTGCCAAGGATGCAGAGATTTAGTCGTGAATACTTTGAGCACAGATGAGCAACTTCCATCTTCAATGACTGGACATCGCCAAGTGTGCGTGAACTGTGGATTTCAGTTTTGCGGGCAATATCTTATTTATTGCGTTCTGACACCGTTCAAGAAAGAAGAATTCATAGTCATTTCCTCATAGATACTGCCTCAGAATGTGAGTTTTATTAGGTTTAGTTGTTTTGTATTTGAAACTACCATATGGTAATACTACTATTCTCTATAGTTTATTAATTTTTTCGCACTAATTAAGAAATATCAGTCAGATTTAGATAATAATTTTTGTATATTATTGTCACATTCATGTGAAAGATTTGGAAAAGGAATAAATGGGATATGGGTTTACAAAGGTACGAACAAAAGCTAGTGTAATATAGTTAGGCAATGTAATAAAATGCAAAGAATTATATTGCAGCCTGTATTTGTTGTTAGTTGTAAGGTGTAGATAAAAGGAGACATACATTTTCCAGCACTGTTTTGCATTCTCACCTTTTTTTACACAAAAGTCTCATGACAAAATTATTTTTCAGATTTCACTGGACTTTTTTGGATTGGACTGGACCATCTGGATCTTCAGCATCAGTAGATGTAACAAGTGAACATGATGAATCAACTTCATAGTCTAATATCGATGTAGCTAACAAACGAATATACAAAAACCAAAGACACCATGATCGTGAACATATTATGTATTCCTTTTTGCCACCGACTTCCGAAATTAGTTATATTTCACTTTGTGGTGCTTTTTTTTTTAAGTCTGTTGTATTTCTTTGTATAGCATACCCTCTGCTTTGCTAGACTTGCCTTACAGTGCATTTAAAGCACAAATCAAATCCAAGCTTAGTTTTAAAAGCATATTATTCCGTTAATGACACCTTTCTCCAGATTTAGCTTACTGACACATTATATGAGTTCATAGAATTTTCTTTTTCACAATGCATAAATATGTGAGCTGTCACGCCTTTTATACCTGGGGCTATTATTTAGGTAAAAGTTTTTACTTATTTACATTTCCATTTTAATGATATTTTATTTTTTGTTGTTGCTTTACTGGTATTTTTGTGTGCCTAGCTGGCATATGATAAATAATTTCATTGTTGTTGTGTTTTCTTGTCTTCATTACTGTACCAACATAGTATTGTATAAAGTCATGTTTTTTTTTAAATGAACAGACAGCTGTGCTGCTGGGGAGTTTGTTCCGCTACTTCTTTTTTCTTCTTTATTCATATAATTTTTTTTTCACAATGCATAAATATGTGAGCTGTCACGCCTTTTATACCTGGGGCCTTTATTTAGGTACTTAAAAGTTTTTACTTTTTTACATTTCCATTTTAATGTTATTTTGTTTTTGCTTTGTTGGTATTTTAGCGTGGCTAGCTGGCATATGATAAATAATTTCATTGTTGTTGTTTTCTTGTCTTCACTACTGTATGAACATATTATTGTATAAAGTCATGTTTTTTTTTTAAATGAACAGACAGCTGTGCTGCTGGGGAGTTTGTTCCGCCACTTCTTCTTCCCAGCGAAAGCACTAGGAAGTGTCGATGGGTGGGCGTTTTGGGGGACTGTCTTATGTAACAACGATGTTCAAAAAGTGCTGTATCTCAGCCTATTTTGAATAAATGATTTTTGATTTTGATTCTTTTTTTTTTTTGTTCATACCAGCACCTATGATGGCCGGGAGTTCAATATTGTCTCCCGATCAGGGCGTCATTTGCTTCGGCTAGAGGCGTGAGGGCGCTGAGAGTCCTGCTCCCTCACGAGCTTCGCCACCTTTGCCAGCATTAATTGTATATGATGAATTGGATGATTAATAAATCGATATAAGAGAAATATGATTTTTATTCCTGCTTACTGTTTTCTATAATTAGATTGTAAATCATCATCATCATTCTCCTGCCCTTATCCCAATTTATTTGAGGTCGGCGCAACATGTCTTTTTCTTCCATGCATCCCTATCAGAAACCATCTCGGCAGTCACCCCCTTCTTAGCCTTCACACATTCCATCCATCGTTTCTTTGGTCTTCCCCTACTCTTATAGCCATCAACATTCATAATTAAGACTCTCCTCACGACATTCTCCTCAGTTCTCCGTAACACATGCCCGTACCATGACAACCGATTTCCACACAACTTTTCAGCTACCGGTGCCACTTTCAGACTTCCTCTTATGTACTCATTTCTTATTCTATCCATTCGTGTAACACCACACATCCCTCTTAGCATTCTCATCTCGGCTGCATGCAATTGCCTTTCATTCATCCCTTTCGTAGCCCAATATTCTGATCCATACAAGACAGCAGGTCGGATCATGGTTTTATATATTTTCCCCTTAAGTTTAAGGGGAATGCGGGAGTCGCAGATTGTTCCCGTGACCTGCCACCATTTCATCCACCCAGTGTTAATTCTGTGCTTAACCGTCCGATCTATTTCGCCATCGCTTTGCACGAGTGAACCGAGATACCGAAAGTCGGAGCAGATTGGTAGGAGTGCGCCATCAAGGGCTATGGCTCCAGAAGTGGAGAGACCGCCGAAATCGCAGAACATATATTCGGTTTTGGTTCTGCTGATTTTCAATCCAACATTCTCCAGCTTCTGTTGCCATTTCTCCAATCTGCTCTGGATCTCAGGTCCATCTTCACCGACGAGAACAATGTCATCGGCGAACAGCATGCACCAGGGTGCCTCCTCCTGGATGTCCGACGTAAGAGCGTTCATAATCAACAGGAAGAGGTACGGACTTAAAGCCGATCCCTGGTGCAAGCCTACCGCCACACTGAACTCGTCGGTATTGCCAGCAGCCGACCGGACGTAGGTACGAGATCGACTGTACATAGCACGAATTAACTCTACATACTTCCCAGGCAAACCTTTCTCTTTCAGGGCCCACCACAGCACTTTATTGTAAATGGTTTTCCTAATTCTTTTTTAACCTCCTTTGTAACATTTAATATGCAGTTAAGCGCCGCCGGCCCTTTGGAAACCACACTCTCGATGTGTTAATGTCATAAAAATACATTCTGATAAAATCTAGTCTATAAAAAAGTCTGAATAATTATTTAATTATACCATAAGAGCGCTGACAGCTTGTAAGAAAACTTTGAAAACGCAATTGAGGTTAGTTTTGTGCAAGCTAATAATACCCTATTTCTTTTTTCTCCTAATCTGTCATTCTAAATAAAGTTTTATTTTTTAAATAGTAATAATATTGAAATGATTTAATGCAATAATCGTTGCTGTACAATCAGGCCCAACTTTGTATGAACTTTCGCCCGTCTCCTTTGTGTTGTATCACTATTCACTATGCTTTGCCTTGCAAGGCGTACAAATTAATTAAAATCAATATTGGACATTAAAATTAAAGATTGAACGTTTTCTTATTTTATACTCTTATCATCTAAAAACTCATTGATGGAATAGTAAGCTTTGGCAATCAACAATTTCTTAAGTTGTGATTTAAAACGATCCATGTTAGTCATACTTCTTAAAGTTTTTGGAAGTTTATTTAAAAATAAATTAACCCATGCCGAGACAACTTTTGAAAAAAAATATAAATAACGGAGATCTGAGAAAAAAATAAAATAAAAATACAGTTGAATTCAGAACCTCCTTTCTTTAATTCCTTTAAAAACGAAGTTATTTTAAAGTCGTTCTAAATAACCTTTCTTTGAAAGTCTGATTTGCAAACTTTCTAACCTCTGTGTACCCTTAACCCCATCTATTCGCAACGTTAAAACGTATAGGTACACTATACAAGGCAATGGCATAATTGCCACAAGTTGGCTACGCATCAATGAAGGTAGTTTAACAATCTGTCTCGTCTAGACGACAGTTGATTGGCTGGCCGCGTATTGTGGACACTGTCCATTAGGCTACTGCACTTAATCAATATTATGCAGGCATAGGCAGCGTACTCTATGGCCTTGTTTGTGCTGGCCGCTTGAAAAGGGGACGGAAGAATCGTTTGAATATTGGAAGTAGTATAATTACATTCGTTACGGTCGAATAATAACCTGCTGGTCGAATAAAAGGCTGGCGTAGAGTAGCCAGCCTTTCGGTGTTCTATAGGATGCATTTTGGGGAGTGTGCGAGGGAATTGCATGATTTAATTCCCCCATCTCCGTTCCACCATCGGACGACCCGTCCTAGGGCTAGTTTCCACCCTTACGTTATTAACACCACTACGATCCGGTCGAAGCGTTTCGCCTCGTTCTTTATACCGCGTACATCGCGGGACTGGAACAATTTGCCAGCGGCGGTGTTTCCGTCGGACTACAATTTGAGTGTCTTCAAGGCTAGAGTGAATAGGCTCTTAATAAACTAGTGCGCTTTACAATCAATGATTGCCTCACTGCTTACCATCAGGCGGGATTGAGGTCAAGCACTACTTTATAAATTATAAAAAAAAACGTAGAGGAATTCTGGCTCCTAAAACACAGGCTTTTGTCCTACTTTAGGAAGCATCAGTTCGCCTTTTAAAGTTACTCTCTGTACATTAGTTTTTGATCCTGTGTACTTATGTGTATTTTTTAAAGTCTATAAATAAATTGTTATTATTATAATCCAGTGCTATGACAATGTAACACTTGGATGATCTGAACTTTCTATTTTCTTATAATACACATAAATTGATTCAAGATAATTTAACGTTTTCTTCTTTTTTCAAACTTTTGCCTACATTTCCGCTTTGGTAGAAGTTCTAGAAGAAAATTATCATGAAACAAGCTGCACCTTTGTCATCAAAACTGATAAGTACATAGTTTCTGTAAGTGCACACCCGTGATTGAATTGATTAAAAGAGATGTTACTGTCATCAGAAGGAATTAAAAACTAATGAAATGAAACAAGAGTATGTCTTGGTTGTTAACAATAAAACGTTAAGAAAATATAAAAAACGCAAAATGCTGTTATTGTTAAATCGCCAAAATGCAGCTCTTTAATGAGTTTGTCTTGCGTTAGCGGAAAATATAAACATACTTTTAAAAAAGATACTAAAGAACAAAAAGTTACTCTACGAACGTATTCTAATACCTAATATTCTTTATCATCATTTCTGCCGAAAGACTTCCACTGCTGGACATAGGTCCCCCACCAGGATCTCCATGATGGCCGGTCCTGCGTCCTGCTTCACTAGGCTGTCGGTTTACCTTGTAGGGGGCCTACGCACGCTGCGTCTTCCGATGCGTGGTCGCTACTGGAGAATCCGTCGGCCCCATCGAGCATCGGTCCTACGGGCAATGTGGGCCGGGTGGCCCACTGCCACTTTAGTGTTGCAATTCTTTGTCGGCCTTCGTCGTCGGTCTTCAAACTGTGTGTGTTGCCAGTGTGTTATGAAATTGAGACGTGGTCACTAACAATGGGCCTTATTAGAAGGCTCAAGGTCAATCAAAGGGCAATGGAGACGCCATGCTTGGGGTTTCACTGCATGATCGAATCAAGAATGAGAAGATCCGCAGAAGAACGAGAGTATACCATATCTCAACCGGCTGATATTTTATACTACCCGGCAACACAATTATCTTGATACTTTTATGTCTAAAAAATTTAATGCAGGCATAACCTCGATATAAGCATTGAAACCGTAAAGGATCCTTTTAGTATCATAAAACTATTTCTTTCCCCACATTTAGCTAAAACGAGCTGTGAATGGAGCATAAAGTCCCGAGATATTTTCAACAGTAAACTCTGAAACTACATTATTTTCATAAAAATGTGAGATTCACTTTAAAATTTAAATAACTGCTTTAGAATTTTAACGAGTCTGTATGAGACACTGGCCTTTAGAGTTGCTAGTGGTTCTGCTAGTAGTAATTATGGTGGAGCGTTGGCAGAGGTGAGGGGTGGGGGGTAAAGACTGAGCATAATCTGCACCTCAGTTTGCTTCAATTATCAACTGGTGTCACTTAGCTTGAAGCTTCAAAGGCCGCGGAAATCGTGGTGACTGATTTTGTTCTTACAATTACATGCTTATATCGGAGAATGTCGTGAGGAGAGTTTTAATTATGAATGTTGATGGCTATAAGAGTAGGGGAAGACCAAAGAAACGATGGATCGAATGTGTGAAGGATGATATGGCTAAGAAGGGGGTGACTGCCGAGATGGCTTCTGATAGGGATGTATGCAAGAAAAAGACATGTTGCGCCGACCCCAAATAAATTGGAATAAGGGCAGGATAATGATGAATGATGATGATGATGATAAGCTTACTGACAGAACATTAATTAAATCACAAAACTTACATATTCCTACATATTACTAACATTTTATACCAAAAATGTTGTGCTATGGCTTTTAAAATTCATAAAAAATACAATCAACAATAAAAATAAACGTGAAGCAAATAAAGCGTTATGTAAACAAACTGCCGTATCTAGCACAAAAATCAGCGGTAGAGTGGGGGTTAGATAGAAAAAAATGTGTTTGGTAGATATTTTAACAGACTTCATAAAGAAGGGGGTTACTCAATTCGTCCGTATATATAAATGTTTTGCTTTTTTATGTTTGTTCTCGGATAACTTCGTCGTTTTTGAACCGATTTTGATCATTCATTTTTGTTGGCAAAAAGGTATTTCCAAGGTAATCCCATAATAAGGCCGTCAGGGTTTGATGGAAGCCCAAAAAAATAAATTTGAACTTTCAAAAATCGTAGAAGCGACTAGTGTATTTGTAAGTCTTTTCACTACAATTATTAAATTTCTAGATCTTTATTAAAAGATGAGGAGTAGATATGATGATGAAGCTGGAGACAGGCCAGGGAACTTCTCAACGATTCACAGCAGCTGCCTTGTATTTATGCTTGATTAATTTGTATTGATAAGAACTTTACACATAGATAGATTGTGATTGTCATTAGGGGTCGAATGAGAGAGACGAAGGCCAGTTCAGGGAACTCCTAAACGAAGAACAGAAGCTACCTTGTGTTTAAACTAAATTTATTTATTTTTCTGAAAACTTGGCACCCATATGGGTTACAATAAAAGTAGTTATGGAAATTCCTCAACGATTTACAGCATTGAAGTTTAACGTAGGACAACCACTAAACTCATCATGCTGATGCGACAATCAATTAAAATCGAGAGACTGAATTTAAATTGCGTAATCGTGTCATCTCTACTAATGCTCATACATTCAGTTTGATCCCAGAGGAATTAAAAATAATCGGTTCAGTAGTTTGGTACATAAATCAAAATTACGTGTAAAAATTTCCAGCTATGTTAGCTTCAACGTCCAGTCTGGCCGGTTGCAGATTTTTTACAAAAAAAAGTTAGTTTAATTGAACAAAAGTTGTTCATAACTTTAGTAATTGTGTAACCATTTCAGAATGACAGCTCACTCCACTGTCACTTGACGTAACTTTTCGCAATGAGATACGTTAAAAAATCATACTGCTTCAAAGTTGTTAAGAGGGGACTATAGTGCCGAGGAATTTGGAAAATAGGATTTGAAGAAACTATTACCGTCGCGCTGCTTTTATCCTCTCCCGGTAAAGTGAATTTTAAGAAAATAAGCGATATTCATAATATAAATACCAGGAACAAACACAATCTTGCTGTACATCACACTCGTCTCCACAGAGTAGGCAACTCGTTCATGGGTCAATGTATACACTTTTACAACAAGCTTCCCATGGACATTCGAAACTTACCCATTAAACGATTTAAGAACCATATAAAGGCCAAACTTTGCAAAAAGGGGTATTATAAAATCACAGATTATTTAGAAGACAAAAAAGCTTGGGACTGAGCTGCTCGCTCTGTTAAGCATTGTTATTAAGCAATATGCGTAATTATAAGGTAAATTATTGTAAACATTTTCATTTTTAATGTCTGGACTTTTTACGAAAAAAGACGATGATCCCTGAGTTTGTTTCGGCTATTTCTTCTTAGAGGTAGTCAGTTAGGAAATGCCGGCTTCATCCAGTTAAAAAAATAAAATAAAAAATAAACATGACGTGTAAAAGTGATCAGTGATCCTACTTGCTTAATAAACGATTTCATTTCATTTCAGTGCAAAAAAGACAGTTGCAACTCAGGCTGATTTTACATACGAAAAAGTTGACTAAAAGGCGTTTCGTGTCTGCTGTTGTAATTTTCTTTTTCAAAACACGACAGATCTCAATTATTTTTATATCAAAATTTAGAGGAAAATTATACCTATGCTTCTATTATTTTCTTTTTTGACAAAAATTTATCATGTTTGTCTAATAGTCATTTGAACATCACAGTAAAAATGGGTTATTCTTCGCGATTTTGAAGTATCGTATTTCTGTAATTAATTAATTTTCGGAAAAAATCAAATGATAGAGGCACGTATAATCGCTCTGTAAAATTATAGAAAAAAATAATTGCTCTAAAAGCATCCACGAAGAAAACATCGGAATACGTTTGTATAGAGAAAGCACCACTAGAGTTCCCTCTTAAATCTTTTCTTTATTTAATTTTCTATAACTATAAACTAGCACTGGACCGCAATCCCACCTGATATTAAACAGTGATGCAATCGTTGATGGTAAAGCGCGCTAGTTTATTAACAGCCTATTTACTCAAAACTGAGTAAATAGGAAGGTAGACGGCAGTTGAGCGAGGTGATGCAATGTTAAACCCAACAACACGACCAACGGTGCTGCGCCAGAGGGAAATTGATCTGGAGACCCTCCACGATCAAATTTCCGACACAACAACATTTGGCGTGTTGTACCCGGTACACTACTCCAGAAATCTCACTCTCAAAGCAAAGAGAAAATAAAAAAAAACAAATAAAAATGAAAATGCAAGTAAAAACTTATTACCTAAATAAAAACCTCCAGGTATAAAGGCCGTGACAGCTCACATATTTATAGATCGTAAAAAAAAATAGACAATTAAATGAACTCATATAACACACCATATCTATGTTTTGGCTTTTGTTTTGTATGAAAATGAATAAATAGTATTTTCTATGAAATTCAGATCTATCTTTATAGAAATCTTCAAAACTATCTTATATCATCAAAACTATGCATGTTTTTACTCTCATTGTATTATTTTCACTCATAGTCTACGATCACCTCAAAGTTATGAGATATGAAAATATACGTTGAATAGCTTATAGCCTCAACTTTTTCATTATCAGTGTAAACACTGTAATCATTTTCCTTACCGCTCTTTTAGAAGCCGAATACCTATAGCTATTTATTGTACACAGGAAATTAAGCCCTTTGTCGTTTATTCATCTAGCTTTTAAGATTCATTTTTGCTTGCGTGCCTCGGAAACTGCCACTTCTTGGTAACATTGCTTACCCAGCGACTGAACATAATTGAAATATAGACTCTATTTATAAGTAAATATGGGCTGCTTTCCTGTGTTTTCTGAAGTGTTGCATATTCTTTCCCCGTGGTGAAGTCCAGTGCATCGCCGTGGAGGTCTTGCAGTTGTGCACTTAAGGTAGATGTTATAGGGCTAGTACTTGATATATTTAGGCAAAGTTTTAAATTTTGTATATACCTGAAAAATCTATTGCTCGTGTTTTAGATAAGGGTTTAATGTTTTAAAGGTAGACAAAATAATTCAATGCCGCATTTATTTAGAAATAACGGATGGAATATAATCATCATCATCAACCTTCTTATCGTCCTACTGCTGGGCACAGGTCTCCTCTCATACAGAGAAGGATTGAGCGTAATCACCACGCTTGCTCAATGCGGGTTAGCGATTTGGGTTGGTTCATTGGTTTCCAAGATATACTTAGAAAGTACATATAACTTACGAAAGTTACATTGGTACTTGCCTGACCTTGAATTGAACCCACACACTCATACTTGAGAGGCTGGTGTTTTAACCACTAGGCTACCACGACTTCGACGACCACTTGGACGATGGTATATATGAATGAAGATTTGGTTAGGAAGGTGGTTACTACCAAGAAGACGTCTAGTAGATAAGTCATCATCATCATCATCTCAGGGTAAACCCCAGTCGGATCCGAAGCTTTTTCAGCTTTGGAGTCTGGGGTCCGGTTTTTACCAGTCTAACTGCTGATTTTGGTTAAACTTCAATATTTTCCGTGAAGTGACTGCCGTCTGACCTCCACAACCCGAAGGCGATATTGAAGTAATGCAGTTGGATCAATTGTTAGACTTTTGAGGGCTCCAACCAGCTCCGACAACCCGTACATAACAAATATTTGTTAACACATCCATGATACTGAAGTAATTCCTAGGGAGCAAACGTTTTTTTTAAAAAAAAAACATGTTGTTCCAACCCAAATTAATTGGAATAAGGACTGGAGAATGATAATAATACTAGCAACAACAGGGTTAGAAAAAAAAAACTATTTTTTCATGATGGTAACACTAACAACAACAGGGTTAGAAAAAAAACTTAATTCTTTAATGATAATTACACTAACAACAACAGGGTTAGAAAAAAAAAACGAAACGCTTTAATGATAATAACACTAGCAACAACAGGATTAGATAAAAAAAAAAACTAAATTCTTTAATGATGATAACACTAGCAACAACAGGGTTAGAAAAAAAATCTTTAATTATGATAACACTAACAATAACAGGTTAAGAAAAAAAACTAAATTCTTTAATAATAGCAACAACAGGGTCAGAAAAAAATTCTTTAATGATGTTGACACTAGCAACAACAGGGTTAGAAAAAAAATCTGTAATGATGATAACACTAGCAACAACTGGGGTAGATTTTTTTTAGAGTTAAGTTTTTTTTTTACTAATCCTTTTGTTGCTAGAACAGGGTTATAAAAAAAAATCTTTAATGATGATGACAAAATAGTTATATTTACCACCTGTAACTGTACATTATGGATTGCAATAAACGATTTGATTTGATTTAGTTAAAAATTACTTCATTTCATTACACAATGGGTACGCATAGATACACTATTTACATTTGGTAGGTTTTTGTTTTCCTATTTTTTTAATATGTCAACCCAAACTTACTATTGAGCTGCACGAACGCAACTGACTCGGCTCGTTTTTCAGTCCGATACATTATTATTATATTTACCACCTGTAACTGTACATTATGGATTGCAATAAACGATTTGATTCGATTTGATTTAATTTAGTTAAAAATTACTCCATTTCACTACACAATGGGTACGCATAGGTACATATACACTATTTACATTTGGTAGGTTTTTGTTTTCCTATTTTTTTAATCTGTCAACCCTAACTCACTATTGAGCTGCACGAACGCAACTGACTCGGCTCGTTTTTCAGTCCAATGCACATTACTGCCCGCGACTGTACTACATTAAACTTTTTATCTCTGGCTGATAGTACAAACAGAACTGCCTGTCTGGTAGTATAAACTCCATCTGCAGGCTGTTGGCTCCATGTGCAAGGATTTAGTTTTTTTTTTTTTATAACTTATAAACTAGTGCTTGTCCGCAATCCTACCTGATGGTAAGCAGTGATACAATCGTTGACGGTAAAGGGCGCTAATTTATTAAGCCTATTCTTACTTTAAAAAAAAACTTAATGAATAGGAAGGAAGACGGCAGTTGAGCGAAGTGATGCAATGTTAAGCCCAACAATACGACCAACGATGCTGCGCCAAAGGGAAATTGATTTGGAGACCCTCCACTGCTCAGACCCGTCCTCCGTTCGGCTTAATCAGACATCATGCGGAAACACAACGAATCGCTTGGCGGCCAGACTTTGTCTGGTAGGTGATAACTTCTGCCGGCAGCCGATATTATGGCCTACCAACAGTAATACTAGCCACTACGGTACTTCGCACAGTTTATTTAGAAGCAGAACAGCATCATGCTGAGTGGAAACCATCTTGTCACAGTACTGACGCACCGCAGGATAATTTCGTAACATGCTATCAGTAGCAATGGTTTTCATTTTGACAGTTCAACACTATTCATTGCGTTATTTGCATTGTTGAACTGACACAGTTTTCTAACATATGGTACAATGGATTAGCAATATGCTTCAAAATTAATAGTAATTCAAATTAATAGTAATATAGTGTTACGAAATTAGGATCTGTCTCGTATAGAAGATCTAATTTAGCACAATTGTTCCATGGGTTGGACCAACATTGTCCTTTTTACCCGACAGCCAGGAAGGGTTATGTTTTAAGCGCGTATCTTGTATGTAATATTTTTATCACGTTTTATCTTCAGAACCGCTAAACGTATTGAGTAGTAGTAACATTTGAGGTTTCGTTACATTTGTCTTAATAGCTCAAGTGTTCTTAGAAAGGTGACATTAAATAAAAGCCAAAAAAGCGTATGTTTTTTTTTTATAAGTTATAAACTAGCGCTTGACCGCAATCCCGCCTGATGGTAAGCAGTGATGCGATCATTGATGCTAAAGCGCGCTAGTTTATTAAGAGCCTATTCACTCTAGCCTTGAAAACACATTGTAATGTGACGGAAACACCGTCGCTGGCAAATTGTTCCAGTCCCTTGATGTACGCGGTATAAAAGAGGAAGCGAAACGCTTCGTCCGGGTCGCAGTGGTGTCAACAACGTTAGGGTGGAAACTCGCCGTACGACGGGTCGTCCGATGGTGGAACGGAGATGGGGGAATTAAATCATGCAATTTCCTTGCAAACTCACCAGAATGCATCCTATAGAAGACCGAAAGGCTGGCTACTCTACGCCTGTGCTCCAGGCTTTAGAGACCGTTTCGAGTTAAGTCTGGGTCGCCTCTCCACTGAATCCAAAGTAGCCAGGTGACATTTCACAGCACCCGCCCAAATGTGGCTGCAGTACTCCACACACGAGAGATAAATTTTTATGTTTGGAAAGGCGTAGTCACACGTTACATATATCTACCTACCGTAGCACCTTGGCAACGTGTGACTACGTCTTTCCAAACATGAAAATTTATCTCTACATAGTGAATATTGCATACTTCAGAATAGTCTACTGTGTCCATTTACTTGAACCACATTAGCAACTTTGTTCAGTTCAGTATTCTGAAAATCTTGTTTTATACTTTTTCAGCGTCGTTTTTTGTCGTAGTTGGGTTTTAGTATTTTTACTTTTTATTAGGTATTAAAGAAATCAGCTGGACGAGAGGCAACAAAATCTTGAAAGGCACACAAGCCTATCAAGTGGGTACCAAAATGAAGGATTTTAATCACTGATTCTATTAAATGTATTGTTTTTAAATATATTTTATATACATATAAGGTCTTTACCTATAAAATTTTCGTTTAATATGAAAAAAATTAAACGATTTTTTATCATGTAGTTTTTATTCGTACTAATTGAAGTAATCACCCATGCAATCAATGTATCTTTGCCAACGCAGGGGCAGTATATTGATGCCCTTTTTAAAGAAATCAACAAAATCTTCAAAGGCATTTCGTACTGCCTTTTAGAATTTTATTCCCGCCAAGAAGTTATTCAAATTCAGAAATAAAATCATCATCATCATCACAGCGTTAATCCCAGTCGCATCAGAAGCCTTTTCAGCTTTGGAGTCTGGGGTCCGCTTTACCAGTCCAACTGCTGAAATGGCTAAACTTCGACATTTTCCGTGAAGCGACTGCCGTCTGACCTCCACAACCCGAAGGCGACATCGTAGCATTGCAGTTAGACCAATTGTTGGACTTTTGAGGGCTCCAACAACCCGTAACGACTGCCACTAGATGTTCGTATGGCAACCGGGACCAACGGCTTAACGTGCTTTCCGAGGCACGACCAGACCAGTGCAAATATTAATATTCATGCATACAAATATTTGCACTATGCGGGGATCGAACCCGCGCCTCCTTGCGCAGCGGCCGCGTCCGCTACCGGTACGCCACGGAGGCTGTCACTTTTCGAAATCTTTTATCTCTTGAAATCCAAGTTTGGCTAGAACCTTTATCCAGGCAAATCTTTAACTATATCTCTAAAACACGCCTGCATGGATAACCATAATTAAATATCAACTGAAAAGACTGAAACAAGACAAAAATTCAATGATGAGGTAGTTAAAAAAAAAACAATTATTAGGTACTTAAAAGCAGGAACATAAAACAGTACCAAACCTATTTACCTATGTATTGTACACTTAAAAATATCAGCATGGTACTCTATTAATTTTTTGCAACATTATAAACAGAATTACATTCGGAGGCATGCACAAAGAGATAATAATTTATCATAGCATTCAATTTCATGGCTCCGACTGCAATTTATAAATGTAAAAATGATTGGAAACGATTCAGTTGCCTATTCTGAACAAACTGTATTCAGGTTTCGCATAATGAAAAAAATACGTGGTATAGTAACTTAATCTAATTAAAACTAATCCAATATTCAGCCTCATTCGGCCTTTGGACCATCATATTAGTTTCACCCTTCACCGGTCTATCGATACCTCTCGTTAGTGACTAACTTATATTCATAATTTGGGTCGAGATCGAATTTTATGTAATAGTGGAAGCTTGGTGTAAATTCTGAGCGCGGTCGCCGCGTGGCTATTGGAAGCACTCGTGTCACCTCGCACTACGGTGGAGTTGTGTGGATACGACTGGTCATTTTTAGTAGATTTTAGACTGTATTTTCTTGTTATTTATGTTTTTTGTCATGTTTACTAAAACAAGTGCATAGCGTGAGTGTTTAGCTTTTCATGTTAACTACCATTATGTTTATAACGTTATTTTTACTTTATACAAAGCCTGAATAGAGTTTGTTCTGAATAAACAGCTTAATCGGATCCAATAACTTTTACACAATATTATATTTTTCCCATATACATTTAGAAATTGATGCAGCTTGGTTACCGAGCACACAACACAGTACTAAGTAGGCCTAGTATGAGTTTTTATTACGAGACTCGATCGTCAATATCGAGCGCGTTTGGCGCTCTCATTGGTTGAGAGTTCTTACAATCTTGAAGCGGGCCAATCGATGAGTCAAACGCGCACGATATCGACGATCGAGTCTCGTAATAAAAACTCATACTAGGCCTACTGAGTCAGTTATCAAGTGTCAAACTCACTCCACAGTCACTTCTCCGATGTTTTTAGGGTAAGATAAAAAAAAAAGATAGTTACAGAAACATACTGTATCAGGTATAGAATGGCATCAGAAAGAAGATTCCTTTTTTTATAATTCTATACTAGTGCGTGAGCACAATCCTGCCTAATGATAAGCTGTGATGCAATCGTTAATGATAAAGCGCGCTAGTTTATTAAGATCTATTCACTCTAACCTTGAAGGAATTTAAATTGTATTCCGACGGAAACACCGCCGCTGGCAAATTGTTCCAGTCCCTCGACGTACGTGGTATAAAAAGAGGCGTAATGCTTCATCCGGATCGTAGTAGTGTCAATAATTGAACGGTGATGGCGGATATTAACGTCAGCATATCAGTCTACCTGAAACTAAATCCTTCTCAATCAATCTTGAACCTTAAAAGCTTTAGCGATACTTTTGAAAATCTATCCGGAGTTAATGCCTTAGGCATTCTCTTCCTATCAACCACGGGTGATGAAGAGATTAAATGCCAGGTGCTTTTGTTGATAACAATGATAAGGAGAAAAACTGTCTAAACAAACACTTAAGCTATGTATTTTATTACCATAATATGTACATTTTTATAATGTGTAAAAAATGGAAACTAGTACTGTATTTTTATATTAATACTAGCTTTCCGCCCGCGGCTTTGCCCACGTGGAGTTCGGTTATATCGCGCTTTTTAGATTTCCCTCAGAAACATCAAATTTTTCCGGGATCAAAGTAGCCTATGTTTTTTCTCAGGGTCTAAAGATTGTCTGTGCCAAATTTCATCAAAATCGGTTGAGAGGTTTAAGCGGGAAAGCGTAACAGACAGACAGACAGACAGACAGACAGACCGACAGACAGACAGACAGAGTTACTTTCGCATTTATAATATTAGTATGGATTAACGAAAGCTTTCTACGCTCCATCTAATTTGAACCATGATTTGACTTGAGTTTGCGCTGATGGCCAAGCTACATTTTATAGGTACTTATATAAAAATTGCCATCGTTAAAAAATTTAAAACACTGTCTTTAAATAGCTCAATTTTAATTTGTTAACTTCGCCCTCTTTTAAGCATATTTCATCAAAATTTTGTCTTGGCCCAAACACTTGGCTACAAACTTCAGAGCGACCTCAAACACAAATGTTGAACGTCTTCAAATAAACATGTTTTCGTGTGTGCACACTGTCAAACATTGTTTGACAAACATGTTCCTGGCGCACTTAGTATAATAAAGTAAATATTTTAATGGAAATATGACTGCGCAATTTATGTTTCTTGAGCACTTTTGATGTGTACAGCGCTCTACGTTAGATGTTTTTTTTGAAAGAGTTTGTATATTTTACCGTATGAATGTTTCAATGTTTCTATGGCTTTTTTTTTAATAATTATAAACTAGTGCTTGACTGCAATCCCGCCTGATGGTAAGCAGTGATGCAATCGTTGATAGTAAAGCGCACTAGTTTATTAAGCCTATTCACTTAAAAAACGAAGGAATAGAAAGGATGACGGCAGTACAGCGAGGTGATGCAATGTTAAACCCAAGACCAACACGACCTAACGAAACTGCGCTAGAGGGAGATTGATCTGGAGACTCTCCACGACCAACCTCCCGACACAAGAACATTTGGCGCATCGTACCCGCCACACATCGCAACACAACTGCTCAGACCCGTCCTCCGTACGACTTCACCAGACATCATGCCGGAACACGACGAATCGCTTGGCGGCAAGACTTTGTCTGGTGGGTGGTAACTTCTGCCGGCAGCCGATGTTTATTTAAGGTTTTTCTTTTATGAATATTTGAATCACTCATTAATGCCAACTGCAGTCTATTTAGTTACTGCCAGCGCCGCGAGTTGTTCGAAAGAAATACAGTATGTCCCTGGTGCACAGGCAAATGAAGAATCACAGGTGGGTTTAAGCCAGTAAAAGGCTGACACGCCTTTCCGGTTCACCCAAAATGGGAGAGATCATTTAATAGGCGCGGCTGTAGTGATAACACTACAGCCGGAAGTGGAAAGGAAGGGCACGCCCTACCGTGACGTGCTCAATAAGGCCATGGAGGCGGATAATGTTCAGGAGCTAGTAGTTACAGGGGGCATCCGGATGAGGATCACTGCGAGTAGAGCCCGGATGATAGCGGTTTATGCGGTCAAAGCCAAAGTAACTAGACCCACCAAATGCACTGACTTGCTCATCCTAGGTCTGGACGTTACGTTGATCTCAACGCCCTCACGCCTTAAGCCGCCGCAGGAGACGCCCTGCTCCTTCAATCCCTGGTTTTTCAATAGGTATATTGTTTGATAGCAGCAGCATATACTATTTCACCTGTATAAGTTTCCTGAGTATATTGGGATATAAAGTATTTTATGTGTTAATCCTGTTAATAAGTATCTGTGTGCCACACATCCAAATCCGTTAAGTAGTTTTAGCGTCAAAGAGGAACAAACACCCATCTAACCAAGCTCGCTAACTTTCGTAGGATAAATTTTTTGAAATGCCAATAGAGGCTATACAAGTACATGAAGTTTAAGATAAATAAGGATAAATAAAAGTGCGTATTTCCAATTTAGGACACCACACAGAACAAACAGTTGTGCTGCTGGGGAGTTTGTTCCGTCACTTCTTCTTCCCAGCGAAAGCACTAGGAAGTGGCGAAAGGCGGGCATTTTGGCTGACTGTCTTATGTAATATTGGCATTCAAAAGTGTTGATTCTCATCCTAATTTGAATAAATGAAAACAATTGATTTTGACACCACTGCTACTGATCCTGTCAAAGATTATAACATTACCATTCTCCTGCCATTATTCCAATTCGTTTAAGGTCGCCATAACATGTATTCATAGTAATGTAAAATTAATAGCTCTATTTTCCTGTACGAGTCACACTAAACACTTTTTCTTTTGTTCTATTAAGAGTGGACTCTAGTGCCGAGGAATTTGAGAAATAGGTATTTGAAGAAACTATTGCCGTCGCGCCGCTTTCAACCTTTCCCCGTAAAGTGCGAAAGGGACAGTTGCAACTCAGGCTGATTTTACCTACAAAAACGTTGACCAAAACATGTTTCGTATTCCGCTGTTTTCTTTTTTAAAACACGACAGATCTCAATTATTTTTATATCAAAATTTAGAGGATGAGTAGGTATACCTATGTATGTCTCTATTATTTTCTTTTTTGTCAAAAACTTATCACATTTGTGTAATAGTCGTCTGAAAATCGTGGTAAAAATGGGTTATTTTTCGGGATTTTGAAACATCATATTTCATTTATTAATTAAGTTTTTAATAAAATCAAAAAAAGGGACGCAGATAATCAAGGTGTGAAATTGTAGAAAAAAATCATTGCTCCAAAAGCGTTATCCACGACGAAAACAGTGGAATACGTTTGTATGGAGATAACCCAACTAAAGTCCCCTCTTAAGTGTGTCAATTTCCACAATCCCATGTATGTACAAGCCGTGACAACAAACTTCTTCAGCAATAATTTATTTTATAAGTTCACAACCTCTACCAAGGCGGTAAGATAGTATTAGCTAGATAGTATTAGATAGTACTTATAGCCTATATAAATTCTGGATTTACCCGGAAACCACATTACATTGCCAACAATAAAATATAACTGGGGTAACTAAGTCTGCGTTAATGAGGCCTAAAGCGATACCTCGCAGACCAAGCATGTAAGCCAATTTTCCACGCCCTTAGCTGTAAACAGGATCCATAATGGCGGGCAAGTCGTCTCGAACGGTAATTATATGGCTCTGGGCTGTGATTAGTTAATAGGACTCGTATTTAGGTTAGGTTAGATAAAATCATATATGGGGTAAGGGAAAACGAGGTGCTAACTGTTACCACGGATTCGGGATGTGGTGCCGAAACCCGAAAAAAACAAAAAAATGCTGTTCAGTACATTTTGACTGGTTAGATTCTGCAATTTCCTTTGAAACAGATTTTTTTATGCTAGGGCGTTCAAAATAATGTGCTTTTATACGTCATCGACTGAGATCATCATCTCATCATCTCAGCGTTAATCCCAGTCGCATCCGTAGCTTTTCAGCTTTGGAGTCTGGGGTCCGCTTTATCAGTCCAACTGCAAATTTTGGCTAAACTTCGATATTTTCCGTGAAGCGACTGCCGTCTGACCTTTACAACCCAAAGGCGATATCGAAGCATTGCAGCTGACCAATTGTTGGACTTTTTGATGTCTCCAACAACCCTTTAACGACTGCCACTAGATGTTAGTAAGGCAACCGGAACCAACGGCTTAACGTGCTTTCCGAGGCACGACCAGAGCAGTGCAAATATTCATATTCATGCATACAAATATTTGCACCGTGCGGGAAACGAACCCGCGCCACCTTGCGCAGCGGCCGCGTCCGCTACCGCTACGTCACGGAGGCCGTCATGGAGACTTCAGCTGCCATGGTACGTCACAATTGTCCTCTTCAATTATGCAACATTATAATAACCCTGCTAAATTGAAGAGTCGGTGTGTGCAAAGTTTCAATAAATAAATGGCTATGACACGGTAAATTTATCAAAATGGGGTGTCAATTTAAAAATACCTAAGTTACTAGTGCACCGTGTGGCTTAGAATAATACCATACCATATCCTCACGTGGGTGTCGTAAGAGGCGACTAAGGGAATTCACAGCAGGGAAGTAGGCAGCAGCGCTTCTCCTGTGGAATATCAAACTACTGCGATCCCCAACCCACCGACAAAGCTTGGGGATTATGGCCCCCCCAAATGTAAAGAAAGCCTTGTAGAGGACCACTGCTGGACAAAGGCCTCCCCCTTTGTTTAGCAACGGACCTCTACAGCTATTATTACCTTGCAGAGTAAGCAAACTGAAGTGGCAGTGGGCTGGCCATGTTGGTCAAAGAATGATAGTCAGTGGAACAGACGAGCCCTGGAGACTAGACCACATATTGGCATGAGGAGACCAAACTCAAGTAAATGGACCGACGATCTTCAGAAAGTAGCTAGGTCATACTGGAAGATTGGTTGTGGCGCAACCCGGGAGGGACCTAAGTCCAGCACTGGACTGCGATGGGCTTAGTTGATAGAGGGTGTTTGATTTGCATAACCATTCTCCTAATCTACCTACAGTTGACGCTTGCTTTCTATTTACAAATATTCCTAATGATTTATACCTCGTGCTATAAATCATTAGAATTAATGTACCTGCAACATAATATGTTTTGGTGTTGAAATCTATTTTAACAAAGCCTCTCTCTCCTCTCAGTAATTAGAGTGAAAAGCAGTCGATAAGTTCTTGCTATCATTAACGCGCGACGAGGAATATCTTGGCTTCCCAAAATTCAATTTGGGAGATCTAAGCACTTTTTGTAGTGCTAATTCTGTAAAATAATATTCGCAAGTGTTGAAAAGATATAAAGAAATCTGTGAATGAAAAGAAATCTTTTGTTTATAGCCATAGTTATAGTACCTAATTTAAATCAAATGGCCTTATAGCCGACAGCCTCGATCAACGTCAATTGAGGCTCTCGTTAGGCGATTGGATCAAGGGCCTGATTCAAAAGGCCGTACTCTTCGATACGGCCCGCATCGTGAGAAGGTTCCTGTTTCTGGTGCCCTTACCACCGGTAGCTGGAACCCTGCTCCCGATGTCGGTGGATTTTTATATTTAAATGTTTAATGTATATTTTTCATATTGAAATCCATATTATATATAGTATATAAAGTATCTCTGTCTGTCTGTCTGTCCGGCTTTCAAGCAAAAACTACTGAACCGATTGTAATGAAATTTGGTACACAGATAGGCTAGAGCCTGAGAAAGGACATAGGCTATATAACATCCCGCTATGACAAATAGGAGCAGAGCAGTAACAAAAAATGTTGCGAAAATGGGGGAAAAGCGGACGTACATATTGCTCCCATTATTTGAACAGGCGCTTATTTTATATCAACACGCGTCGCAGGCAACAGCTAGTACTATATAAAAATTTAATTAAATATGTAAACAAAAAAATTAACGATATACTAATACAATGTCTATTATCCAAATATTAGTCATATTTGGCGGACTTTCGAATTTCTTTTCTCGTTTTATGATACCGTGAGATATGACATGAAAACGCGTGTATTAATGAAAAAAATCTGCTAATCAACTAGACTGGTTGCCATATTGGGGGATAATTTTAGATTATCTAATGTTAATTCATCAAAATTAAAATCGTCCTAAACGATAGCGACAGAGAAACGAAACTTTAGACTACAAGAGAGTGAAGCTTGAATTGGCCTAAATTGACTTTGCTTATAAAGCGGTCTTTTGATTAGTTTGGCTTTCAAAGCAACAAACTTTGATAGCCAAACTAAGCAAAAGACTAATACTAGGGATTTATAATATTGACAGCACGGTCTCACCTCATTTCACGTAAATTTTGACGGAAAGATTTTTAAGGAATCGATCGGTCACGTAGGTACCGGAAGACGCAGCGTAGGGAGGCCTCTAACAAGGTAAGGTGGACCGATGACCTGATGAAGGTCGCGGTAAGCCGATGGATACGGGCAGCACAAAACCGGTCATCGTGGAAAGCCTTGGAGGAGGCCTTTATCTAGCAGTGGACTTCTATAGGCTCAAGAAGAAGAAGATCGGCTGTTCACTGCTCGCTCAATTCACCTAGATTTTCAGGTTGAATTGGTTACAGATTCGCACTACAGTACTATTACATAGACGGTGAAGGTTGTCTGTAAAAGGTCGCTATTAGCGATAAGACCGCCCATTGTGTCACCCTTCGTAAAATCTTTATATTTATGTTCTGTAATCTATATGGTGTACATAATAAAGAGTATTCTATTCTACTACTAATTGATGATTTATTTTCTGTAATTAGGTTTGTACAGACACTTTTACATATCAGTTATTTTTTTAACTAGTGTTGTTCGGCCTTTCGTCTGTTTGATCACTGCTAAGAAAAAACGAAACAAACGAGATCAAAAGGATTTTTTTTTTCATTATTGTAAACTAATGCTTGACTGCAGTCCCGCCTGATGGTAATCAGTGATGCAATCGTTGATGGTAAAGCGCACTAGTTTATTAAGCCTATTCACTTAAAAAACTTAGGAATAGGAAGGATAACGGCAGTTGAGCGAGGTGATGCAATGTTATCCGTGCGCAGTTTCTGGCCTGCCATCGGACGCGTCCCCAAGTGGCGGATAGGGGAACGGCCCCCAGATATGGGTTACCGGTTTACCGGCGCGGACCAAAACCAGAAGTGGGGGGCTTCGGCGGTCACATGTGCGGCGGGTCGGCCACCACTCCAGGTTGACCGGCTGACGTGACCCGAACTCCGGGACACCGTCGGGCAACCCAGTCTCCTCATTGAGAGGAGCTGGGGGCCCCGTTTGCTACCGGGCAAACAAGTGGGGCTAAGAGAAAGGCCACCTCGCTAAAAAACCCTTGGCTGCTGCGTCTTCTCGCACTAGAAGACGTACCCAGTCCGGCCTCTCCTTATGGGGGGACCATTGTGGGCCCGCCTTTTGTCGGGAATCGCCGGCGGGGGATTGGTTGTTCAGGCTGTGCCGATTTCCCATGACCCCGCCACTCAGGCGATGTCGTTGTGCCGCTGTGGGTTTAGTGGGTATTCCCGGCTTCGGCTGGGCGAGTCCCACACACGCCCTTCGGGGTACGGTGCGTAAATGCATTACCACAGCGTCAAAAAAAAGGTGTGTTAAACCCAAGACCAACACGACCAAACGATGCTGCGCTAGAGGGAGATTGATCTGGAGACTCTCCACGACCAAACTCCCGACACAACAACATTTGGCGCATCGTACCCGCCACACATCGCAACACAACTGCTCAGACCCGTCCTCCGTACTTCTTCACCAGACATCATGCCGGAACACGACGAATCGCTTGGCGGCAAGACTTTGTCTGGTGGGTGGTAACTTCTGCCGCCAGCCGATGTTATGGCTTACCACCGAGAGCTGCTCTCAGGAGATCTCTTTTAAATTCCAGACATAATCTTATTCAGCAAGATAATTGTGTAACAAACTATCGGTAGCAATGGCTTTCCTGTTGACAATTCAACAACATTCATTGCGTTGTTCACGTTGTTGTTGTAAATAATTTTTTCGAACATAAGGAGTATTCGATATGCAATATACTTCAAAATGATTTAAATTTAGAATAATAGCGTGTTACGCAATTAGGGTGCTGGTCGTGTGAGAATGATGAGCCACAACCCAGATTCTCCCGTGGGTATCGTAAGAGTTGACTAAGGAAACTCACCGGGAAAGCGGGCAGCAGCGCTTCTCCTGAGGAATAACAAATTACTGCGATCCCCAATCCACCTGCGAAGCGTAGGGATTGTGGCAACGCTCCCCATACACACACACACACACAGACAGCCTTAGGGGAAGCCTTTGTCCAGCAGTGGACCTCATAGGCTGAGAAGAAACGAAGAATAAGTGTTTCAAAATGTCTTTTTTGTGAAAAAATGACACAGATTAAGAATGTCTATCAAATAAAAACTATCAAAGTCGTGTGTCGTATCCACACTAAGTAAACGAAGACGATACGTATATCCACAGTAACACCTCGGCCTCACCCGCCGGCGGCCACCAGACATTATTTATACGCCGCCGGCGCCCTAACGTGACATATTTTAAAGCAACCGGTTTAATAAGTCGCCTTTACCCTGCCACATTTGGTTCGTAGCTTTAATAGAAGAGACTAAAAAGAAGAAAGGAGGAAAATACATTTATTTAGTACAGACTAAAAGATACACTATACACCAGACATAAATAAAGATAAAAAAGAATGTCAATGTACGCATTTGTATAGACAATGGCGATTACGTTATAACATGAAACCAGCCGATTGACTTTTTATTTTTTTAGAATTCATCAATATTAAACTTAATTTGTAATTATTTGGTGACTCTTTGAAGTACCAGTGGGCGGGGTACATAGCACGTAGAGCCGATGGCCGTTAGGGTAAAAAGGCTCTTGAATGGCGACCACATACCGGCAAGCGCAGCGTCGGACACCCACCGACTAGGCCTGACCAAAATCGCAGGGAAGCGCTGAATGCAGGCCGCATCCAACCGTTCTTTTTGGAAATCTTTGGGGCAGGCCTATGTCCAGCAGTGGGCTTCGTGTGGTTGAGATGATGATAATGATGGTAATAATACCATGAAGTTTATTTTGAATTGTTGATACCATCAGCCCGCGCGTGTGCATGATTTAGCAAAGGGCTATTTCGTACCACGCTGTTTTTTTTTTTCCTAAAGTTCATGTTTATATTTTAGGAAAATAAAACACATGTAAATACTGCTATACTTTTTAATGAAAAAACTAATCTCTGTATATTGAAATGGGTTCGATTTTATTGTGTCATTGTCATTATGCGCCTCGAAAAGCTTAATGAGCCGTTGGTCCCGATATCATCCTTGGGTATTTGACAGTCGTAACCAAGGGCTATCATGTCACCCAGTTACTGGGTTATTGAGATCAGATAGGCAGTCATTCTATACTATTAAGGTTACGTTCTTCCGGTTCGGAAAACTCTGGCTAGATTGATTTTGTTTTATCAATGCTTGAATTTGGCACCTTCTTACCGTACTATAACCATTTTCACCCCATCATGTTGCCACTACTGAGACATAGGTTTCCTCTTTTGGAGAAGGAGTGGGCAATAATCTACCACGCCGACCCAGTGCGGGTTGGCAGAAGTCCCATGGCTTCGATATATATTCTCCTATGGCTTAGATTATAGATTTTTGGATATACTATTTCGTGTCCATGTTTTTCTTCGTCGTAGAAGAAATTTGCTTGTATGGATTTGGCAGGTAATGGTGTAATTAGTGTGATATTCCGTTGGATCATTTTAGAAGGCATCATGCATTGATTTCCAAAAATTGCATCTGTTTAGATTCACCTACAGACGACGCATTGTCTACACCGCTAGCAGCTACAGAAGAATGAAATTTTAGACAAGAGTTCCTTTCATAACGAAGTTAGCGTACGAGAGGAATTTTTGTAAATTAATCCTCTAATTATGTTTCATGGATTAGCAAGCTGAAGTGGCAATGGGCTGGTCACATGTGCCGCAGGACCGACAACCGTTGGGGTAAACGAGTCCTCGAGTGGAGACCGCGTCTCAGCAAACGTAGCGTGGGACGCCCTTGGGCGAGATGGAGCGACGACATCAAAAAGGTGGCTGGTAGTGGCTGGCGGAGAACTGCTCAGGATCGAGCTTGTTGGCGTGCCATGAAGGAGGCCTATGTCCAGCAGTGGACGAGTAGGGGCTGATGATGATGATGAATCCTCTAATGGGATGAAATAGGAGACATTTTTTTTTATAGAAGTTTGACTTATTAAACATGTTTAAATCCTATTCGGCAAGGTTGTTTTGTTTATATTCAATTGATTTAGAATAATAGTAGGTACTGATATACCGCTCACATATCCAAACGATCGTCTACGGCCGTTGGAAATTTACCACTCCCGTATATGTATGTAACATAAACATAGCGATATATAAAATGTTCGGGACATTTTATATATCGCTATGTTTATGTTACGCGCGCCGGGGGACCCTATATAAGCTCATGAAACAGCTAGCCTATTTTTAACTCAGTACGTCTCAATCTCTGTATTCAGGGCAAAATGATCGAAGATCTTTTCAACGGCAATCGAGCAGGTCAAAGGTCGCTGTAACTTAATAACTTGAGTCGCATATTCCGTCAGTAAGCTATCTCGTCTTATTCGGCTGGGTACTGTAAAGTACGGAGTTTTACAGCTGTGCCGTTGTGCCTCGTCTATTTCCTACGAATGTCGCTTCGAATCGGATCTCCCCGCGGAATATTCCGTACAGATAAAATAAATTCAGATTCCAGTTTTATTTTACATCCGTGGCGTGTCCCTGGCCGGGACCTATATAACTTGCGAGGATTACCCTCGCCACCTCCTAAAATCTAAAGCTAGTGGCATCTGCAACTAATTGATGTGTTCTGTGGGGAATAAAAACTGCACGATTAGGACCCTGATAAAGGTACCCTTGTTTATCGCCCGCGCTTTAAAACTTCGTTTTTGTTACGACATTGTTTACACCATACACTGTGCGTGCAATTTTCGGCCAACAATAAAACATACAGAAATGTTGAGAATTTTCATCTTTCGAAGCAGGTTGAATCACTTTTGTTTTCAACTTTTTCGCAAGTTTCGCGTTGAAGTTAATAATTTAAGGCGTGGGAGTGTTGGTCGGTCGCTAAACCTTGTGCTCACGCAACCTATAGCCGGCCAGATGATTTACAAGGCAATAAAGTTTTTAATTTCAAGTGGAAACATTCCATTATCGCAGTTTCGTTTTTAATAAGTGAGGGTCGGAGGTGGACTGGCCAATTTTGCTGTGAAATTGAAAAAGTTAAACGACAACATCTAGTACAATTGGTTTTGGGTCGATGTTACTGGAACTCATATCGAGGGATAAATAGAATGCTGAGTTATCTATCGGTATATAGAAAACGAGGAACGATTATGGAAATTCAACAAAACTGGGATGAATGTAATAAGTTTAGGGTACATTTAGTTATTTGGGTATTGATCCTGTAACTAAAATTGGAACGGTGTAGTTCAAACTTTCTGAGCCTTTGTTTGGGATTGTGATTATCTATTTAACCCTTTACCTACATAATATATGTAGATACGCTAAACCACTTACATGGTATGTATACAACATTGAACAAGTAAAATCGTTAGAAGCGATATTTTCCGCCTAAATAGACCAATATTATGAGAAACAGGGTGTATAGTTCACTCATCCTCCATAGTGGAGAGGCGTGCGAAGAGGCTGATTGGTGACCCTGATTTAACTCGAAATGGTCTCCAAAGCCTAGAACAGAGGCGTAGAGTTGCCATGCATTTTGGGGAGTATGCGAGGGAATTGCATGATTTAATTCCCCCATCTCCGTTCCACCATCGGACGACCCGTCGTACGGCGAGTTTCCACCCTTACGTTGTTAACACCACTACGAGCCGTGCGAAGCGTTTCGCCTCCTCCTTTATACCGCGTACATCAAGGGACTGGAACATTTTGCCAGCGTCGGTGTTTCGGTCGGACTACAATTTGAGTGTCTTCAAGGCTAGAGTGAATAGGCGATTAATAAACTAGTGCGCTTTACCATCAACGATTGCGTCACTGCTTACCATCAGGCGGGATTGCGATCAACCGCTAGTTTATAATATATAAAAAAAATCCTCTGACTAGATGGGTGTTATGTCAGGTGGAAAACTGCCCAATGATTCATGTCGGGCTGTTGTATATACCTCAGTTGCGCGGTGAATTCTGCTTGCGCGATGCGAAGTTTGCATGTGGACCTGTAGATGCCACAGGATTTTATAATGTTCATCTTCTGTTCTTTTTCGTACTAAAGCGTAAAGCGTTTATATTCTCTTAGCATTTAGGTACGTTTCTTTTCTTTTCTTTTACTGTACCAGTTTGGTGTTACCAATGACAGCCGCCGCTACACCGAGCGACTTCATTACGTAGGATCCGGCTATCGTTGAAAACTAGCACTAGGAGAGAGCCAGTGGTGTCTTGCATAGGGCCAGGCCGCAGCATAATGGCGAGCGATAGCATCATACATCAAGCGTATGTTCACCGCAAATAAAAGATACTTCTTTTTTTTCTTTTTAATGAAATAGGAACAAAAGCTTGCTCTGAACTTTAATTAAGTTTGGTTTTTGAGGAATCGGCTCCACTTGTTGTTTCAAAAAGATCCCGTAGCCCTGGCGCAAAGACAAGTGCAGGAACACAGGTGGGGCTTAGTCAGTAAAAATCTGACACGCCATTCCGCTCCGCCGAGAGTGGGAAAGATCATTAGACGATTTCCCATCCAATCAATAAAGGGATCAACGCGACTTTCTCCTTCCCGTCCACATTTAGGAATACCCATACCTTTAAGTATATACAGAGTCGTCGGTACGTATGTATACTAGTACAGCTGATGATTTTCCCACGAAGTTGTAAAACTTAATTGGCGGAAACGCTTTGCTTAATAGACGAGAGGCTGCAAACTTGTTATACCTACAAATCAAACGGATAGATTATTGCTGGGTAAATAGAATAGTATATATTTATGTAGAAGTTAGAGGGCTGAGGTCAGAGGAAAAGTAAACTTAGTATATATATATATATATATATATATATATATATATATATATATATATATATACATACTGGTTTATCTAAACTTTAGATAAACCACTACACCATACTAAGTTTAGACTCTTAAGTATATTGTATAAAATTCTCCGAACGGACTTAATCGATTTCTATGTAATTTATTTGAGTGGATTAGTTATATCTCAGAATAGATCATAAACTAAAAAATGCGAGATATTTATATGGCAAAACATCATTTGTCGGGTCAGCTACTTTTCATTTTTTTTTTATAAAACTATAAATAAAGTATAAAAGCTAGGTCAGTATTTTTAAATATTCTAAATATTACGTCATTGATTTATTCGGCATTTTGGCTTACTTATTTATCACAAGTAATGACAGCCTCCGTGGCGTAGCGGTAGTGGACGCGGCCGCTGCGCAAGGTGGCGCGGGTTCGATCCCCGCACAGTGCAAGTATTTATATGCATGAATATGAATATTTGCACTGGTCTGGTCGTGCCTCGGAAAGCACGTTAAGTTGTTGGTCCCGGTTGCCATACGAACATGAAGTGGCAGTCGTTACGGGTTGTTGGAGCCCTCAAAAATCCAACAATTGGTCTAACTGCAATGCTTCGATGTCGCCTTCGGGTTGTGGCGGTCAGACGGCAGTCGCTTCAAAGAAAATGTCGAAGTTTAGCCATATCAGCAGTTGGACTGGTAAAGCGGACCCCAGACTCCAAAGCTGAAAAGGCTTCGGATGCGACTGGGATTAACGCTGGGATGATGATGATGATTTATCACAAGTAACTCGCGCTCCACTTTTTGGGATAAAAAAACTAACGAAAAAGTTATTCCAAGCGAGCAGATAAAGAGAATAAATACGCAAGGACCCCAAAATTAAAATATAAAATCACATAAACTGATATTATTTTAACAGCCTTTTGGATTTTGTCCGTCAAAAGCAAAAAAGCTGTTAAAATAATATCATATTGGGTCAATAATATTGGGGTCCTTGCGTATGTTGTGAACATTCTCTGTAACTACGAATTACCAGTATTAACTTGGAGAGTTTAACTGTTTACATAGTTCAAACAGATTGATTCAGAATAACATCACATCTATGGATTACGTTGTATCTAAGTGCGTCACTAAAGAACAAACTTGCTTAACTTACCTAACACTGTCGGAAATGAAAATTGAACTTTATACGGAGTGAATAAGGTTGAAGATAAGGTGTTTTTTTCTAAGTGATTATTCGTTAATAATTCTTGAGTGGACCCCTAGGGTTGAGGGTAAGCTGGTTATGTTGCCCTGAGGGAATCGGGAGTGACTGATTTCTATCGCAACGACCCGAATTCTGATAGCTTTTGTTGCCCGTCGGAATATTTTTTTAGGTTGGCAGCTTTTAATCCAATATAGTTCTCGCAGTCATTTTGAAATTGGAACATTTTTCGACTGAAATGTTTCAAACGAAGAAAGGCATTATTTTATTTAATATTCATCGGAATCTCTGTACTGTATTTTAGAATATACATCTTTCAGTCGAAGCCTTATATATTTTTATTTATTTAACAGCCATTTTTCTTTCATATTTCGGCGTCATCAATTTGCGATACCGGACTTCATAATTTTCTTAGTTTTGAAAGAGGGCACGAATACTTTTAGGATATTCATGTCTAGGATTTTCTCAGCAGGGTAGCTGAAAATACTTACTTGCTTTCTTGTTCTCTGAACTACTTCACTTTGGCGACCTCTAGTGAATCTATAAAAAACAACTAATAATTATATAAAGCTGAGGAGTTTGTTTGAACGTGCTAATCTCAGGAACTACTGGTCCGATTTGAGATATTCTTTTTGCGTTAAATAGCCCATTTATCCAGGAAGGCTTTAGGTTATAGGTAACATCCCGCTGTGACCAATAAGAGCGAAGCATAATAAAAATTTAAAATTATGCTCTATATTTTGGGGCTAAAATAAAATGTTCAAGTAACTAACTCCACACGAACGAAGTCGCCGGCGGCAGCTAGTTATTTTATAATCACCATCAACCGCATTTTTAACTACTGTCTTATGCCAGTTGTACATAGACCTCATCCCAAGTTCCTCCACATCGAGCAGTCCTTATTTTATAGTTGTTATTTTATAAATAAGATAAATTTATGTGTAAGTAATAATAAAATTGAGCTCCTGCTGTTTTCTTTTTTTTTTTCAGTGGGGTGAATGTGCAAAAGGCAGCGTTACCACGTAGGATGGCAATACTGATCCTTTGGGCTAAAAATAGGCCAGCTGGTCACCTGAAGAGTCAACCGAAAGCTTGAATTTTTAAAAAATTTAAATTCAGAATAATTATGAAGTCAAGAGATTCTGAAGAATCAATAAAAGCAGTCTTGAAATAAAATTTCATGAAACTGAACCCCACTAAAATCCGATAAAATTTTGGAAACCAGCGCAGAAACTCAATAAAACAACATTGAGAAAATCAAATAACATAACAGAGTTACAGTGAACAGAACAGGGAATAAAGACTTGTTGGGTGTTTAAGAACATTCACAACATCCACGGTGTCCCAGCAAATCCCTAGGGTCTCTACAGCAACAAGTTATGGATGATCGACGCTTCTGTTGGCACATCCCTAATTGATTCTTGCTTTCGTTCTTTGTGTATGGGATTTTGTGCTGATCTTTTGTG
The DNA here is from genome assembly GCA_017933935.1 of Sesamia nonagrioides. NCBI lineage: Eukaryota > Metazoa > Arthropoda > Insecta > Lepidoptera > Noctuidae > Sesamia > Sesamia nonagrioides. The sequence continues at coordinate 922,846 of JADWQK010002250.1, forward strand.
GCAATAAGTGTTTATTCTACTTATATTATAAAAGCAACAGTTTGTGAGTATGGATGGATGTTTATTACTATTTCACGCAAAAACTCCTCAACAGATTTGGATGAAATTTAGCAGGTAAGTAGATAGTTTATAACAAGGAATAACACATTGTGTAACAAACTTGCCAAGTCTCGATAAAGCAGCTTGTTTATCACTAAAAAGTAATGCAATCTAAACAAAGTCGTGCCAAATCTAAGGTTCCTGCAATTTTTTTGTTATTATAATTAACTAGCAGCCGCTAGCGACTTCGTTCGCATGAAATTAATTATGCTCCGCTCCTATTGGTCGCAGCGTGATGTTATATAGCCTAAAGCCTTCCTGGATTAATGGGCTATCCAACACAAAAAGAATTTTTCAAATCGGACTAGTAGTTTTCGGAGATTAGCGCGAACAAACAAACATACAAACAAACTCTTCAGCTTTATATATTAGTATATATGATGTGTGACTTGGCCGTTGAAGGCTACACAAGGGTATAAAACCAAGTGCTCCATGACACCATTGCACCAATTTGTAGCCAGAACTGCTACCCCCATTGGTGATGCAAAATTGCCACTTGGAATACGTTGATATAATAACCAGTCAATTGTAGCCTTGATAAACCTGCTAATTTCAATAGTACCTACTTATAGTACCTATAGGTGACCCTGAAACAAAAAGTATAAAAAATTATTTCCAGAACAGACGGAATTCTATCCTACATCTTCTATAATCTATCTATACTAATATACATATAAAGCTAAAGAGTTTGTTTGTTTGTTTGAACGCGCTAATCTCAGGAACTACGGGTTCGATTTGAAAAATTCTTTTTGCGTTGGATATCCTATTAATCCAGGAAGGCTTTGAGCTATATAACATTACGCTGCGACTAAAAGAAGCGGAGCATATAAAAATAAACACATCGAAATCTACGCGGGTGAAACTGCAAGGTGCAGCTAGTCATTGATATAAGTTTAGTCAGTGAGTTTATAACTAGGAATAACACATGTGATAATATTTATCCCAATATTTCTACCGGATCGAGACTCACGTGGGTAAAAACGCGGGACGCGGCTTGTTAAAAATACGTTAGATCGTTTGACTTTTGGAGACATGTGAAATGTATTCTACCTCTTATGCTTACTGGAGCTGACGTCATATTATTTACTAGCGGCCGCCAGTGACTTCGTTCGCGTGGTTTAGTTATGCTCCACTCCTATTGGTCGCAGCGTAATGCTATATAGCCTAAAGCCTTCCTGGATTAATGGGCTATCCGACGCAAAAAGCATTTTTCAAATCAGACCCGTAGTTCCTGAGATTAGCACGTTCAAACAAACAAACAAACTCATCATCATCTCAGCGTTAATTCCAGTCGCATCCGCAGCTTTTTCAGCTTTGGAGTCTGGAGTCCGCTTTACCAGTCTAACCCCTGATTTTGGCTAAATTTCGACATTTTCCGTGTAGCGACTGCCGTCTGACCTCCACAATCCGAAGGCAATATCGAAGCATTGCAGTTAGACCAATTGTTAGACTTTTGAGAGCTCCAACAATCCGTAACGACTGCCACTAGATGTTTGTATGGCAACCGGGACCAACGACTTAACGTGCTTTCCGAGGCACGACCAGACCAGTGCAAATATTCATATTTATGCATTGATAAAATATTAAACTAAGGTAGATATGTCACTAGCGCACTAAAAATGAAGCGTACAAAAGGAGGTAAGTCCTGTATCTCGCTTTAGTCACTCTCAATACACTCGTAAAAACAAATGACAAACACTAACAGCGCAAACGACAAACACTAGCCATCTTTTTCTTCTCTATGCTTTAGATTGCGCCCCATCTCACTCACACTGTACCAATGTATGCCGAATAAAAATATGCATGTGTGCTGCTGCTGTGTTCGGCACATTTTTTTTTTGGTCAGTTTGTTAGAATATATCGTATCTGTTTAATATTTTATCAATGTATTTATACATACAAATATTTGAACTGTGCGGGCATCGAACCCGCGCCTCCTTGCGCAACGGCCGCCTTCGCTACCGCTACGCCACAGAGGCTGTCAAAAACAAACAAACAAACTCTTGAGCTTTATATATTAGTATAGATATAGATTTTGTAGAACAATAAATTCTGTAATGTGATTTAAACTCATTAGTATTACTTCTAAAAGAAAACATTGCCCCACACTAGGAATTCTTCCTGTATATCGTGGGTGCTTTTATAAACATTTAAACTCACATACACAAACAGCCAGACCCGGAACAACCACCTGCAGGCCATACAAATATTTGTTCTTTAAATCGGGAATCGAACCCGCGACACGCAACGCCGTAATCGATCCCTCAGCCACTGAATCAACCTTGCCGACAATTATCTATTGCAAATATGTATTTACAATAGATAATTGTCGGCAAGGTTGATTGCCTCCTATCTAGGAGGCAATCATTTTCAAAGTAGAAGGTTGATATTTGATATTATTTATCATGTATCAGCAGGGAGGCAATCAGGCTTAAGAGGCGATTCTAGTGGTGGTTTCTCTAAACAAACGTATTCCGCTGTTTTCCATTGTCCTTTTTTTTTGTTGGGATGGGAAATCATCAAAAGACTTCTCCCGCTCTGAGCGGAGCGGAAGAGCGTGTCATTTCTTCACTTGCCTGTGGGACGGCCAGGGCCACAGTTTCTTGTTTAACCAACCCGCAACCCTGACCCAGGAGGCATCGGTCTTCGTGGACCCCGTCACGATGTGCTGACATCTCTTTGAGGCGCGCGTGAAACACGACGCACCGTCGACTCGAGCCTGGTCCTTACCGGGCGGCGAGCTGCCCATTGCTCACCGCCCGCAAGCCCGCGCCTACGGTGGCTTGGAGTTTGGTGTCATCTCCCGACCAGGGCGTCTCCTGCGGCGGCTAGTGGCGTGAGGGCGCTGGGGTTCCCGTTGCCTCACGCGCTCCGCCTCCTCCTTTGCCAGCATTACTGCTTTGCAGAAGGAGGTGACGGCCTGCCATGCACCGGACCATGGCCTGGACCAGGGTCGGACGCGAGAGATCGCCGCCGATCGCCGCTACGAGGTCACGGCGGTGCTCTACCCAAGCCGGGCAGACCTCCACCGTATGCTCCACCGTGTCCTCGGGGCGATCCATACAATGGTAACGCCCTGGCGTTTCCTCCCGCCTTATACGGAACAGGAACCTCCCGAAACAACCGTGTCCGGTGAGGACCTGCGCCAGGCGGAAAGTGAGGGCGCCGTGGCGCCTCTCTAGCCACTCCTCAAAGAGGGGACTTACCGCCGCTATTGTGGCGTGCCCAGCACTGGGTTGCGACAATCGCACTCTCCATGTTGCCATGAGATCCCGCCGGAGCTCTGTCCGCCGTACCGCAATTTCTCGCGGCAGCGGAAATTATACAATATATGTACCCCTATCATTTGATTTTTTCCGAAACTTGATTAATAAAAGAAATATGATACTTCAAAGTCCTGAAAAATAACCCATTTTTTGGTCAACCCGTCTTTTGGTCAACGTTTTTGTAGGTAAAATCAGTCTGAGCTGCAACTGTCCTATTCGCATTTTACCGGGAGAGGTTGGAAGCAGCGCGACTCAAAATATTTTATTCAAATACCTATTTTCCAAATTCTTCGGCACTAGAGTCCTCTCTTAATAAAACAGTAGGAGTTAAACTCTTGTTCGAATCTAATCCAGTTAAAGTTATGGTTTAGTTCTGATCCCATTTCGTATCGCGCTAAAGTTTTAACTTCGATTGAAGTTAAATCAATGTATTAGTTACGTAAAATATAATAATTAAAACTAAATGAATTATAAGTAAGTAATTGGATTTGCTTATAATTTATTTAGTTTTAATTAATTTAGTATTAGTAGTATTTAATTTATTTACTTTGAATTTACGTCTAAACGATTGCGTTCAGATGTAAATTTGACAAATGGCACAGAAAAAATTTGCTTTGTTTCAACTTTTTCATTTGACATCGGTTACGTTTCCAATTGTGATCTAGCTATATGGTTAAACCACCTGTTATAAGGTTAGCGCGATACGAAACATAACTAAAGTTTTGGTTTGGTTGCGATCCAATTCTATTTTAAGCTTGTAAACTTTCAATAGTCTCAATGAAATTAGTCTCTCAATTAGTTCGAATGAAAAATCACTCCACGCGTTTTTGCGACACGATGACTACAGAAAATAACTGCAGAGCTAAATCGATCAGGTTCCTTAAAGCCTCGTCTGCAAAATAAAATCTAGTATTATAAATTAGAAAGTGAGGATGAATGGATAGATGTTTGTTACTTCTTCTTCTACTTCAGCCTATAGAGGTCCACTGCTGGACAAAGGCCTCTCCCAAGGCTTACCACAATGACCGGTCTTGTGCTGCCGGCATTCATCGGTTTCCCATTACCGTCACCAGCCTATATTTTAAGCATCCATGGGCATTGAACAAATTGTTCGACACGATTTTTCCTTAAAGAATTCGATAATGTAGAGCATTCTGAGAAACTAGTTTGAATATTTTTTGAAATTTATATAGTCATTATGTTTCTATTAATTATTTAAAATTAGGAGTAACTTCACTACGTTTACGTCATCATTGACATAATATTTACGTGCCTTTGCCCTTTCACCTAAAACAATTTCTTTGTAGGTAGAAGTTTGTAGCAGTGACTGTCCCGCCGGTACATCGCTACCTACTTTATGCGCAAGATGCTGAAGATTAGCTCGGCCCCACTAAATTCTGCGATCTAACCAAGTTAGAGTTTCCCCGTATATTCTATTTAAAGTTTCGGATAACTCGGCGTTTGCGCTTTAACTGAGCTATGGACTTAGTAAATACAAATTTTGTAAGTATTGGGTATATGTATATTTTGTTTACCTACAAGATCAAACTCAAACTCATTTATTGAGATAATGGGTAATTCAGATTTAACATTGATATATAAGATAGTTTGGCATCTTCATAATCCTCTGAAGGCATGCAATTTTAATTGTTGTTTGTCTCTACTTATTGGACATTACTAATTCGGCTGATGTTGTTGCCGGTAGGCAACAACATCAGCCGAATTAGCCGGCATAAGTTACCACCCACCAGACAAAGTCTTGCCGCCAAGCGATTCGTCGTGTTCCGGCATGATGTCTGGTGAAGCCGTACGGAGGACGGGTCTGAGCAGTTGTGTTGCGATGTGTACCGGGTACGATGTGCCTAATGTTGTTGTGTCGGGAGTTTGTTCGTGGAGGGTCTCCAGATCATCCCCTGGCGCAGCATCGTTGGTCGTGTTGTTGGGTTAAACATTGCATCACCTCGCTCAACTGCCGTCTTCCTTCCTATTCACCCAGTTTCTTTGAGTGAATAGGCTTAATAAGCTAGTGCGTTTTACCATCAACGATTGCATCACTGCTTACCATCAGGCGGGATTGCAGTCAAGCACTAGTTTATAACTAATAAAAAAAAAATCAAAATAAAATAAAAAAAGGGAAAAAGATGTCATTAAAATAATAAATGTCAAGAAATTTTGTCATGGACGGGTCAATTCAGAACTTATAAATATGTCAAACAATAATTAATAAATAAAATAAGTCAACTCAATTAGTTAAGTACCAAATACAATAATGTCATTTATCATTATTAAATTGCATCTTATTTATAAGTTCATTTACACTATAATAGGCCTTTTCCACGAGAATTTTTTTAAACTTTTGTTTAAATATATTAATCTTTTGCATTCTAATAATTGTTTTGGTAGATTGTTCAGATCGTGGTCTTCTTCGAAGAATCAATTTATTAGTTAGTGCCAGTAACCCTTCTATACAAGCTAAACTAATTTTAAGATCTTCTTCAGCCTATAGATGTCCACTGCTGGACAAAGGCCTCCCCCAAGGCTTTCCACGCTGACCGGTCTTGTGCTGCCCGCATCCATCGGCTTCCCGCGACCTTCACCAGGTCACCGATCCACCTTGTTGGGGGCCTCCCTTCGCCGCGTCTTCCAGTACGTGGCCGCCACTCCAGAACCTTCCTGCCCCATCGGCCATCAGTTTTAGGAGCACTGGAAAGATTTATGCTCGGAGTATCTCTGCGTGATCGAATCAGAAATGAGGAGATCCGCAGAAGAACCAAAGTCACCGACATAACTCTGCGAGTCGCTAAACTTAAATGGCAGTGGGCAGGGCACATTGCTCGTTACTAGTTTAGTAGTGTCAAATTAATCAGCGCCTGACGTAAATTGGTGTATTACCTATGGCCATGTTTTTAATCACGTGTAATTTTTTTTTTTTTTTGTTATATACTTTGCCCCATTAGGAATTACTCCCGTATCGTGGGTGCGACAAACAAACATATAAACTCACATACACAAACACCCAGAGCCGGAACAATTACTTGTAGGTCATAGAAATATTTGTTCCGTGCGGGAATCGAACAGCAGTCAATAGCTTGACCACTGCGCTTACTGTGCAGTCAAATTAATTTGCTATAAAGTATATTTATTTCACAGTATTTAGTATTAAACTAATATTTATCTTCTCATCATCATCATTTCAGCCGGAAGACGTCCACTGCTGGACATAGGCCTCCCCCAAGGTCCTGCGCCTCCCGCATCCAGCGGTTTCCCGCGACCTTCACCAGGTCGTTAGTCCACCTTATCAGGGGCTACCCACGCTGCGTCTTCCGGTGAGTGAACGCCACTCGAGAACCCGTCGGCCCCATCGGGCATCGGTCCCACGGGAAATGTGCCCAGCCCACTGCCACTTTAGTGTAGCTATTCTTCGGGCTATGTCGGTTACTCTCGTTCTTCTGCGGATCTCCTCATTCCTGATTCGATTGCGCAGTGAAACCCCCAAGCATAGCCTTCTCCATTGCCCTTTAAGTGACTTTGAGCCTTCTTCTAAGGCCCATTGTTAGCGACCACGTCTCAGTTCCATAAGTCATCACTGGAAACACACACAAGTCGAAGACTTTTGTCTTAAGACACTGCGGTATTTTGAACGAGAAGATTCTACGTAGCTTCCCGAAAGCAGCCCAGCCGAGTTGGATTCGACGATTGACCTCTCTCTCAAGGTTAGAATTTGTCTTCTGTCCCTTTCTTAAAGAATTGGAAAGAAAAAGATGCACAGACTTTAAATTTAGTATAATTTGTATATAAGGGCATCGAAGCCAGCATGTCTTCTATACAACGTGAAACACAAATGGTATATACATAACAAGGGCATGGCATCTTTACATAATATCAAACGATATTAGAATGGTATTTTATTCCTATTTCTTTATGTTATGAAGTTATGAGGAAAAACACCGCCTGTGATAGGCTACTACCATACTAGGCGCACAGAGTTATTGAAGATATTTATCGGATTTTGGCAAGTAACGTGACGTGTAACGAATAGTTATTAACGTATGTAGTGTGGGGCCACGTTTGTTATGATTTAATTTTAAGAAACACACGGAACCGAAAATTTGGTATCAATTTTTTGAGTGTTTTATTTTGAGTTGAAACCCATCCGATATCGTTTAATATCATCTAAAGATGCCATGCCCTTGGTATGTGAGGCCTTACCCTTTATGTTACACGTTGTATAGGCTTCAACTACGTAATTGATTATCACACGATCAATCAAAATTTTAATGATTTTGTAGGATATTGTTAATACATTGTTTCATATAATCGAAACATTTATCTGCTCTACAATGTTCATAAGACAATGAATGTGGTTAAATTGGTTGCATTGTGTCGCGGAAACTTCTTGCAATTGCTTTGTGGTGAAGTTGTCACTAGTAGTTGCAATGTGAATACTTTGTGGCTCGTATTTGTAGATGAACATATTGTTGTGTTTGCGATAACGCTGGCCGCTGGTGCGCAGCCTCGCCGGTGGTTGGGTTGTGGTTTTTATGTGGTCGGTATTGGTCAGACGGTGAGTTTTAGCGGTCAAATGTGGTCTGAAACTGGTACAAAACTGCTCATCTTCTTTGTTACAATCACAAATTAGCACTCATCCTTCACTCGATCATCATCGTCATCTCAACGTTAATCCCAGTCTTGTCCGAAACTTTTCAGCTTTGGAGCCTCGGGTCCGCTTTATCAGTCTAACTGCTGATTTCACTTAAACTTCGATATTTTCCATGAAGCCACTGCCGTGTGAACTCCACAACCTGAAGGCGATATCGAAGCATTGCAGTTAGACAAATTGTTGGTCTTTTGAGGGCTCCAACAACCCGTAACGACTACCATTAGATGTTCGTACAACAACCGGGACCAACGGCTTAACGTGCTTTCCGAGGCACGAGTAGACTTGTTCAAATATTCGTATTTCACCAGGTCACCGGTCCACCGTGTTGGGGGCACCCTACGCTGCGCTGCGTGGGGAGCGTTCTGCTCTTATCGCTATGGTATTAGTAATTTTGATGCGTATGACCGGCTCTGGACAAAACAAAAGCAGTTTCAAAATCTCATATTAATACTTCGTTATATCTTTCAGCGCAAACGAAGAAGAATAAAAAAGTAAATACAGGCACACTTCATTACGTGTTCCCACAGTTTGTTAGTTCGGGCCAGGAGAAAAAAAAAATAAAAATGTTCCATTTCCCTGTCTTCCGGGACGATCGTAAAATCTGAGGAAAGAATTATGACTCTGTTTTTTTTTTTGCGAAATTTTCATCACTGTAGCAAGGTGCTTAGGTTTTTAGAGCCTATTAGAATGAGGGCTAATTTTGTGGTAAGGGGTTTAAAAAAATAATATTCGATATTTTTAATACACTAGTTTTTTTTTTATAATTATAAACTAGTGCTTGTTCGCAATCCCGCCTGATGGTAAGCAGTGATGCAATCGTTGATGGTAAAGCGCGCTAGTTTGATAAGCCCATTCATTCAAAAAACTCAGTGAATAGGAAGGAAGACGATAGTTGAGCGAGGTGATGCAATGTTTAACCCAGAGGGAGATTGATCTGGAGACCCACCACGCCCAACCTCCCGACACAACAACATTTGCCCCATCGTACCCGGCGCACATCGGGACCCAACTGCTCAGACCTATCCCCCGTACGGCTTCACCAGACATCATGCCGGAACACGATGAATCGCTTGGCGGCAAGATTTTGTTTGGTGGGTGGTAACTTCTGCCGGCAGCCGATGTTTAGTGGCTTTAGTGACGACATTATTTTCCCGTAATATTCTTGACCATTCTTTTGTGTGCTACACTTGATCTGTTATGGCTACCGATATTGTTATGAGGTGAAAAAGCAATTTTCGAATTTCGACTAAGACACTGAAAAGCATGAAATAAAAACTTGTTACAATAAAATAGAAACCGACTTCAAAAAAACACTTAAAAGGAAAAAAATATTTTATTTTTGTCATGGCTCTAGAAGTCGGTGTCTCGAGGTTTCTGTTGTTTAGATCGCCACCGATTTCTAGATCCATGTTTTTTTTTAGAATGGGCTTGGGTGAAGTCTAAATGGTGCTTACGAATACAAAAACAGTCATTACGTTAGCCATGAGATCTCTAGGAATAATTCCAGGAGATTTCAAGACAGCGGAGCAGATAGAGAGGATTAACAGTACAGCCTCCGTCTATCTGTCCTTCGCACAAACCTAATGGTATCTTGGTAAGAGATGTTACACACTCTTATGTTCGAGTGGGAATGAAACGTGTGAAAGCCCGAGCGACAAAACCGAAAGTAAGTTTTGCTGCCTAGCTGTGCCGAATCATGCTGTGGATGGATTTTGTATAATTATCACAGTAAAACCTTTGGCGATGTGAGTTTCAAGAGAGCTGTCAATGTTTCATAGCAACAGGTGTAGTGACAGCTACAGGAAAACCTTTTCAGGAGATAACCCAAATTACAATAAGTTCTCATCAATACGAAAAAATCCCTATCTCATAAACTACTGAACCGATTTTTATGAAAGTTGTAGTATTCCCTAAGTTGAACAATGCATAGTAAATAGTGCACTTACAACAAAAAAAAAAAGAATGACTTAAATCTGATTTGTAGTTCCAGCAGATTAGTAGCACAAACATAAAATCATACATACATACATACACTTGAAATGGACTGGAACAATTTGCCAGCTGCGGTGTTTCCGTCGGACTACAATTTGAGTGCCTTCAAGGCTAGAGTGAATAGGCTCTTAATAAACTAGTGCGCTTTACCATCAACGATTGCGTCACTGCTTACCATCAGGCGGGATTGCGGTCAAGCGCTAGTTTATAATTTATAAAAAAAAAAATGGTTTAAATACATACGGGTCGAATTGATACCCTCCTTTTTATGAAGTCGGTTAAAAATACGGAAAGGGGAGAAATTGCGTAACACACTAATACTATCAATAGGAATCATTTCGAAGCCAATTGCTAAGCCATTGCTCCATATGTTAGGAAAATGTGTTTGCTCAACAACGTAAATAATGCAATGAATGTAGTTGAACTGTCAAAACGAAAGCCATTACTAATAATAGTGTTTTACGCAATTACCCTACTAATGGCTCAACCTGCATGGCTGTTATTAAGTAGCCACTCTAAGTAAGTAAGTACTTAGAGTTCCTAAAGTTGTCCTACAAAAATTACAGAACTGAAAGTACTGCACCATACTTAGTTCGGTACAGTTTTCCCCAAATTCGTGATGTTTCGATGATGTAAATACGAGACGCTTTGCAAATTTCCAACTATATCCAACATGCCCGTTCGCTTTATTTATTTCGTTTCGGTGCACATTGGCGGTATTGATTCAGGGATGGTACAGCAAGATGGTCCTGATAAAATAAGGTTTGATTGACTGCTTCTTTCTAGTTTACTGTTCGCAAGTACTACTCAGTCATGGTGGCCTAGTGGTTAAAACATCAGCCTCTCAAGTATGAGTGTGCAGGCTCGATTCCAGGTCAGGCAAGTACTAACGTAACTTTTCAAGTTATATGTACTTTCTAAGTATATCTTGGACACCTATGACTGATTACAAGGTGAAGGAAAACATCTTGGAAACCTGGACTTTTTTTTATAAGTTATAAACTAGCGCTTGACCGCAATCCCGCCTGATGGTAAGCAGTAATGCAATCGTTGATGGTAAAGCGCGCTAGTTTATTAAGAGCCTATTCACTCTAGCCTTGAAGACACTCAAATTGTAGTGTGACAGAAACACCGTCGCTAGCAGCAAGCGTGGTGATTACGCACAATCATTCTCTGTATGAGAGGAGACCTATGCCCAGCAGTGGGACGATAAAAAGGTTTGATGATGATGATGAAGTACTGCTTTTGAGCGGGCAAAGTGTTTTTTTTTTGATAAATCCTCGAGCTTTGTGAAGGGTTTTGGAGGTCCTTACTCACTCTGCGAACTGGTAGAATAATCTGCTGAAGAATAGTTCATGTGGATTTTTGTGGGGGTTACAATGACACAAAATGGACATGACATAAAAGGATAGCAGCGGTAGCCTCGTGGTATCAGGCGCGGCTTATTTCATCACTACTGCTCTCAAAACGGTGAAGAAAAACATTGTGAGGAAACCGCCTTGTCCTAGAGCCAAAACTTCGATAACATATAACATCTACCAACTCGCACTGGTGTGAATCGAAAAATTAAATAGAAGGTACTCATTTACCTGGAGTACCGTTTAATTGGAAGGACCTGGTTCCCCGGAAAGACCGAAGACGAACGCATAGGTGGTTTTTTACCCAGTAGGAGTCCGGCACTCCCCTCCGCTTCCCCGAGCGGAGGATAGTTTATGAGGATGTTTCCACCTTCGGAAAAAAGGGTACCCATTTACCTAATGTATCTACTATATTGGTAACATTACAAAAATATTGAAATTTAAACCTTAATACGTTCATTTCGTGCTCGGTGGAGAATCTCAACACCGCGATAGGTATAACTTTGGACTGAAGTAAAATGTGCCATCTATACGTTCCAATAATAACTAACATTGCAAACACTTAGGTAAATACAATGGTTTGAGTGCTACTTTGATTTGTGGGTGATGTTGTTCCTGGCCGATAGATGGCTGCACAGTTGTAGTAGCTCAGTGTGGCTACCATGAGTTTTTATTAGGAAGACTCGATCATCGATATCGACCGCGTTTGACTCATTGATTGGCCCGCTTCAGGGTTTTAAGAACTCTCAACCAATGACAGCGCCAAACGCGGTCGATGCGTATGATCGAGTCTCGTAATGTTTTTTTTTTTTGGGATGGGAAATCATCGAACGACTTCTCCCGCTCTGGCTCTCCAGCCACCGTAGGCCTGCGCCTACGGTGGCTGGGAGTTGGGTGTCGTCTCCCAACCCGGGCGTCTCCTGCGGCGGCTAGTGGCGTGAGGGCGCTGGGATTCCCGCTGCCTCACGCGCTCCGCCTCCTCCCTTGCCAGCATCACTGCTTCGCAGAAGGAGGTGACAGCCTGCCATGCCCTTTCGCTCCGGACCATGGACTCGACCAGGGTCGGACGCGAGAGAGCGGCCGCTACGAGGACACGGCGGTGCTCTTACCCAAGCCGGGCAGACCTCCACCGTATGCTCCACCGTGTCCTCAGGACGAACCACACAATGATGACACCCTGGCGTTTCCTCCCGCCTTATACGGAACAGTAACTTGCCGAAACAACTGTGCCCGGTAATGACCTGCATCAGGCGGAAGGAGAGGGCGCCGTGGCGCCTCTCTAGCTACTCTTCAAAGAGGGGACTCACCGCCGCTACTGTGGCGTGCCCAATGGTAGTCACACTGAGTCTGGGTTTATGCCTGTTTGATAGTAATAGATTCGCCCCCTATTATATGATACATATAACTGCAGTATTACAGTCATATTATAATATTATGTTGGATAGTGTACAAGTTACATCCGGAGTCGTTTATTATACGAACCTTGTAGAAACTAGAACCAATTTCCGTGCGTTCAGGCACTTTTGCCATACCTATTATTGGAATCAATTGTAACAGCACATACCTACTTAGGACCCATTAACTTAATCAAATTTTATTCCGTGGTGCTTGGCAATTTGGGATTCTGCCAGTTGCAATAATGTCCCTTTGTGCTGATTGGCCTAGTTCTGTTCTGTCTCCTGTTTGTTATGGAGGGAAGTGGAAAAAATATCTTTTTTCTTACACCTCCGCTATTCTTTTCTGATTAATTTCGTTGCGGGACCCAAGACAGTTGAATCGTTTCTCCAGGACTCTTCGAGCTTCATTGCTCGGCGTTTTTCTGGCGGTCTCCACTGTTGATTCTGGCTTTCAGGAGTTGCAATGGATGGGATAATATGTGGCGGGCTTTGTGCCGTATTACAGGCGTAACGTGATGGGGACAAAACATAAGTCTACATACTTAACAATGAATGTATAATCAAATTCTGTGATGACAGCTTTAGGAATTTTAAATGTGGTTTCATTGCTTGCTTTCTCCCAAAGACTGTTCTAGCTTCCATAGATCTCGGTTAAACTGTGAATGCATATTTGGGGAAGGCGTTGGTCCAGCAGTGGACCTCTATAGGCTGAAGAAGAAGAATATAGGAGCCCGCTGATCAGCACCCTAATTGCGTATACTATACATACGATTACTCGCAATTTGATTCAGTTTGAAGCATATTGCTAAACCACGGAGCCATATGATCGAAAAATTTATTGCCCAACAACGTCAATAACGCAATGAATGTTGTTGAACTCTCAAATTAAAACCCATTCCTATTGATAGTGTGTTACGCATGCCATGCCGAAGAGACTTTCGGGCTAAAGTGATATTCAGAGTTGATGATTTTCATACAATCGAGTGCTCCGCTGTGAGAAAACAACGGTAGCCTAGTGATTGCTGCCACTTACAAGGTCGTAGGTTCGAAACCCGTCAGGCACTTTATTTTGTCGAAATTATGGCATCTACCACTGCGCACTGGCCCCGCCTGGTAGATTACAGCCCACTACCTTGCGTCGACAGGAGGTCTGTGTCCCAGGAGTGGGAGTAATAGGCTTCAGTCGTTCTCTGTGGCGCAGCGGTCAACACGCCTGCCTGCGACGTGGAGGCCCTGGGTTCGATCCCCGGCCAGGTCATGATGGGAAACGATCTTTTCCTGATTGGCCTGGGTGGGATGTTTATCTATATATGTATATATTATAAATATAGTATCGTTGAGTTAGTATCGCATAACACAAGTCTCGAATTTACTTTGGGGCTAGCTCAATCTGTGTGATTTGTCCATATATATATTTACTACCGACCCGCCCGGCTTCGTACGGGTGCAATCCTGATATTAAATACATTACAAAAAAACTGTTAACTTTGTATAAAAACATAGCGGCCCGCCGCTTAACCGGTTGGTACCGCCGCAAATGCGACGCCCCACAATTTTTAAATTTGTAATATTTTTGAAACTATTTATTCAAATCATGTGCTGTAAAGGGCGATATAGATCTATATTAACCCTAGAAGCCCAATCATATTTCACTGGCTATAAAGCCCAATCATACGTAAAAACGTCGTACAAAAACAAAACTTCAGAGATTTCCTATTTTTTCTAGAATTAAACAATTTTTTTTGTATCAGTTGTTATAAATATAGGCTTAGTTAATAAATAAAATACATTTTATGTTCTGTTCACTCGTTAATAATTCAATTATAGAACTTTACTTGAACCTTAGAGAAAAATCGACAAAAATATTAAGCCCCTGACATTTTTTCTTCAAATTATGTAATAATAACATAAATCAATTATCTTTCATTTTTTTTATATAAAATTAAATAGATTTTTAATAATACCCTACGAGTTTCTTTAAAAAATCAGTCTTTATAAACAGTCCTTACAAATGTCAATATTGTGTTGTCCACATATAGCCTTTTTGCATTTGCAACTTTGCGTTTTGGACATCCGCCTTTTTTATATAAATAAAATCCACGATACAGTCATTTTTTTTTTTTTTGTTCTGTTTCATCATTATTATTTTCTGTAGATGTTGGTATCACATTTTATAAAACATTTGTTATATTTTCGCATAAAATCCTCTTCAAAGTGGGTACATGTAAAGTGGGTACATGTAGTCGTTTTTGCATCCAAGGCGTCGTCAGATCCGAGCTTAATTTTTTCATATATTCATTGCGAGTCAGTGTTTTCTTCTTGTTTATTTATCTTATTGTGACAATATATGATATAGAAGTTCATAAAAGTTATATTTAACATGCCGTAAAAGAGCGCCATTGGCCACCTATTAGTCTGTAGCGATACCTACAAACGCCACAAACAAACAACGCGTCATACTGACGTCATACGAAATCTACATCCCGCAACTAAAGTTTACCGCAATCAGCATACATACAACTTCAACTGTTGGGCAATTGCCCGCCAGACATAACACCCGTCTGATCGGAGGACCTCCTTTTTCTATGGAGGATGACTGAACTTTACACACAACTGTGTTCAACGCTATTTCGTCCTGGTTTAGCTATTGATGGGACACCATCTTGTATTCAACCTTAAAATATTAATACTATATCAAAATTGTAACTAAATAAAACAATTAACTGTAATAAATCACATAAATAAGAAATTCGATACAATTCCAAAAGTTACACAAAGCCCAATTATACGTCATAATGACGTGCAACCTCTCCATTACAACAAAATGATGGCACTTACCGAGATTATGCAAGTATGTCCTGAGAGGTCTCAACGGCTACTGAGTTGGTTCAGGTGTTCACAGGGACCCGATGGTAACCGTCAAAGATATGGAGAAAATACGCCGCGGTATACGTCAAATTTACGTAGATTGGGCTTCTAGGGTTAAAAAAAAATTAGGGGTGGACTACCCTTAACATTTAGGGGGATAAAAATAGATGTTGTTCGATTCTCAAACCTACCCAATATGCACACAACACAACATTTCATGAGAATCGGGAAAGCCGTTTCGGAGGAGTTTAACCACAAACACCGCTACACGAGAACTTCATATATTAGATTTATATTTATTTATAGGATGATTATGTGTGATCCTCTCATTCCCATCCCTCCGGAAAATACAGTGACATTTCTGAACCTATGAGCGCGCCGAAAGCTTACACTAAATCACTGGAATAACTCAAGTTTTAATCCCACCTGTATCGGGCAGCCCTAGTCCGTCTACATGTATGTGTTCTCAATAAACTTGCCACTAACCTGTAAAGCATTTAGCTAAGTGTTTTATGCAGACCAGTTTCCATTTAGATATTGAAAACTTGTCTGGACCTACGGTTTTAGATCAGTAGATGAACATTTTCGGCTATAAATTAGCTCATTGATTGGTTGAGTTGGGTTGGAAATTTAGAGTATAAGGATATGGTTTGTATGTGCCTACTTAACGCACATTGATATAGAACAATCTCACTAAATTGGTTTTATATTCAAATCATATATTTGGTCAAATATGCGTAATTTATGAGGTTAAGGCCTAATTATTATCTACAAAAAATGAGTTTATTTTGTATCTGGTGGCAGAAAATATGCTACCGTTCTGTAAGATCAATCTTTTTAGAATTTGTAATAATGTCAGCTTTTTGACAATACTGGCTGATCTGGCATCAGCTAATATTCTATTATAAAGAATTAGGCAGTTCATTTATACATAGCAATGCATTGTTGCGTCCACGGACGTTGCGTGCACTTTTATTTATTTTATAGTGATTAAGGACTGACCAAATCCCTTCATCTCTGGACACCGGCTTGCATGATGCTATAGGTACGCATGGCCAGGGATCGCAACAGATGGCGAACTATCATAAAGGAGAAGATATTGGAATAAGGGCAAGAGAACGATGATTAATACATGGCAATAAATGTTGGTTTTGTTTGATATTTGTATATTTTAAACATGCAAACGAACTAATCGGATGCACCTGACTACCATAGAGCATCTGCATATCTGACTTCTACAACCCAGTAACGGGGTCATAATCATCTTAGCGTTAATCCCAACAAGCAATTACAAGTGACACCGAAACGGTAGTACAATACAAATAAAAACGTAATAATAAAAACAGAAAAAGTAAATCTAAATGTAGATGGCGAGAGAACAGTTTAAATAAACACAAACAGGAATATAAAAAGAAAAAACAGGATATATAAAAATACGAGAATCTCATCCGCAAAAATGACCTACATTTCATATAGGGGCAATATTAAGAAGCGGCCGGTTTGACAGTTAGTCCAAGATCCCAGAGCGATCAGACGTAACTTATTTTCACATGGATGAAACCTTAGGTTCGTAGTAGTGCCTCATGTACTTAGAATACCTGTGTGTTTGTGGAACTTGCCGAGTGACACCTGGGCAGGTACCAGGTGAGAAAGGTAACTAAAAATTAGAGTTATTTTACTTAAATTCTGATGGCTGATATTTATATATATTGTGTAGAATATTATACTAAACTAGTATCATAAAGTGTCAGACACTTTTCATGGACCAAAACTTTTGTCAGACGCTTTAAAGCTCCATAAAAAATAAATGAACTTTACTTATTTTCACATGTCTGACTTTTACATTTGTTATTGAGGTACACATACACACTTCAATTTTCCGTCTTCCATGGTTTTTTCACTATCACAAATTACTTAATATGAGTAAAAAACAGGGTTCGAATATATCCGATATTTATAATAAATATCAAAATATCGGATATTTATGATATACATATATCCGATATTTATATCCATTTTTTAAGACTGCCATTTTACACACAGTAGAGTGGAGCAGATGGTAAGTTTAAGAAGGAGAACCGAGTTGCTATGGACATCTCACTCGCTGTTCAATGCATGCATAGTGCTTACGCGCTCGCACTCCCAGTCGAATAATTTTTGTCTTAAGGGATGTTTGGTCAGTCAAATTTGTCTGACTGATGAAATATAACTTTGCAGTAGTTACCTCAGTAACATATGTAAAAGTCAGACATGTGAAAATAAGTAAAGTTCATTTATTTTTTATGGAGCTTTAAAGCGTCTGACAAAAGTTTTAGTCCATGAAAAGTGTCTGACACTTTATGATACTAGTTTAGTATAATATTCTACATAATATATATAAATATCAGCCATCAGAATTTAAGTAAAATAACTCTAATTTTTAGTTACCTTTCTCACCTGGTACCTGCCCAGGTGTCACTCGGCAAGTTCCACAAACACACAGGTATTCTAAGTACATGAGGCACTACTACGAACCTAAGGTTTCATCCATGTGAAAATAAGTTACGTCTGATCGCTCTGGGATCTTACTCTAAGTGTTTTATAATCTAATCTGTGGTTTGACGTACGCGCATCCAACATTCCCAACATACCTACATTCCAAAATGCATCCTATAGAACATCGACAGGCTGGCTACTTTTCGCCTGTGCTCCAGACTTTGGAGACCGTTTTCAGCTAAATCTCTTCACATGCCTTTTCATTGAATCCCAAGTAGCCAGGTGGCATTTTGAAGCACCAACCCAAATGTGGCAGCAGTACTCCATACACGAACGGACCTGTGCTTCGACATATACCTCAGTAAGAGGGAAACGTGACCAAATTAGCGAATTAATTATCTGTCTCGAGTCAACACAACAGCAGCTTGGTCTAAATGTCTGAGCAAAATCAAGCCTTTTTTTATTAAATTGCGTAAAATCACCTTTAAATCCAAGTAAACCAAACTTTCTTAAGGTAATGATCTCCTCTATCTGTTACACAAGCCTATCTCCGAATATAGCAATGATCTTAAATAAACCTAATTCTTTAAAGTCAAAGTTACCCTTCTCCTAACTCCGGCAAATTCCGCGGTAATAGCTGATGCGTGACTTTTAGTTTCAACTTGTTTTAAAAATATTACTGATTGAAATGGGTTCTGGTGGGACGTGGCTTTTGCAGGACTTTTTACTCGAGATAGAATTATACTGAAGCCACAAATTTTCCAATTTATCGTTTCTTTCTCAAGCTATTCAAAATAGGGAGTTAGCGCAGTGCTGTTATTAAAATTCAGCGCTGAATCTGTCTCGCATGATTTCGTAACAGTAAGCTGAACGATCGGCCATCTTTCGAGGATGTGACGCATTTCTACGGATCTACGGTACGGTTGGCCCAGTGACTAAGCGATCGACTGCTGCGTTACTATATCGCGGATTTGATCCTTCAAGGAACAAATATTTGTATGGCCCACAAGTAGATGTTCCGGGTCTAACTGTTTGTGTCATCATCATCATCATTATTTTTATCGTCCCACTGCTGGGCACAGGTCTTCTCTCCTACAGAGAGGATTGAGCGTAATCACCATGCTTGCTCAATGCGGCTTGGCGATTTCAGACTTATAAAGTCCAGGTTTCCTCAAGTTGTTTTCCTTCACCTTCAGTTATTGGTGTCCAAGCTATACTTAGAAAGTACATATAACTTTAGAAAGTTACATTGGTACTTGCCTGACCTGGAATCGAACCCGCGCACACATACTTGAGAGGCTGATGTTTTAACCACTAGGACACCACGACTACTACGGCTGTTTGTGTATGTCAGTTTAAATGTTTATTAACGCATATACAACACGAGTCTACGAGACTAATATGGAGCAACATTTAAAAAAAATATGTACACATATCTATTTTCCGTCAACTTCATTCTGTTTTTTTTTTTTTTGTTTTGTGCATCATGTTCTTATTGAGATGGAACACCCTTTTAATTTTGAACATTTTTTTTTTAAATATAATCTCTTTCGTATTACGGTTCATAAGACGCTGACAGATGTGCGGTGTGACGAACTAACAAAGCATATAATATTTACAGAGCGAGATATAATAGAGAGAGAGAATAGAGTGTAGGGTCCGTAAATATCATTATTAGTATGCAACAATAAAACTATGTACTTAAAAAAATTTCAACTACCTGCCAGATTTAGCACACCTTATACACTAAAGTGACAAATATAGTGATAAAAGAGGTAGGCGCTTAAACAGAATCACAACTACTATAGAAGTGCGTTCTATAACCGTCTCACCGTACGTTTAGTCCATTCGTGTGTGGAGTAATGCAGTCACATTTGGGCTGGTGCTGCAAAATGCCACCTAATTGGCTAATTGGCTACCCAGATTTAGCTCAAAATGATCTCCAAAACCTGGGGCACAGGTAAAGAATAGCCAGCCTGCCGGTGTTCGATGCATTTTGAAAAGTATGTGAGGGAATTGCATGATTTAATTACTCTATCCCCATTCCCATGGAACGGACTTTTTTCAGGTACTTTTGGAACAGTTGGTATATCTTCATCAGCTAAACAAATAGAACTACTCTTTTCCAGAAACTGTTCTCGGAAAACAGAAAGTACATCAGCACCCTAATTGCTTAACACACTGTTACTAACAATTGGAATCATGTTGAAGCATATTGCTAATCCATTACTCCATATGATTGAAAAATGTGTCTGCTCAACAACATAAATTACGCATTGCATTGAGGACAGCGGACCTCCCTTATTATAAAATAAGAATAAATACTGAATAGTAATGAAAAACAGGCGGATGCTACTACCAGATTTATTATCGGAATTTCCACAGGTTTAAAAGTATACAATCCTTGGATTCGGGCAAGTGTAGCCACGGTGCAGTCTCACAATCTAAAACACGGTTACATTTTACGAGACTAACATTAACACACCCGCACTCTTCGGCGTCTGGGAGCGAAAAGAGCGTTACCACAGTATGTGGGCGGAAGAGACCGATATTTTAACTCAATTTCCGGATCTGAGAGTTTCTAGAACATTCGAAATGTGTCTACCTTACCGCCCCTAGTGCCGAGAGGCGGACAACTATAATTTTCATTGACAAATAATCGTGATTCATTCATAAAACCAGCACCTCTGGCGTCCAAAAGCGGTACTACAGTTCTCAAGGTCAATAAAATAACCGTTTCATTCATAATACAGCGCCTCTGGTGTCGAAAAGTGAGCACTACTAATATTATGCGTAAACTCGTTCATTGATGCTATCACCTCCCTTCGACAACAGAGGTCGCTAGCTGCCTATGTCAGCCACAATATATATCAGTCATACATTGAATGTTGCTGAACTGTCAAAATGAAACCTATTGCTACTAATAATGTATCACGCAATTACTCTGCAAATTTAGGTCAACAAGCTCCCGCATCAGTGGATCCAGTTCTCGACAAACGAATTCAATTTCCTAGTGTGTGGCTAAATTATATAATACGCATTCAGTTTCCCCTCGGCGGACAAATCTGCGGCCATCATCACGCAATTGTTACAGCCTTCGTTCATAGTTCAATAGTAAGCGTAGGGAATGGGTTGCCAATAATAATAATGCTTCCCTGATTTTAAGGAAAACCTTAGCGAGCTTTTGAAAACAAACTGATTGATATTTACTATAGCAGATTCTATTGTCTTGCTTGGTAAAGTCTTGTGTAGATTTTTTGAAAAATTGCAACTTTTTTTTTCAAAAATTTATTAAGACTGCTTCTCAACATATTTCTTCCAAATAATTCAGAAAACTAGTGCTTCTTAGTCTAAAAAGGATTGTATGGTTTTATGAGAACAATGTATAAGTGAAACTTTTTTTCAAATTATAGATTGTAACTAAAAACTGCTGTGAACCTTAACAGGCGCCGCCATATTGGCCTTAGCTGCTCTACAAGCACCTTTTACTTTATCCCTACTCCGCGGCCGAACGTTACGCAACACGCAAAATACAGACGAAGAAGTTTGAGAAGATGTAATAAAAGTTTTACTTTAAAAATGTATTGATCAATCGGATCATCGATAAAATTAATAGGTTCTCCTTTGAACATTTCAAATTCACTCTGTTCTATAATGTATCTGATCAAGACTACTTACAGTTCGATTCGGTAACCATGTCGCCATGAAATTTACGCGAAATGGGCATAAATTTAGCTGTCATTCTGACCAATGCTAGGAACTGTCACTACTGACAGCTCGCTCTACATTTCGCTGCAAGATCCCCGCAGTGGTGACATCCTGGCGTCTCCTCCCGCCTTATCCGGAACATGAGCCTCCCAAAAAAGCCGTGTCCAGTTGGGACCTGTGTCAGGGGGAAGGTGAGGATATCGTAGCTCCTCTCTAGCCACTCCTCAAAGAGGGGACTTACCGCTGCTATTGTGGCGTGCCAACCATTAGGTTGCGACAATCGCAGTTTCCATGTCACCATGATATCCGCTGTACCATGATTTATGGCGGCAGCGTGGTGATACCCTGCGTTTTACCTCCTTTCGCCACTCCCACATGTGGGCGAGGGCTTTGGCCTCCAGATCCCATGGCATGACTACAATGAGGCTCGCTGCCTCAGCGGAGAGCGTGTGGTACTCCTAGATTAGCTGGACTGCCATGACCCTCTAGGACACGGTCATGTCATTCTCAAAAATAAAAAATCATCCATTACAGAAAAAATATCATTTTCAATTAGCAGAAAGTTTAATGCCATCACTTAATAAAAAGGCATTTATCTCGAGCATAAATCTTAGTGCCTTTGAATTATTATGGAATAATGTTCCAACTCCGACAAATAAAAACATAAACATTATATTCACTCCTTCCACTGGCAACTCAAGCTAGGGTCACTAGGAAGGAACGAGGAAGCCCCTTCAATTTGCGCGTCCATAAACATGCTTTATGAGTTGACCGTGATGGACATAAGAGCATTATTCGTGCGAACGGTCCAGTTACGGCACCGTATAATATATCGCCTCCATGTCGCTAATTGTTTCCGGTTGTATGTCCGCGTAGTTTGTACAATTAATTTTGATTATTTTGGTTAATGCTTTATTGCCAGGTTTATTAGGGTTCTGTTTGTTTAAATTTATATTAACATAAACTTTATTGGACACGAAAATACGTACATTATATAAAAAAGTACATTCATGTACTTTAATTACTGTACTGACTGTACTTTAATTTAGTTTAGTTCGTGAACAATAACAAACGTGTGAACATTGTGTGCGAAATAAAGGTGTTTTGTTTTCTTTTTCATAGTTTTCCACTTCTGCACAAAGGCTTCTCTAAAATGAACTGTATGTGCGTACTCGTATCCCATATCGGACATGCGAAAGCATCACAATAAAACTGCATATACTCGTAGTAGTAAATATGCAGTTTTATTGTGATACCTTGGCATGTTCGCTTCTATGTAGTAGTACTTACAAGATGAATGAAAATATAATATGCTTAGAAA
The DNA here is from genome assembly GCA_017933935.1 of Sesamia nonagrioides. Lineage (NCBI taxonomy): Eukaryota > Metazoa > Arthropoda > Insecta > Lepidoptera > Noctuidae > Sesamia > Sesamia nonagrioides. The sequence goes on from JADWQK010002250.1 coordinate 945,990, forward strand.
ATTATAGCAATCACGGTTTGCAGAAGTCGTTGTTGCCTAGTGGTTAAACACCAGCCAAGTACCAATGTAACTTTTATAAGTTACTAGCAGCCGCCAGGGACCTCGTTCGCGTGGAATTAATTATGCTCTGCTCCTATTGGTCGCAGCGTGATATTATATAGCCTAAAGCCTTCCTGGATTAATGGGCTATCCAACGCAAAAATAATTTTTCAAATCGGACCAGTAGTTTCAGAGATTAGCGTGCACAAACAAACAAACTCTTCAGCTTTATATATTAGTATATAGATATGTACTTTCTAGGTATATCTTGGACACCAATGACTGATTACAAGGTGAAGGAAAACATCTTGAAGAAACCTGGTCTGATATTGCCAACGCGCATTGAGCAAGGGTGGTGATTACACTCAGTCCTTCTCTGTATGAGAGGAGACCTGTGCCCAGCAGTGGGGCGATAAATAGGTTGATGAAGATGTACCTACGGTTTGCTGACATTGTCCAGGAAACCGTCTTCGAAATTCTTTTTCAGAGCATGTTAATCGAGAGCGTCTTAAATTGATTAGAACAGACCGCTGACTTTTTAATTCGGTTAAAAATTCCAATAGCCATATTTTGTGAAGCTAAATAAGTGGGTAGGGTTCGAAGAGAATGTCGATAATCATATCGTCCCTTCGACCCTACTCCCTTGATTGGGTGCTTAAGTCCGCGATATAGCGATTAAGTGTATCCCTATGGTATTATATTGGCATGTGTGTTTCGTTATACGTTTTAGGGAAACTGTAGAATAAGCTTATGTAAACTGTAGTAATATTTGGCTACCATTTCGCATAATTGAATGTTTTTCTTGGCGTTTAGTAGGCGTGTAGGCGTCTAGGCGAGTAGTCCGGTCTAAGACAGGTCAAAAAACGGTCAACCTAACTGGCCGTTTTTTGACCTGTCTTAGAACGGACTATTACTTTAAAATGTCTAGTATAATTTATATAAACTGCCTTATTTTGTTTATTAGTCCTGCAGGGTAATCGCGTAATATACTAAAAGTAGCAATGATTTTCATTTTGACAGTTCAACAATATTCATTGCGTTACTGACGTTGTTGAACAGATATATTTATCGAACATATGGTGCAATGGATTGGCAATATGCTTCAAATTGGTTCCAATTGATAGTAATAGTGTATTACGTAATTAGGGTGCCAACTGTCATTCGCCGGTGGTAGTATCTAGTAACTGGTTTGCGTAGGTGTGATATGCAGTTGCTTTTTTTTATATATATATATATATATTATAAACTAGCGCTTGACCGCAATCCTGCCTGATGGTCCGGATCGTACTGGTGTTAACAACGTAAGGGTGGAAACCAGCCGTACGACGGGTCGTCCGATGGTGGAACGGAGATGGGGGAATTAAATCATGCAATTCCCTCGCACACTCCTCAAAATGCATCCTATAGAACACCGAAAGGCTGGCTACTCTACGGCTGTGCTCTAGGCTTTGGAGACCAACTCGAGTTAGATCAAGGTCACCAATCAGCCTCTTCGCACGTCTCTCCACTGAATCCAAAGTGGCCAGGTGACACTTAGCAGCACCAGCCCAAATGTGGCTGCAGTACTCCATACACGAACGGACCTGTGCTTTGTATAACATTAGAAGCTGCCCGCTGCAGCTGTCCTACTAGTATTGAGCTATATCTGGTTGAACTGGAAGCTGACCGCTATATACAGGGAAAAAGCTAAGCAGATAAACTTGTAATAATAATAAAATTTTATTTGCATTGTTAGTAGATATACAATGAATATGTTTAGTCACACAACGATCCTTTACTAACTAGCTTAAATTAGGCATGCAAAACAGATTTTAAATGATTGTCGATAAGTAACAAAAACATTGTCATTAAAATTTAAGAAATGTCCAAAAAAGAAGAAATGTCGAGGTGAAGTAAAATTACAAAGGAAATAGAAAAAGAAATAAAAGTAAAAATAAAAATGAAATATCAATAAAAATAAAGTTCAGTCAGGATTTATGGATTCGGCAATTGAATAGTACATTTATTAATCAATAAATTCGACAATCTCTTTTTAAAAAGTAGAATAGTCTCATTTCACTTATTTTACTTGGTATTTTCTTATAAATTTTCAGGCCCATACATACAACACTTTTCTTTAATAGGGCGGTATTATAAGTACCAAGACGCAACATATTTTGATATTGTTTTCGGATAGGTCCCCTTTTGCTTTCTGACATTTTGTTAAAAAGATGCAAATTCATCTTTACAAAAAGGGCAATTTCAAAAATGTAAAAGGCTGGAAAAGTTAGCACTTTTAGTGACTTAAAAAAGGAACACAGCTATCCGTTACTTTCAAATTGCACATTTACACAGCGTTTTTGGGCTTTGAATACTTCTTCCCTGAAGCTACTATTCCCCTAGAAAATGATACCAAATCTCAAGATTGATGTAATTAAACTATGATATGTGACCAATCTTGCTTTGTGAATGTAAATTTAACACTTGCAGTAGTATACGTTGGTAAAAATGCATAACATTACTTTTAGACACGTTAATAATTATATTGTTATGGTCAAGCTATAATATAATGACCATAATTGTTTCATAAACGACCATGTCTTTCAATACGCTCACACTATTTATCTAATACATACATATGTAAATGAAAGATTACATAGATAAATAGTGTGACCATGTTTAAAGACATGGTTCTTTATGGGTATTGTTTCTTCGTTCGACAGTTTGTCTTTTTGCCCTAAGGTTCGCCACTTCCACCACGATGTCGGTGGCACCGCAGAGGTCACTTTGGGGCTTACAGGGCTGGATTGCAGCATAGTACAGTTGAAACTCGATAACTTAAACCTCTATAACTTCAAAAAATGATAGGCTAATAATATATTAACCTATCTCTAACATAGACCCTTAATAACTTAAAACCTCTATAACTTAAAATATTTTGTGTTTCCCTTGGACTTTCAACTTATCGAGGTTCTACTGTATATGGTACAGTTCCAAATCTACATCCTACTGACTGCTCCTAGCCCACCAGGAGCCGATATTTACATGTTGTAGATTCGAACCCCCCAGGCCCTTTCATCATCATCATCATCATCAACCTTTTTATCGTCCCACTGCTGGGCACAGGTCTTCTCTCATACAGAGAAGGACTGAGCGTAATCTCCACGCCTGCTCAATGCGGGTTGGCGATTTCAGACTTATAAAGTCCAGGTTTCCTCAAGATGTTTTCCTTCAACTTCAGTCATTGGTGTCCAAGATATACTTAGAAAGTACAATCAAGGGTCAAAAGTGCATTACCACTTTTAAACTTTATTACAATAACAATAAGGGTCAAAAGTGGTACTCCACTTTTGACCCTTACTGTACATATAACCTTAGAAAAGTGTGTAAATTATTTCATCACCATTGCCCTCAAAACGGTGAAAGAAATCATTGTGAGGAAACCGTCATTTCCTGAATCCATAACTTCGGAGACATGTGACATCTATCTATTCTCACTGGTAGACTACGGTCCACTCTCTCTCACCGAGACGAGACCTGTGTACCAGAAATGGGAGCATTATAAGCTGATTATATTATGTAATCTCATATAGCACAACTCAAGCACGCAGTCTTATTGCTATATGTATTATGGTATCTTTAAGTTGTTTATTTTTTTTGTTAAATATAGTATTTTGTACGTTGACAGCCTCCGTGGCGTAGCGGTAGCCGCTGCGCAAGGAGACGCGGGATCGATCCCCGCACAGTGCAAATATTTCTATGCATGAATATGAATATTTGCACTGGTCTGGTCGTCCCTCGGAAAGCACGTTAATCCGTCGATCCCGGTTGCCATACGAATATCTAATGGCAGACGTTACGGGTTGTTGGAGCCCTAAAAAGTCCAACAATTGGTCTAACTGCAATGCTTAGATATCGCCTTCGGGTTGCGGAGGTCAAACAGCAGTCGCTTCACGGAAAATATCGAAGTTTAGTCAAAATCAGCAGTTAGACTGGTAAAGCGGACCCCAGACTCGAAAGCTGAAAAAAAGCTTTGGATGCGACTGATGATGATGATGTACATGTTTAAATGAGCCTTGATGCTGGAAATAAATGGATAAATAAATTAAATACAATTGCGTAATACAAACAAAAACAATTTTATTTTATTTTTAACCTTTTGTTAAATTTAAATAATTACGGTATTCAATTGGTTAAGATGTTATCGTTAGGTTAACTCTAAACAAACTAATCGTTAATTGGGTGCTTAAAAGGGAATATCATCGCCATCATCGTACTTATCATCAGCCTATAATAATAGTAGTCCTCCGCTAGACCCTCTTCTACTCGGTTTTCAGCTAGGTACTCTCCTCCAGCTTCTATCACCAATGCAATGATCGTTGCTCCTCATAGCTTCATCATCATCATCATCAGCCCCTACTCGTCCACTGCTGGACATAGGCCTCCTTCATGGCACGCCAACAAGCTCGATCCTGAGCAGTTCTCCGCCAGCCACTACCAGCCACCTTTTTGATGTCGTCGCTCCATCTCGCCCAAGGGCGTCCCACGCTACGTTTATCGAGACGCGGTCTCCACTCAAGGACTCGTTTACCCCAACGGTTGTCGGTCCTGCGACATAATTATGTGACCAGCCCATTGCCACTTTAGCTTGCTAATCCTCTCAGCTATGTCGGTGTCCTCATAGCTTGAGGGCGTTCAACCTTAGGTAGCATAAAAAGACTAATTCTCCACTATTTTGATCCGAATTGAATTGCATTGAATTGTTTTTGAGTTTATTTTTATTTTTTATTTTTTTTTTGGAAATCCATTTTCGATGTCCCTTTCACCCTGTTTAAAAATGGAACAATAGTTTAATTATCATATAAGAAGTAAGAAAAGAAAGAATAAACGTTTATTTGCAATAAACATGACGCAAAATATACAAAAACACAAAAAATAAGATATTATAGTTGAGGGAAACATGCGTCACATCCACGCAAAACGGCTGTCGCTCAGCATTTTGCTGCGAACTTGTGCAAAATAGAGCCCAGCGCTGGTTTTCAGCAACAGCCGGCGCCGACTATAAATATTTTAATTTGGAAACTCAGTTTTTCCACACTTGGTGGTTTTTTGACTATTTTTGTACAAATATTCGGTTTATGACAATACACCACATAATTAACGTTAACTAGAAAACAAATTGAAACATTTGATCATCGAATTTAAATGTATTGTCTAAATCACAATCCCTTTTGGATTGTGGTTGTGAGAGAGTTAGGCAACAGGGGTCCACCCATCTTCCAAGTTCCAAATTGCTTGGAGCATCCATCGAGGATTACCGTGCGCACATAGGTCGGGCGGAACAGGTAAACGATTCATTTGAGGGAAAATCCTTTGTAATCCTGATATGTGTTCACTGTGCAGTATGGTTCTACTGTATGCTAGTATGGTTTGCTTGTATACGGTTAAGAAGATGTATGGAGTGTTTTGATTATTCAGAAAACAAAAAGTAGATTTAATGTAACTGTTTGAATGAATTATGTCTTAATTTTCAAGACAATGACATGTCCAGGTTGGTTTTTTAACAGGTTTCATCTGTTCTAAAAATATAGGTATTCTTTTTAATTTTAGGTGACCACTGATTAATCCGTTCCAGCCTCTCCCTTTTAAACCGAACAGAGAAGGTTTGTCTATATATATGCAGTATTGTATTCAAAAATAAAAACAATAAACACTACGTTAGCCTGCCCTGTTGGATATGTTTACTACGCCAAACTTCTGGTTAAAACTGTCACTAAAATAAAAACTGGAGACTTGGAGAGTGAATTATGTTTGCCTCCATTACGTATTCGGTGGCTGTATTTAGCAATTAAGTTCTGTACTAAAGTTAATTCCTAGGCCAATGACACCACTGCTAGGTTGTTATAAACTTGGAACACTTTCAACTAATCGATACCGGATAAATAAAAAAAAACCTTTGTTAATGACTACTTTTAATTACTTTAAAGCAGAAAAGATGTATTCAACTTGCCCTTTAGACATGTTTAAGTAGAATATTTGGTGTAGTTTCGTTCCAATTAATAAAGTTATTAGAACGGATTTAAAAAGTTTTATAAAAACTAAAAGGTATTATGAAATTAATTTGTTAAGAAATGATATTTTATTAGAGTTAAATGAAAAATATGGACAATGGCACAAATTGTCTACAGATGGATCCAAAAGCACAGAGATAGGAGCAGCCTACTATGATCCAGTGATTAAAGGAAGTGAGTGTTTTAAAATTGTTTCTCCGGTATCTATTATAATGGAAGATATATTGGCAATTTCAAAAGCGTTGTCCTGCGTTAAAACATTGTCTAACATAACTAATGTGGTCATATTTATATGTTATATTATTATATTTATATGATATAAAATTCGAGATATAACCATCTCGAATTTTAAGAAAATAAGCGATATTCATAATATAAATACCAGGAACAAACACAATCTTGCTGTACATCACACTCGTCTCCACAGAGTAGGCAACTCGTTCATGGGTCAATGTATACACTTTTACAACAAGCTTCCCATGGACATTCGAAACTTACCCATTAAACGATTTAAAAACTATATAAAGGCCAAACTTTGCAAAAAGGGGTATTATAAAATCACAGATTATTTAGAAGACAAAAAAGCTTGGGACTGAGCTGCTCGCTCTGTTAAGCATTGTTATTAATTAAGCAATATGCGTAATTATAAGGTAAATTATTGTAAACATTTTCATTTTTAATGTCTGGACTTGAAAAAAACGATGATCCCTGAGTTTGTTTCGGCTATTTCTTCTCAGAGGTAGTCAGTTAGGAAATGCCGGCTTCATCTAGTTAAAAAAATAAAATTAAAAATAAACATGACATGTAAAAGTGATCAGTGATCCTACTTGCTTAATAAACAATTTCATTTCATTTCATTTCATTTACCGACAGTAAAAGTGCTTTTCAGCATCTGGTATCGATTGCCTATGATGTGATGAGAAAAATACACTCACTTCTTTTTGAAACTGGTAACATAAACATAGTAATACAATGGATCCCGTCATATATTGGTTTGAGGGGAAACGAGGAGGCCGATAGGTTAGCGAAAACGGCGGCAATTTCGGGTTTTGAAATTTATGTTTTTCTAATTAATTCAGAAATATTACGAAAATTTAAGAATTTTTGCTATAATAAATAGAAAGTTTACTTTAATGAACAGTTTAAATTAAAAGGAATTTGGTACATTTTTTTTTTATAAATTACAAACTAGCGCTTGACTGCAATCCCGCCTGATGGTAAGCAGTGATGTAATCGTTGATGGTAAGGCGCGCTAGTTTATTAAACCTACTCACTCAAAGGAACTGAGTAAATAGGAAGGAAGACGGCAGTTGAGCGCGGTGATGCAATGTTAAACCCAACAACACGACCAACGATGCTGCGCCAGAGGGAGATTGATCTGGAGGCCCTCCACAACCAAACTCCCGATACAACAACATTTCGCGCATCGTACCCGGCACGTACATCGCAACACAACTGCTCAGACCCGTCCTCCGTACGGCTTCACCAGACATCATGCCGGAACACGACGAATCGCTTGGCGGCATGACTTTGTCTGGTGGGTGGTAACTTATGCCGGCGGCCGATGTTGTGGACTACCACCGAGAAGTAAATTATACAAAACGAGCCTCCTCGTATCCCATGAATTGCTAGTAATGTCGATGGCCGTAATACTATAGTATCTGCTCATCGGGTTCATCTTATGCAAAAAGTTCGTTCACCTAATTGCGAGGTTTGCAATAAGAGAGAAGATGTGCAGCATCTTTTGATGGAGTGTGTCTGGAACGAGTCTGAGTAATAGTATAAGAAATAGAATAATTAGAGAATTAGATATAAATAGTGTTACGAATGGACCTTATGTCGATGGCATAAGGTTCAATATCGCGTGACACGCAGTGTGTCACTTTTGAGCCCTATTTAGCCGGATCTAGACATTTTCTAGGTACAATAATAAAACGCATTACTAGACTTAGGACGGCCTATCGAATGGTACAGGTCTCAACAGTTTTGTCAACAAAGTGTCGACATCGAAATTTCTAGAAACCCGTTTCCGGGAATTACCGTAGGTACTTCCGAGTGACCTCGAAGTTATGTGCTATTATTATTACGTCTAGAGGAATCTGGAATGTTCGATCAGCTGGACTATATATAGCACCGTCACGCCGACGCGGAGTCAGTCTACACTCGACTAGCGATACGAAAACAGCGACAGTTAAGAAGCGATCTTAAAGAAGACCTACTGCGACAATTATAACGAGAACTTCGAGTACTACGTGAGGTAACATCTATAGCGTCATTGTGTGTTTACAACACGGACTTCGTGGACATAAGGGAAGACTTCGGTGTGACATAAGCTACATTCTACTTGTCATTGCCTACAATCGACTGTACCTTCGTTGCCAATAAACTTCGTAACCCTTAACCGGCGTTTAAGTACCCCTAGCCCGTAACAATTGGTGTCAGAAGCGGCATGCCGGTCACGCCAAGGGAAGACGAAAGAGTTCGCACGCGACGACAAGCAGCGATGGATTTGGCGCGTCAAGAGGAAGAATCGCTTGGTGTCCCTGCACCCGTAGAAGATGCGGCCGTCGTAACACCGACGAATGTGAGTGCGCCTAGTACCAGCACTATTCCCGGAAGCAGCGGATCCGATTTATCGGTGTTACTGGCTCACTTGACGGCGCAAATAAAGTTGAGTATAGCAGAATCCCAGGCGCAAATAAAAGGCATAGTAGCAGAATCACAGGCAAAATCCCAGGCAGAAATCCAGGCTCAAATACAACAATCACAGGCAAGATCCCAGGCAGAAATCCAGGCTCAAATACAACAATCACAGGCAAAATCCCAGGCAGAAATCCAGGCACAAATTAAAAGTGTAGCAGAGTCCCAGGCAGAAACCCAGGCACAAATTAAAAATGTAGCAGAATCCCAGGCAAAATCCCAGCAACTAGTATTGGAACTAAACGGAAAGTGGGAAAAAACTAAAGAAGAGGTCAACGAGCTCAAAATAAAAGCAACACAACAAGATGCACGTATGGACCAGCAAGATACGCGCATAGACAAACAAGAAGCGCGTATGGACCACCAAGATACGCGTATAGACAAACAGGATGCTCGTATAGACAAACATGATGCGCGTTTCGAGACACTAGACAGCACCATCATGGAGTGTGAGAAAGAAATAAAATTCCTCCATGATAAGGTACAGAAAGGAGGCATCAAAGGGGTGATACCTAGTGCTTTGCCGACGTTCCAAGTACCTCATTTTGATGGAACAACGTCATGGGTGGCCTTCCGTCTACAGTTTGAAAAAGTCGCAAAAGGCAACAATTGGGACGACGATCAAGCGGTAACCGCTCTTACGCTTGCTCTGCGTGGTGATGCGGTACAAATTCTCGAAAATATTTCCGGCGATTGCAATACCCTAGCCTGTCTGCTAGAAGCGTTGGAGTCTAGATACGGGGAGAAACACCTCGAACATGTTTACAGGGCTCAACTCCGCGACCGCACACAGAAGAGCAGTGAGGGTTTGCAACAATGGGCAACGGAAATAGAACGTGTTGTTCGGAGGGCGTATGCATCAACACCGGGCTTAATTGATGCTACTACGGTGCAAGCTTTTACTGATGGAATCCGAGATGCAGAAGTCAGGGCTGCAGTTCGTCTGGGTCACCATCAGACTCTGAAGGCAGCCTTGACACACGCTCTGGAGGTGGAAGCAGTACGCCAAGACGGCCGACAACAGCACCGCATTCGCGAGGTAACCCCAATAATAAAAACTCGGCAAGGACCAACCTGCTATGAGTGCGGCGAAAAGAGTCATATTCGGATCAATTGTCCCAGGAAGTCTAAGGGAAGAAGTACTTCTGGGACACAGGTGGAAGCCGAGGATTTAAACTAAGAACAGCCAGGGCTATGGGGCGAGTACTGGCTGGTCGACCTGAAGCCCCCATTATAACAGTATCACAAGTGGGCGATGGAAACAGTCTTATTATAGAAGGAGAACTGAATGGTAAGTCATGCAGTTTCACGTTGGATACTGGTGCATCAAGAACTATTGCACGACCGGAGCTATTTCCTCGGACCATAGCATGGAAAAGAGGGTTTTCACGATGCCGATTACAAACCGCCACCGGCCAACCAGTACTCGTCCTTGGTGAAACGAATGTGACCTTGAAAATGGGTGATAAGACATTTACGCACCCTGTTTTAGTAGCGAATATTACAGATGATTGCATAATAGGACTGGACTTTTTGAAGAAACAACAGTGCATCCTTAATGTAGCAAAAGGAGTATTGAGTTTCCCAGAACAAGAAGTATTTCTTCAAGGTGGAAAACAAGGGTCAGTGTACTGTTTAAGGAGAACGGTATTACCACCAAGATCAGAAACCTTAGTAGATATTAGACTATCACCAATAGGATGCCGTAAACGTTGCATTTTAATTGAAGATTCTGGAGATCACCCAGACTGGATAACAGCAAGAACACTGATGATGATTTCCGATAAACCAAAAGTGCGCATTATCAACGTTAGTAACAAAGAAATAATTCTTGAAAAGAATTGCATCGTGGGTGTGTGCGACCATGTAGCATCGTTGAGAAAAACAGAGGCGCACGAAAAGGAACGTGATAAGCAGTGGCAGGAACATGTATCGACACTACTCGAAAATTGTAAGGGCAATTTAAACAAGTTCGAAAGTCACAAAGTTAAGCAACTGTTGTATAAATTTCATGACATCTTCTCTAAGACCGACAGTGACGTGGGAAGGACCGGGCTCGTCAAACACCATATAGATACGGGCGATACACAGCCGATAAGACAGAGACCACGTCGTATCCCCTTTGCAAGAGAACAGGAAGTGTCGAAAATGTTAAGAGATATGGAGAAAAATCGGATTATCGAAGCGTCTACCAGCCCTTGGTCATCTCCAGTTGTCCTAGTCAAGAAAAAGGATGGCAGTACAAGGTTTTGCGTTGACTACAGGATGTTGAATGATGCCACGAAAAGGACAGTTATCCCCTGCCACGTATAGATGACACTTTGGACTTGCTAAGTGGCATGAAATGGTTCTCCACAGTTGACCTTAAAAGTGGATACTGGCAGGTGGAAATCTGTCAGCAGGATAAAGAAAAGACCGCTTTCACCACTGGTCCTGGGAACGGTCTCTGGCAATTCAATGTCATGCCTTTTGGACTGTGCAATGCTCCAGCTACATTTGAGCGCCTAATGGAGCGCATCTTGGTGGGCTTGCTTGGTGATGCATGCCTGGTCTATTTGGATGACATCATCATAATGGGACGAAACTTCGCAGAGCACCTACGCAATTTGGAGGAAGTCTTTCAGAAACTGCGTGAAGCAAATTTAAAACTCAGTCCTAGTAAGTGTACACTATTCCAGAAAGAGGTTGGATACTTGGGACACATTATTTCGGCGCAAGGAATTCGAACAGACCCTGAAAAAATAAAAGCCGTGTCGAAGTGGCCTACGCCTCGTAATAAAACTGAGGTACGCTCTTTCTTGGGTCTGTGTGCATATTACCGTCGGTTTGTGAAGAACTTCTCCGAGTTAGCGAAACCGTTGCATCGTTTAACAGAGGAAAAGTGTCTATTTGAATGGAACTCTGACTGCGAACAGGCATTTGCTCTACTGAAAACTCACTTGTGTGAGGCTCCTGTACTAGGTTACCCTAGTAGGGAAGGCCGATTTTTGGTAGACACAGATGCCAGCAATGTGGGTATTGGAGGAGTTCTCTCTCAAACACAAGGAGATAGGCAGGTCGTTATCGCATATTTCAGCAAATGCCTTTCCAAGCCAGAAAGAAATTATTGTGTTACCCGCCGAGAACTTCTAGCCGTTGTTAAGACCTTACAACACTTCAAGAAATATTTGATTGGGAGGCAGTTTACACTTCGTACCGATCACGCTGCCTTACAGTGGCTCCTCCAGTTCAAAGACCCAGAAGGACAAGTAGCAAGGTGGATAGAGCAGCTGCAAGAATTTGACTTTGTCACTGAACATCGGAAAGGCAAGTCACACAATAATGCTGATGCTTTGTCTAGACGACCTTGCGAAGAATCTTGCCGACATTGTGCCAAACAGGAAAAGAAAGAGAACGTAAGGATTATCCAGGTGAACGCTTTGGACGAAGACTGGGATAATCAATCATTGGCAGACGCACAAAAGGAAGATAGTGACTTGAAGACAGTAATTGAATGGAAGGAACGTGGCCAAAGACCCACTTGGAGTGAAATATCAGCGCTTAGCCCAACAGCAAAAAGTTACTGGGCTCAATGGGACAGCCTGATAATTGATAATGGAGTACTCAAGAGGAAATGGGAATCACCCAGTGGACAGGAGGTCACCTTACAGATAGTTGTCCCCTGCGATAAAATCGAGTCAGTGCTAAGACAGGTGCACGACGGAGTATCCGGAGGACATCTAGGAGTAAAGAAAACCCTGGAGAAGGTGAGGAAAAGATTCTATTGGGTGCATTGCCGCGAAGACGTAGAGGACTGGTGTAGAAAATGCGTAGCTTGCTCCTCAGTAAAGGGACCGCAAACGAGAGCCAGAGGTCGGCTGAAAGTGTACAATGTTGGTGCACCATGGGAAAGAGTTGCTGTCGATATAGCTGGGCCATTCCCTGTTACTGAAGAAGGGAATAGGTATATCATCGTCATGCAAGACTATTTCAGCAAATGGCCAGAAGCTTTTGCAGTACCTAACCAGGAAGCTCATACAGTCGCCAAAAAGCTAGTTCACGAGGTGTTCTGTCGATTTGGCGTTCCCTTGGAGTTACACTCTGACCAGGGTAGAAACTTCGAGTCTTCACTATTTCAAGAGGTTTGCCAACTACTCGGGATACATAAGACTCGTACAACACCGTATCACCCACAGTCAGATGGAATGGTCGAAAGATTCAATCAGACGTTGGAGAATCATTTGGCCAAAGTAGTGGAAGAACATCAAAGGGATTGGGACCAATACATTCCACTCTTTTTAATGTCATACCGCTCAGCAACACATGATAGCACAAATTGCACACCGGCGAAAGTCAACTTCGGCCGAGAAATTAGACTACCCATAGATGCACTAACCGGAACACCTCCCGATACTCCTATCCTAGCCGTCGACTATGTGGCCGACCTGCGGCGTAAATTAGATGGAATACATGAGCTAGTGAGAGAGAATGGTCTGAAAACCAGTGAGAAGATGAAGATCCGATACGACCGCAAAGCTAACGTGCCCGGATTTGAAGAGGGAACTTTGGTATGGTTACATAATCCCATTAGAAGAAAAGGAAAGAGTCCAAAGTTCCAAGCCAAATGGGAGGGTCCGTACACGATAGTAACCAGAATAAACGATGTCACCTACCGGATTAAGAAAGGACCTAGAGGGAAGCTGAAGGTCGTACACGTAGACCGCCTAGCTCGCTATTATGGATCAAATCATGCTCGGGACGAGCATGACTAAGAAGGGGGCAATGTTACGAATGGACCTTATGTCGATGGCATAAGGTTCAATATCGCGTGACACGCAGTGTGTCACTTTTGAGCCCTATTTCGCCAGATCTAGACATTTTCTAGGTACAATAATAAAACGCATTACTAGACTTAGGACGGCCTATCGAATGGTACAGGTCTCAACAGTTTTGTCAACAAAGTGTCGACATCGAAATTTCTAGAAACCCGTTTCCGGGAATTACCGTAGGTACTTCCGAGTGACCTCGAAGTTATGTGCTATTATTATTACGTCTAGAGGAATCTGGAATGTTCGATCAGCTGGACTATATATAGCACCGTCACGCCGACGCGGAGTCAGTCTACACTCGACTAGCGATACGAAAACAGCGACAGTTAAGAAGCGATCTTAAAGAAAACCTACTGCGACAATTATAACGAGAACTTCGAGTACTACGTGAGGTAACATCTATAGCGTCATTGTGTGTTTACAACACGGACTTCGTGGACATAAGGGAAGACTTCGGTGTGACATAAGCTACATTCTACTTGTCATTGCCTACAATCGACTGTACCTTCGTTGCCAATAAACTTCGTAACCCTTAACCGGCGTTTAAGTACCCCTAGCCCGTAACAATAGGTTAGACTTAGGCACATTCAATAATTTTCTTTCCCAGCCTTTGCCCCGTGAGGCTAGAATGATTTATTAAATAATTAATATTTAAGTTCATTTTTTGTTTAGAAATAAGTTTTTGTTATGTAACTTAAGATTAGTTTATGATGGGAGTGACGTGAACTGTGTTCAAAAGTCCCTTACAATAAAGATAAAAAAAAAATAAAGAAGAAAGGGCTTATAATTTACATTTTAACAAGACTTTTACCATCAGTTGCTAAATTAAATACTGGCAATTCTCGCATAACATCTATAAAATTGCATTCATTTCTTTTTTACTCGAAATATGATTTGGTTGAATAACACAACTTTCGTATTCATAAAAAATCGGCCAAGTTCTTCAAATTTCAGCCTTTTAGTGCTAACGCTCACTGAGACTATCCGCGGACGGACAGACAGACAGACTGACTTGGCGAAACTGTAAGGATTCCTAGTTTACTAAAGAACCCTAAAAATGAGGAAGGGCAAGAATTATGAAGGAAAATGCCAATACATTTTCGTGTTCGAAAAATCTCTCTGCTAACTGACTTAGACAACGCAATGTTGTTAAACTGTCAAAATGATACCCAATAGCTTGGAACTACTGATAGTGTATTAAGCGATTAGTCTACTGTATCAGATTCTAGCAGACTATATTGTCCTTCCAGATTCATTTAGAATTGAAGCTTTCCTCGGTGGTTCACATACTTCGATTTTATCACACCGACGCGGCGATAGGTGTATGCACAAAGTTGTCTCATGGTTGTGATTGCATTTTTCTACAACGATGTTCTTTTTTTAAATTATAAACTAGTGCTAGACCGCAATCCCGCCTGATGGTAAGCAGTGACACAATCGTTGATGGTAAAGCGCGCTAGTTTATTAAGAGCCTGAATAGGCTCTAGCCTGCCTTCAAACTTAAATTGTAATCCGGCGGAAACACCGTCGTTGGCAAATTGCTTAGTCCCTCGATGTACGCGGTATAAAAGAGGAGGCGAAACGCTTCGTCTGGATCGTAGTGGTGTTAACAACGTAAGGGTGGAACTAGCCGTACGACGCGTTGCCCGATGATTGGACCTTCATTAACATCTTGCCGCAACAGACTATATATTTTTTTTAAATAATTCCTCATCGGTATAAAGGCAGCATTTGTCTAGGTTGCAAAAACTCATTCTTGTGTCATCACACCAATACAACAGTCCCAAAAGCCGATTCTGCTGATTAATAGCCGATACATCCAATATATGGCTTAGGTCAATAAGTCAGTGAGCTCACGTCGGAGCAATTTGCGAAGGTACGGAGTCTTACAAAAGTTGCTCAGTAACGAACCGGTCTCAATAAAATTGCTAGCGTTTAAACGTTTCTACGTGTTTCTTGTCTACGCTAGGGAAAGCATAAATAGGTTTTGTTAAACATTAATGTAATTAATTACGTGTCTGGAGAGAATGGTCCGTGGGTTGCAAATGCGAGGAATGTCAAAAATAAAAGGTCCTACTAATGTTTAAAACAAGATTATTTGGGCTGTTCCCAGTAGTCTTACCCAGTAGTCTTACCAGTAGTACTAATGGGAGTTTTCTTCCCAATAGACTTACTAGTAAGACTACAGGGAACTTTGTTCCCAGTAGATTTACCAGTAAAACAAAACAATATTATAATGTAGACCTAAATATTTATAGATGTTCCTTATGGTTACGGTCTCGTGTCTCCCCTGATGGCTCCTCTAGGGGAGACATCAGGATTTTTAAATCCTATTGTCTCCCCTAGGCGGGGGAGACATCAGAACTTGCTAATAAATTATATTATTTCGGTCTCGTGTCTCCCCTGGCGGCTCCCCTTGGGGAGACATCAGGATTTTTAAATCTTCTTGTCTCCCCAAGGCAGGGGAGACATCAGAACTTGCTCATAAATTATATTATTTCGGTCTCGTGTCTCCCCTGGCAGCTCCCCTCGGGGAGACATCAGGATTTTAAATCTTCTTGTTTCCCTTAGGTGGGGGACAGATTCGCTTTACGGCAGAAGTACAGTCAACTGGTAAGTAGTTGTGAAATTTTTCACACCTCAGAATTGTCAGGAGGCAAAATAACTTAGACTTTTTTCACAAATTCCAACAAAAACATGAATATTTTATTTCTGAAACTTATCTTTAACTATTTATTTCTTTCATAAATAAAAATAAAGTACCAGGACAGCATAAATCAAACGAGTATACCGAGTTTCAGAAATAAAATATGCATGTTTTTGTTGTGTGATGGCACATTTGGTTCCATTCCAGAACCATTCCTGCAACTCTATACAATTCATTGCGATCTGGGGAGTTCACAAGATATTACAAATATAAGAACCGGAGGATTTTACCTCTCCCCTCTTGCTCCCTAATATTCTTACGAATATGGGTAGCAAGGGGATGGTGCGTTTCCGGGTTTCGGATCAAGTCGAGCGAGGACCGGGAGTCGCTGAGCACCGCCGCGCAGTCGAAGCCTCTCAGGACAACCAGGTCCGTAGCCCTGGCTATCGGGAGCAGCTCCGCCTGAAAGACGGTACACATCGACTCCTCATCCACTTGGTCCGAATCTCGGACCCATCCCGCCAGTATGAATATGCCGCCCCGACCCCTTCATCCGATTTACTACCGTCAGTGTAAATCAGATGAGCGGGGAGCTGTAGCTGGGCCACAGTTTCGGGGAGCATTTTCTCCGGACACTGGTATTCAACATCTGGCTCACTGGCGGGGTGAGGGGCCTCCGTAAAGGCCCTATGCTCCTCCAGTTCACGGGATTCCAGCTCTTCGATCGGACGTCCCCGTTTGCACTCAAACAGCCGGGCGACTTCCAACACTCGAAGGTCGAGCGGGAGGAGACCCGACACTCACGCTGTCGGGTCTCCTCCCGCTCGACCTTCGAGTGTTCGCTGCATTGTGCGAGACCGTACGATGTGACTTAGCGATCTTCTGTGCAAAGCCCCTCTGGACGGTAGCAAAAGTTCTTTGCACAGAGATCTTCTCGGCGGCCTTCGTCCAGGAGCTCCCACCGTACAGGATCGTCGGTTCGACGACAGCGGTGTATATCGTCCTGATGATCTCCGGACACAAGCCCCAATCCACCCGAGCCATCGGCGACAGTTTCCTATAAAGGTTAGTAGCCTTGCAACAAGCATATGAGATATGCTTGTTGAAGGTCAACTTACTGTCGACGATGACTCCGAGGATCTTGAGCTCGGTCACCATCGAGATGTCAACGCCACCCATCTGCAACAACCATCGCCTGGGTTTTTTTCGGCGAAGGTAGGTTGTATTTCAAGACTAAGTAACTACTTATTACATTCGATATTATGGTTTTTATTAAAAATGAACCTATTAATAATATTTCTTTATTTCGGGCAATTAGGTAATAATATAAATTAATTACTACATTATAATTATACAAATAGAAATTAATTATTCATACAATTACTATTTTTGGTTTTTCTGTTCTCATAACTTTTTAATTTTTACTGTCGGTAAACTCCGAGGTCTATGTGTTATTGTTACTTTTTACAGTAGTACTACTGGGAAAAATTGGCCCCAATATGACAACCGCGAAGTCTTACTATGAGTAAGTCTATTGGGAAGAAAACTCCCATTAGTACTACTAGTAAGACTACTAGGTAAGACTACTGGGAACAGCCGGATTATTTACCTAATCTTTTCCCTACTATATTGGGGTCGGTTACCAGTCTAACTTCTTATTCTTCTTCTCGGCCTATAGAGGTCCACTGTTGGAAGAAGGCCTCTCCCAAGGCTTTCTATGATGACCGGTCTTGTGCTGCCCGCATCCATCGGCTTTCTGCGACCTTCACTAGGTCATCGGTCCACTTTCTTAGGGGCCTCCCTACGCTGTGTCTTCCGGTACATGGCCACCACTCCAGAACCTTACTGCCCCATCAGCCATCAGTCCTACGAGCAATGTGTTCTGACCACTGCCACTTAATTTTTGCTACTCGAAGAGCTATGTCGGAGACCTTGGTTCTTCTGCCGATCTCCTCATTTCTGATTCGATAGCCAGAACCAACGGCTGAACGTGCCACCTGAGGCACTTGCTTATCGATATTATTGTAACTAAAGAATATATTATACTGTTTGTAATATATTATGCTAGCTGCGCGTTTTTTCTATATGCCCCGCTCCTATTGGCCGCAGCGAGATGTTATATAGCCTAAAGCCTTTCTGGATTAATGGGCTATTTATAAATTATTAACGCAAAAAGAATTTTTCAAAAATTCTTTTTGCTTTAGTTTCTGAGATTAGCACGTTCAAACAAACAAACAAACAAACTCTTCAGCTTTATAGATTAGTAGGTATAGATAATAAGTCAGTATACTAAAATATATGCCCATTACTGATTCATTCCGCCGATTATCCGTGCCATCATCCGTGTATTACCGCGCTTAGAATAGTACCAACCCATATCCTCCCGTGGGTGTCGTAAGAAGCGACTAAGGGAACTTTCACCAGGGAAGCGAGCAGCAGCGCTTCTCCTGTGAAGTATTAAATTACTGCAATTCCCAACCCGCCCACCAAACATGGGGATTATGGCAAACCCTTACAACTTGGGGGCTTTGTCCAGCAGTAGTCCTCTATAGGCTGAAGAAGAAGAAAGATGAAGATACTATCACCACTTTATAGAACTCCCCCAAGTACCGCTCTTATGACCGCTTCTGTGCTTCTCCCATCCAGCCACTTACTTCGGCCTTCACTAGAAGGCTAATTCTACTAAACGATAGAAAGAGAGATGAAATTGCAACTAGATTTTGAACGTTTTAAATTACTAGAATTGGTCATCCAGTACGCAGTCACCACTCTAGAATTTTTCGGCCTCATTAGTCATTATTTTACGAGCAATGTGCTCTGCCCACTGCCATTTAAGGAAACTCCAAACATAGCCTCTATATTACCCTTTAAATAACCTTCTTTCACCATCATACAAATCAGCGTATATTTATCCCACTGTTGGAACACAGGCCTCCTCTCGATGAGAAGGCGTGGGCCGTAATCTATCACGCACGCACGCACTGGGCAACATCGGGAGGAAACCGGTATGTACTAGAGTTTCATCGTAGGTTTCCCTACACCGTTGTGAGAGCAGTGGTGGTGAGCTTTACACTAAAGCTCATGACGGGGTTCGAACCCACGACTTACAACTTGTAAGTCACTACCGGCTAATACTGCTCTACTACTGCTTTTTTCACCATCATCATCTTTATCCTTGCTGAGCAGCAGGCAGCAGCTACTGCTGGAATTAGATTAGACTGACTATTAGAAGGCTAAAGAGGGTAAAGGTGAAGAACTTTTGCCTCTCTTTACCTTCTAATCAGTCAATCAATTCCAGTTTATAAATGACATGTGCTGGGCAAAGACGAACAAAAGTTACAATAGGGAGGTTTCATGGGTAAAAAAAACCGGCCAAATGCGAGTCGGACTCGCACACCGAGGGTTCCGCCGTACAAACGTAGCGGTTTACAATTTATGACGTACTAGCTTTCCGCCAGCGGCTTCGCCCGCGTGAAGTTCGGTTATATCGCGCTATTTAAATTCCCCTCGGGAACATCAACATCAATCGTTCTTTCTCAGGGTCAAAAGATTGTCTGTGCCAAACTTCATCAAAATCGGTTGAGAGGTTTAGGCGAGAAAGCGTAACAGACAGACAGAGTTATTTTCGCATTTATAATATTAGCATTGATTTAGAATTTTTCACAGTTTAGAGGCAATTAGATTTAAGAAGTGTTTGATATGAATTTCAACTTTAATATCTCTACGCGTTCATGTGAAAAAGGGTAGATAATAAGTTTATAATTATTAAAAAAATATTTCATGTCATGTAAGCAAAAATAATATTTTAATATTTTATGTAACTTCAAATTTATCATTTTCACAACTTTTCCTTTATTGTCTGTACTATAATATAACGTTGCTTCGTGCTGAATTTCAAGATTTTGAGTTCACGGGAAGTACCTTGTAGGCAAAGAGATTTAAGATATTATATAGAGAGGGCATGTATCAAAATGCCATAGAAAAACTGTGATCCCATGGCTCAGTTCCGCCATCTAGTACAATATAGCAAAATTAGATCGACAATTGGAGACATCAAATAGTAAAAATGAAATAAGTTTTTACAAAATATATTCAGCTATTGCCCGGTAGGTGGCCAGTGTGGTCTATGTTGCCACATCCGATTTAATACCCTAGTATAGTTCAAATCGGGTAAATAAATATTGAAAAGTAAATAAATTAAGTGAAACTTGTCTTGTACAAACAAAAACTGTTTTTTTGAATTTTATTCGCTACTATTCATTTACCGTGACACCGTCTATTGGCATTTTAGATGTTTTAAGCTTACGAATTATTTTAACGCTCAGTTTATTGCGATTTTTGAGTGTAACAGACCTTTTAGGGCATAAAGCGCATTTTGTTTTGCAATTTTCGTTTGCATTTCGTTTTTAGCAAACTTATTCTTTTTACACGTTTGTTTGCAAATATTTTTAAATGGCAATGCAAAAAACTGTGGTAGGGTTTATATCATTTTGATATAAAGTTATCGATAATATTCAAAGAAGTTACTACGACGATGTTTTGTCGCATTATGATAGCTTGAAATAAAAAATTAGGAAGCAGAATAATTATGGGTAATTTTAAGTTTACAAGTTTCTTATTTATATAATTCTTTTAATACAATAGGCGTTAAAGTTTAAAATTGCCGATTAGTACTGAAAATCTAAATAATTGCTTATTTTTTAATTTTTAAATAATTTGTGATAGAACTCTGAGGATCTAGACTGCACAAACTGTGTGAACTGCCTCCTGGGAAGAAAACTTCTTGTCACGTAGATAATTGTCCAAATCACGACAAAAATGGTAGTCTGCTGGAGCAAGACCTTTACCAGATACGTACGCCATTATCTTTAAAAACGGCAAAAAAATCACGGTTATTGTATGGGAGCCCGCCTTCAGTATTTATTTTATTTTAATTATTTATTTGAAATTTGAATATATAACCAAATATTCTGTGAACACTTTAAGCGTCTATCTGTTTCCGTTTTTAATATGGAGCAAAAAACGGCAGAAATTCACGTTTTTTGTATGGGAGCCCCCTTAAATATTTTATTATTTTTATTCTTAGTACTTGTTGTTATAGCGGCAACAGAAATACTAACACAATCTTTGGAAATTACAACTGTCTCGCTATTACGGTTTATGAGATACAGCCTGGTGACAGACGGACAGACGAACAGAGAAATCTCATGGTTCGTTTTACCTTTTAGGTACGGAATCCTCAAAATCACAAAGTAGCTCGCAATCATTGTACTACATATACGTACCTACATATTTTATGAATATATTTCATTATAAATAAGTTATGTAATCTATGTACTTATTCACTTAACCGTAAATTTTATTCCAATTTTTACGGTTAAGTAGAAAAGTACTGAAATTAATAACTTACTATTTCATTTCTAATACAAGGTACCGATTCTTTTTTTTTTTTTTAGTTTGTTCGACAAGTCTTTCCAAAGTAGATAACTTCTCTTTTAAAATGCATTGAGCATAATTTCGACGAATGAGACGGAAGCCAATTTTCTTCTCTACGGTCTATCTGGACAAATCGTATCCACTTTTTCCCTACAACATTATTTTTATTCGGAAACCAAAAATAACAAAAACCTAGATAAATGAATAGTAATTGTTCATTCAATTTTGTTTATTAATATGATATGATTATGTTTAAATAGAGTTAATAATAAATAAACTTGAAATATAGTAATATTTTAAGTTTATTTAGCTATATTTTAAATGTCCATAAAATACAACAAATTGTATTCATCTTAATAAGTATTATCGATAACTAAATCGATAAACAACATTACTACATCTCTACAAGAAAATAGTAAAACTACTCAAGAATAGAGGGCGCTTATTACAATAATGGAAAATTTTCTAGAACTATGTAAGATTTTTTTTTAATTTGAATTGCAGACGAAATATAAATAAATTCATAGAAAAACATTCCGTAGTTAGGTCCAGTCGTTTTACTATAACGAGATGTACAGTAACACAAAGCGCAACATGGCATATTTCCTTAGAAAATGTTTATTCTTGGTGTACACAAATTACGTCCTGACGCGCAGACTAGACTGAGCGCCTTTTAACCAAGTCGATAAAAGTATTGGCTTACGATTTTGTTCGTGATGTCCTATCTATTGTAAGTATAATTTTAATGTCTTTGCTTGTAGGTTTTGATTCCTTAGCGTGTGACGGAAATTCGTCTAAGGTGTCGGTATAAACTGCTGTATCTTTTGATCGCTTTAACGTAGAAGTTTGATTTTTTCACTGCTTAAAGGGACAATAGACCTAAGTATTTGGTATAAATTTCAATTTGATACCTTTATTAGTTCGTGAGAAATAAGGTAGTAAGTTTCGTTTTATTAAAATATGTTTATTATATTATATAACTAAAAAAATGTGATTTTCGCAATTTTTTCTATATTTGCATTATATGACAATCCTTCATGCCAAATTTCAAGATTCTGAGTTTACGGGAAGTATCCTGTAGGTTTTGATTCCTTTGCGAGTGTCGAAAATTTGTTGAAAATATCGACATATCGGCTATATCTTTTAATTGGCTTGGCTTAGAAGTTTGATATTTTCACAGCTTAAAGGGACAATAGACCTAGGTATTTGGTATAAAGTTCAATTTGATAACTTTATTCGTTCGTGAGAAATAAGGTAGTAAATTCCATTTTATTAAAATATGTTTATTATATTATATAACTAAAAAAATGTGATTTTCGCAATTTTTCCTATATTTGCATTATATGACAATGCTTCAAGCCAATTTTCAAGATTCTGAGTTTACGGGAAGTATCCTGTAGGTTTTGATTCCTTTAAGAGTGTCGAAGATTTGTTGAAAATATCGACATAATCGACTGTATCTTTTGATTGGCTTGGCTTAGAAGTTTGATATTTTCACAGCATAAAGGGACAATAGACCTGAATATTTCATGTGAATTTTAGCTTGATACGTCCACGCGTTCTTGAGATAAAGGGTCTTGACAGACAGACAGACAGACAGACAGACGGACAACAAAGTGATCCTATAAGGGTTCCGTTTTTTCCTTTTGAGGTACGGAACCCTAAAAATAATTGATTCTATTTAGACCGTCATTCAGATTATAAAAAAATATTGGATACGTATATTTTGTTTTATCAAATCAATAAAAATTGACAAATATAAAAGGCATCAAAAATCAGAAGGCACGCTACAATTTCACCTCAGGTGTGACGTCACTACGTCACACGATTTTTCAACGCACTGTGTCGTCTTCATTTTTGTTTATACGAAAAAAGAAAAAATACATGCCTTGTATTTTGGAAATCTGACTGACGGACTAATTCGTTTTTTTTAGTCAAATACCCTATCATGTTGTCAATCTTCAGTATTTTTTTTAATGTTAGTTACGTGAATAAATGCCTCTTCAATCCTATTCAATCCTAATAACATGTTCATAATTGAATGTTTCTTTATTTACAAAAGTTACACAATCCCGGTCCACATCGGCACGTATACAAATCCGTAGAATGTTATCACTCGCGTATAATTAGACGCAGGGGTGTTGTTGTGTTAAATTTTTACGACCCACTGTGGATTACTTTCGGTTCGCGTTTATACACTGTTATATACGTAGCGGTTAGAGGAAATTACGGGTTTAGGGAATTTTTATGAACTAAAAATCAGATTTACTGAAGAGTAGGTACCTATATCTCACGGAATGGATATTATGATCTGTAATACCTCAGCGAAAATGCATAATTGCATAGAAGGAAAATTTGCACATTCGCTCGTTTACCAAAATGTGGGACAGTTCGGGTTAAGATCTCGTCAGAGACACCACGTACTCATTACCATAACCATTTTACCATATTTTACCAATAATTGTGTCTAGGTTTATATATTTCTTACCATTTCTTGTTACTAAGTGATATAGTGATTTAATATAGCTATTTCGTTTATAATCCAAGACTTTTACCATATCCTATTACTAGTAACAGAGTGTGCTAGGTCACCATAGCGCCAAACAATACTCTTTTCAACCTATATCGGGTTATTGTTGCTTTTGTTCTTTCCAAAGAACCAGTTTTCCAAAACTGGTTCTTTGTTTTTAGATTCTAGCAAAGATAGAAAATTTGAATAAGTACTATTGAGGTAGGGTCTAAAAATACTTTACAAAAATTGTCTAAAAGCATTTTTATTTGATTTTCGCGAAATCCCTCAACTATCTTTTGTTTTAAAGATTCCCAGGTTCGTTCTGCATGTTTATTTCTGTGAACAAAGCGCATTGCCGTGTTCGCGTTCCAAGTATTTGCTATTCTATGTATTTGTATAACTTTTTCTCTAATATCAGCAAGCTTCTGTCCAGATAACAGAGACAATGACCAGTTTTGAGTTTGTTTCAGTATTTCTTTTCAGGAATCAGTCATAAAAACGCAAACGGGGTTTGTAAAATCTACTTACAGACTTAAACCTAAGGCAGTGGCCGTAATCAAATCATGCGTGCCCAATATGGGACCAAACCAAAACCCTTTTAACAGAATTTTTTTTTGATATGGCATCTCGTAGGTGGCTACTAGGAGACCGTAACTACTTATTCGGACTTTCCTGTGGATGCCTTAATTAAAATTAAAGCCTCCAGCCAGGGGCATTTAATACTAAATTAAAATTAGGCGACTACGCACTAAGGGCACCCCCTGTGGGGTACGAACCTCGGCTTAGGGCGTCGCTAGAGAGGACAGCAAGGGACGGCTGGATCGAATGTGTTCTTATTGGTTTGATGACCATGACGTTTCCTAGTACTAACTCTGAGAAGAAACGCCGAAACAAACTCAGAGGTCATTGATTGGACATTATGATATTACTGGCTCAGCTGCGGCGCGGGCTGGCCTTCATCGGACAAGCTTATATCAGAACAGATCTGAAACAAAAAAAAAGAAAAACTATTTTTATATGCTTTTTATTAGCTTCACTTGTATGTTTGCTTGCTTGCTTGTTTGCTTGCTTGCTTGCTTGCTTGCTTGCTTGCTTGCTTGCTTGCTTGCTTGCTTGCTTGCTTGCTTGCTTGCTTGCTTGCTTGCTTGCATGCTTGCTTGCTTGCTTGTTTGCTTGTTTGTTTGTTTATCCGTCTCTAACTCTTTGGACTACGAGTGAGCGGCTCATTACTGTAAAATGTCTCACCGTTTTCAATACGTTCGTTATATCGTTTTTTTTTTTTTAAGAATATCGAACTAAAAAGTTAAAATAATTTTAAAAAAGCGTGAGGCGCTTAATACGAAAATTATGACGCAAAGCGCCTCACGCTTGTTTTATAAATTATAAACTAACGCTTGACCGCAATCCCGCCTGATGGTAAGCAGTGACGCAATCGTTGATGGTAAAGCGTACTAAACTTTTTAGTTTCATATTTTTTTAAAGCATGTTTTTTTAGTTTTTTAAACCATATTTATTTTATAACTTTTTCATCTGTTTATTTCGCATAATCACCAAATTCAAGTCTAAGTGAAAGTATTTTATTAGTTAAACATAGGTAATATTTTGTATTTAATGTGGTAAAAAGTGATTAAGAAAGAATAAGATTAAAATGATAACGATTGAACATTTTCTTAATTTATCATCTAAAAACTCACTATTAATTTATTTCATTCCATGTGTATATAATCGTTACTATTATTATAAAGGGAAAAGTGTGTTTGTTTGTTCCGCTTTCACGCCGTAACTACTGAACCGATTTCTTTGAAATTTGCAGACGTCAAGAGTCCGAATTAAGTAATACTTTTACCCCGGAAAAATTCGATATTCCCAAGGGAAATCTAAAACGCGCGATATAACCGAACTTCACGTGAAGCCGCGGGCGAAAAACTAGTAGTTAATATGTTGAAACATGAAATATTTTCCAAAAACAATAAAATCCGTTATCCTACTAAACGCGACTTTGTAATTGTTGATTTTTACTCTTTCATGCAATAATTACTCAAGGTATTCGGATGAAATTTAACATGCAGATAGTTTATAACTAGGATTAACATAAGAGATAACTTTAATCTAGATAATCACTGGATCAAACTTATATGGGAAGAACAGCTGAGAAAATCTAGTATAGTAAATATATTCCCACGTTCACGGAGAAAACAAACACTTTTAATTGAAAGAAAGAAGTTGTTTTGTTCAAGTAGTCGTAACTGAGGGTACTTACTCATTATAGTGTTTGCTGGCTACAACCAAGGGACCAGCCATTAAGTCATTGAGGTCACTTTATTACTAAGTACCTGAGTTTACTCAGTATTTCCCTGAACGGAATCTTGGTGCAATTAAATGTTGCAGTGTAACGGCAAATGGCACTAGCCTTTACATTTATTTAATTTACATATTCGCTGTACAGCTTCTGCTTGTGACTTCAATCGTTAAGATTCTTGTTCCCACAACCCACCACGTCACCTGGCATCACGCGTCTCTTGTAATTCGTTTTAGTTTAGCATTCTTGTATTTTTTCTCTGCTCCTAGGGTTTTAGCGTAATGTTTCTCAAGAGTTAAGCTATCAAATGTAAAAGAATTTATCCGATCTAGCCTCTAGGTGTTTGTTCAGCGCGTCGCTAACACGCGCGCGTCTTTGGTTTTATTATTCATCTAATGATATACTGTAAAATGAAAACCGTCACAAGCAAATGATATTGATGGCCAAAGACAGGTCTCTCTAAACCAAATTAATTATAGATCTCATCTTCAACACGGCCCATTCTGGATCACCTCCGCATCTGATACCGCTGATTGATCACCGCAAGACTTGCTTTACTATACATGTCTAGATTGCTAACAGAATCCAAGGCAAAGAGTATAGCAATATAATAGAACAGACTCAGGCAAGTATGGGAACACGTGGGTTTTAGATATTAAAGTCTGACACGCCCTTCCTGCCCAGCGCGAGGGAGGCCATTTGATGATTTCAAAAGAAAGGCTGTCGGTGTCAAGGTAATGTTGACGTTCGGCCGGCAAAAAAATGTGTCCATGACACCTGTCAATATGACAATTCTAGTAGCTAATAAAGATCAAATAGGGATCAAAGCGAACTGTCGTCATTAGCGATATCCGCCATTATTGCGATTTTTTTTTCAAATTTCTATAATTTCTTACACGCGTTATTGGCAAAATTGTGGTATCTAACCACAGAGGCCATTGAAGAGTTGAAGTAGTATTCACTCTAAAGAAAAGAAAGAAAACAAAAGGCATCAAAGCTTAACCTAGATGTCGCTAGCGGCGGAATCGTTGCTGTCAATCGTGTGAATTCGCTTTGATTACCAAATGTTTTTCTTTGAGTTGAAGCCAGTCCGCTATCATTATTGACAACATATCTGATAGATGGAATGTTAAGAGTTGAAAGATGAACTGAAAAAACGAGGAGGAGAGATAACTGGAAAGAAAACAAATCTCTTTGAGAGTTAGACTTATGTGGAATTAAATATTTGTTTTTTAATATACAATATGTAAAGAAAACCCTGTCCGACCCATAAGGATAATAAAGGTTAGGTAAACACATGACCAGATATAATATTAGGTAAATTTTACTTAATCATCATAGTAACAATACTAATGAATTTTAAAATAATCTTTTTTTCCCGCAAATTAATTCCAACTTCCCCGAAATTTGGTAATTTTAAAAAAAGTGACAACACCATTTTGACGGTACGCTTACGCGATTCGACCGCGCATCGCATGCCCTGCCCCCCCGTCGCCTGCGGAAGGGTGTCCTACCGCACATTAAGTTACCTCTTTTTGCAAAATAATATTTATTTTTTTAGCGGTTTTTTTTTTTAAACTTTAGTCCGGCTTTGTCGGCATTAGTAGAATCAGTTATCGATACCTAACAATACCTTCACGGATCGGACAGGGTTTTCTTTACATATTGTATAGGTACCTACCTAATTTTAATTTGAGACAGGATTCTATAAGGTTAAGCATATTACTTTATTTCTAGTATATGAGTGTGTGTTAAGCTTTAGACTTACATTTATTTAGGTACTCACTGTTCGGAATTTTAATATCCGAACTCAAAGCCAAAAATATTTTGACAGACAAATAACAGAATATTATTTGTAAATGGTAAATTTCGTTTGATATCGTCGTACAAAATGAACACCGAGGTTATTACACCCTGGTACAGCACACAGAGGCATTTTGCGGGAGAATTAAAATTAATCGTATGATAAGCATATCATTCGCAGACTGTCAATTGGCAGCTTTCAACGGCCATGCCGTGATAAGAAGGCAGTAAAGATCCACATTCACAAAACACGTTTTTCTTTGTATGAAACTGACAGATGTCAAAAGCCTCCTCCTTTTCAGATTAGATAAAAATGAGCCAGCTTTTTGGTTACATTTCCTATTGATAGCGATGCAGAGGAATTTATTATTGCCCTTGAATTATTTCCCCTCCTTTATTAACCGACTTCAAAAAAGGAGGAGGTTCTCAATTCGTCGGAATCTTTTATTGTTTCAAACATATTTTTTAAGACTGTTAATTATTATATGATACAAATGGTAGTGTGTGAATTTTGGTGGCTAGAGTAAATATTACCATAATTAATCAAAATAACCACATTATCCGCACATAAAATGCATCAAATTGGAAAACAAGAGGATATAGGAATTTCAATACACATTCATAAAACAAATGATGACAAAAGGTGTAATTTAATCATATCATAATCATCAACCTTTTTATCGTCCCATTACTGGGCACAGGTCTCCTCTCATACAGAGAAGGATTGAGCGTAATCACCACGCTTGCTCCTCAATGCGGGTTGGATATTTCAAACTTAAAGTCCAGCTTTCCTCAAGATGTTTTTCCTTCATCTTTTAATCAGTCATTGGTGTCCATGATATACTTAGAAACTACATATAACTTAGAAAAGTTACATTGGTACTTGCCTGACCTGGAATCGAACCCGCATACTCATACTTGAGAGGCTGGTGTTTTAACCACTAGGGCACCACGACTATAACATATCATGTTTAACATATAATTCAATCATTTAATCATAAAAAATAAACTTGAATTCTTGATCATAAACGGTTCACATATACGCATGACGTTTAAATAATAAAACGAAAAGAATTAATTTAAATAAAAACAACAGGTATGCCTATGATTTAAACCCGAGTTTAATGGCTTAAATAAATCAGTTATGATAAAGGATTTTTATCTGATACTGGTGATGTATGGGGTTTTTGATTGGTGCTTCTAACCTTCCTCTTATAGGGCGATGTGTTGCTTGTGTGTATAACTTTTAAATAATAAGTGCATAACTGATTTGTTACGTTGTTAAGCAACTTGACACATCTATCGTTGCTTAGTTATAACATAAGGTACATCAATTGATCATGCAGCACTGCTTATTATCAGGCGGGATTGCGTTTAAACATCGGTTTATAATTATGCAGTGTGGTTATCGAGCGCGCACGGTAGATCATAGTACTCCGCGCTCGCGCAACAGCTGACGCCAAAGGTCAACGCATCGCGCTCGCCCGGAGCGTGGATCATATTTTTGTTGGGACAGCCAAGTAGGATAACAAGCTCATAACTTAGTGGTTTGTGTGATATCTTATTGAAATTTTGTACATAGATTCATTACTTAAAAATACTGGACACGTATTTCGGGTTTCGCATTAACAAAAAGCGTGGGACGCCCTTGGGCGAGATGGAGCGACGACATCAAAAAGGTGGCTGGTAGTGGCTGGCAGATAACTGCTCAGGATCGAGCTTGTTGGCATGCCATGGAGGAGGCCTATGCCCAGCAGTGGACGAGTAGAGGCTGATGATGATGATGGTGATTAACCAAAAATAATGTTGTATATCTTCAATTTTATTATATTATGCTTTTTTCTGTCCGACCATTAGACGATTAAAAAATTCATGTAATTAGTTTATTTAAAATAAATGCTGAATTGAATTTGAGTTGTCTTAGAATCGTGTTGAGTGAGGAATGGGAAAGCGGGACGAACCCCACAGTGGGACAAAACAGGCTGTTTGTATTGTAGTAGGTGAACTCAGCCTATAGACAACTGAAGCCATCTCGGGCGGGATGCGAGAGGAAATTCACTCCTGCCGATTGTGTCAACTAACTTGCATGGAGTTGATCAAACTGGTGCGCTGGTGTGAATAATCTCGTGACTTCCTATTCTATTACAGTACTTGAGACTTCTGCCCGATCCTGTAGGTATTTCAAGACCTATATATTGAAGATCTAGATATTGTCAAAAAAATATGCAATAAATTATCGATGTCTTTAAAGAAATAACCTTTAATTAATTTACCTACGTCACTTGCAATATTATGTCTTTTTAAACAATTTCTTTTTTAAATAAAATTATTGACGAATTGACAAAAAATTGTCATCTTTCAAAAACAGATACCTACAGAATCGAGCAGTGGGATTTTAAACGATATAATGCTATCGTCATCATATAAACACGGATTTGCTTGACCAGCAACCTAATTGAGTAACAAACTATTACTATCATATTAATAACAATTTTAAACAACAATCAGCAACAACCAACAATCAACAATTTTAATTTTTAACAATTTTAAAGCATATTGCTAAACCACTGCTCCGTATATTTGATGATATTGTATTTTCAACAACGTCAATAACGCAATGAATGTTGTTGAACTGTCAAAGTTAAAGCCAGCCAACAGCAGCGAGCAAAACTTTCACAGTTTAGCAGGGAAATTGCGTAACACACTGTTAGTATTGTATTACGCAATTACCCTGCTGATCTTTAATTGCATAGACAAATGATTCTACGTCTAAACTTTGTATGATAAAACCTCTTAAGAATTCATTAAAGTATTTTATTTAATGAATTCTGCCAGTCCGTCAACGTATAAATAATCTGCACTGAAGTTTTCATCTTGTAAATAAATATTGGCCCAGGTAGCAGTGATGGCCTAATTGTCACAATGGCCTCGACTCACAGAGTTGTTGGTGTTATGTTCGAACTCCGGCAAGCGCTTTACTTTGTTTACATAATTTTATCACCATTGCTTTCAAAACGGAAATGGAAAATGGAAATTAAAAACTTCTCTTGGAAAAAGTCTTTTACAGTGTAAACGAATTTATAAATGGCATGCAATCTAACAAGGATAGATGACATTATTGTATTTGGAGTATTTGGTTATCGACTTGAAAAAAAAAGTTTTATGTATCAATGTTAATATTACCCGTTTTCGCAATAAATGAGTTTAAGTTTAAAAATATAATGAGGAACCAAAAGTCCAAGAACTAAAGATACATGTGACAAATCCCAATCCACGTACAGCCATATCTCTCTCGAAGCGAAGATTCCCGTAGGTCCACCAGTGGGGAGATCGCAACCAATGCACCCACCATGTACATACTCTTCACCACAATTGGTTTGTCTGTATTTTTTTGTTGGACTGCTAGATAATGCCTAAGGCATTAGTCCGTCCGCCATTTTGTGCACTCTTCTTCTCAGCCTATAGTGGTCCATTGCTGGACAAAGGTTTCCCCCAAGGCTTTCCATGATGACCGGCCTTGTGCTGTCCACATCCATCGGCTTCCCGCGACCTTCACCATATCATCGGTCCACCTGTGCATTCATTCAAAGCATTATCAAGATTGTCCATTCTTCCACCAAGCCCGAAATTCATTAATCCCTCATAAACGGAGCACTTAAATTCGGCCTAGTAGCATATTCCTTTTTAATTTGAGATCACAAGCCGACGAAGCAAAAGTTGTTAGCCAAAAGTTTTGGCAAGGGCCGAGGGGAAACCATTCATATTGACTAATGTTTCCTCACTGCCCCTTTATTACGCACTGCCATCCTACTGGAAAATATTTGTAACTAAACTTGCTTCGGATCGACGCCCACCTATAAGAATTATCTGAGTGGCATTTTTTGCCAGAACTATACTTTTATGTTGGTAAATAAAGTACGAAGACAGGGTGAGCGAGTGTAAACAAAATATTTCATGAAATTCTTTTATCAAAGATTGAGTATTCCTAAATTGAGGTAAAAACATTTTCAAACGACCACTAATGATTACATATGCTACACGTTCTCTTTAAATTCTCTATTTTAGGTTCGACAGGTCGATCTTTGCACCAATAGACACAAAAACAATGTAATGAAAACGAAATGAAATCATCGCCCTCGCATAGAGCGTACCTTGACCGTGCACGAATAGGGCCGCGCGCGTACCCACTGTTTCAAATAATGACAGACATCGCTCCAATGGGATAAACGCCTACTTATTGCAAGGTTGTGACGACGATCCAGGCAGTCCTGCGGGCTACGGGCCACTCTACCGCCGTGAGCCGACACTACGCCCGACCAATTGCCTCTAATGACACCACTCGAACGCGTATCCGTCCAATCAACTCTTAAGACAAGAGGATCCTTCAGTCTGCTCGGCGGCCCGACACTATCGCACCGTTAGTGGATTGCTCTGGACCAAACCTAGTGAATATAGAGTGATTGTTATGAAGTGATATGTAATATGTGAACAATGAACGCAGTACTACATATATGCGGTGATAACATACGTACATACCTCGTGGAAGCATCGATATCCCAGTCAGGAACAATGATTGATTGAACTTTAAAGTGAAGTAACAAATTGGATATCATGAATGGGATAAGCGCGGCGGCTGAGAAACCGGCGACCGGAGTTGAGACACCGGCGAAAGATGAACCCAAGCCCAAGAGAACGGGGGTTAAGGAGAAGCTCATGCAAATCCGGTCAAACATAACAGTGGAACCTATCATAGCTTGTTACATAATGTCCAATGTATTCTCAGGACTTGCAGTGCAAAATCTGAATTTGGAAAAAGCGTGTAGAGTTAATTTAGGGTACGATGATGAAGTGTGTTCCGCGTTAAATAGGCGGCAAACAGAAAACTATACTTTACAGGAATCAGAAGTCCAGAAGTTGACCGCGTCAGTTCAGGCGTGGAAAAATATCGCCCAAACAGCGTTTCCATGTATTTTAGTATTGTTTGTCGGATCGTGGAGCGATAAAACGGGAAAGAGGAAGGCGTGTATACTGTTGCCTATAGTAGGTGAAGTATTGTGCTGCACGAGTTTTATGCTAAACACATATTTCTTCTACGAGTTACCTTTGGAGATAACGGCCCTCTCCGATCTGTTCCCGTCGCTGACCGGAGGATGGATAACAGTGTGCGTCGGTGTATTCAGCTACATTGGTGATGTAACTACAAAAGAAATGAGAACATTCAGAGTAGGAGTGGCCAATTTGTGTATGTCACTCGGAATACCTATAGGCATGTCACTGAGTGGCATCCTACTGCAACAGATCGGATACTACGGGATATTTTTAATATCGAACTGTCTATATCTGACGAGTTTGATATATGGGTATATACGATTGAAGGATCCAATCATATCTTCCGATAGACAAAGAGTGAGTATTTTTATTCTCCATCTTTCTTAGTCCATTTAAGCGGGAATATTTATGATGGTGTTTGTATGAGGATGGGATTTATTTTCTGTAATTAGCTTTGTAGAAACACTTTTACAAGTCAGCATTTCCTATCTGACTACTCTGAGAAAAAGGCTGAAAGGTTTCTCGGTGGTAAGCTATAACATTCTATACCCAGTAAGCCATAATATCCTAGCGATTCGTCGTGTTCCGGCATGATTTCTGATGAAGCCGTACGGAGGACGAGTCTGAGCGGTTGTAGTTGTATTGCAATGTGTGCCGGGTACGATGCGCCAAATATTATTGTGTCGGTAGGTTGATCGTGGAGGGTCTCCAGATCAATTTCCTTCTGGC
Organism: Sesamia nonagrioides; assembly: GCA_017933935.1. Classification (NCBI taxonomy): domain Eukaryota; kingdom Metazoa; phylum Arthropoda; class Insecta; order Lepidoptera; family Noctuidae; genus Sesamia; species Sesamia nonagrioides. Next base: position 980,062 of record JADWQK010002250.1, read on the forward strand.
GCAGCATCGTTGGTAGTGTTGTTTGGTTTAACATTGCATCACCTCGCTTAACTGCCATCTTCCTTCCTATTCACACAGTTTTTTTTTTTTTTTGTGAATGGGCTTTTAATATAATTAAAGGCTCTTAAACTAGCATTCTTTACTATCAACGATTGCCTCACTGCTCAAGCACTAGTTTATAATTGCATGTAAATAAAAAAAATAAAAAAAAAAACAAATTCAGAGACCACAGTCTCTTTTAGGTCCAGATATAATCCTGATCAGACAATATGAAGACTATGTAGAATCGATGTCTTATGTCTTTAAATGAGAGAACCTCACAGATTGAGAGCGCCTGTCTATTCAGTTTACGTATTTTTCAGAAATCATACAAAACTAAAGAAGTTCAACGATTCGAAGAGAAATACCAAAATACATTTGGTTAGGTCACATACATCACTCAAACTGCCAGACCATGACAAAAACTAACAGTCTAGAGAAAAATAAAATGACCTACAATTGTCTCATCATTGAGACAATTGTAGGTCATTTTATTTTTCTCTAACAATGAACGGTATTCGTTGTTTAAAAAAATTACAAGAGACTAGGGCTAATGTAGTATCGGTATGTGTGCCGATAAGTCGCGCTGAGGCCATACATCATTTGCCGAGTAGCTCGACAGGCCGGTTAGTCCTATGTCTAAGTGATAAATTGCTGTGCGCTCACTACGCAAATTCGAACCAAGGGGGGGACATCGTAACGCAATCAGCGATTTTACGCGAGGCTCGCAGAGGTGTCGACTTGGATTTATATCCCTCCGATCCTTTGGCATTGTCACTAATACTGAAGCACCCATGTGATACATTGTTACAATTTCCAACATTTTTAATAGTTTTTTTTCCACAGTGATGGATGATAGCAGTTATATCGAATCGAGCTTTATGAAAAACATGTTTTTCTTTTTTACGATTTTTGTTGTCCACATGAAACATTTGATAGGCTTTGCCAAATGTATCTTTTGTTCTTTTATCCTGCAAAGTTTTGATTGTATCTTTTTTTGTTGGAAATTATTTTTCGTAAATCTCCCTTGGCAGTCGCTCATAAAAAGCATGGTAAATACAATCTGTATGCATTTCGTATGCTAAAGGGAACACGAAAATAAAGTGGGGATTATTGCGAGATTTCGTTTGAAGCCCGAAATTGCACTTATTCGCTCATTCGTCCCAGCCAGGGGTAAATTAAATTCACTTCGCTTTATAATGAGTTTATGTAAAATTAAATTTTATCTTTGTACTAGAACGTCCAAGACTGACTGCGACCTGAAATCTCTTTGTTTAGTTGAGCTTAACTTCAACCAATTTAATGTTCATATTTTTGTTTAAAATGAGTTAATAATTAAGTTGTTTGATCTTGGTGGAATGTAGAGTATTTGTCTCAAAATTTAGTCTCTTGTGAAAACATTTGTCTTAGTTTATAATGATTTTGCTCTGATTTCTATTCAAGGAAGAAATAAACTCGTCTCCAGTTTATCATCCTACACACAATTTGAACGTTGTTAGCTGCTAGATGCAGTTACTTCGTTAGATTCAAGCGATTCGTCGTGTTCCGGCATGATATCTGGTGTAGCCGTACGGGGGATCGGCCACGATGCGCCAAACGTTGTTGTGTCGCGAGTTGAGTCGTGGACGGTCTCTAGATAAATCCGTCTCATATTGTTGGGTTTAGCATTGCACCACTGTCGTCTTCCTTCCTCTTCACTCAGTTTTTTTTTTGAGTGGTTAGGCTCTTAATAAACTAGCACGCTTTACCATCAACGATTACACCACTCCTCACCATCAGGAGGGATTGCGGTCAAGCGCTAGTTTATAGTTATAAAAAAAAGTTGTAACTATGTGTAGGTACATTCTCTACTAAGTTGGTATTGTTTCCGCTGTTGTAGTGAACGTAGTGTGCTTAAGTAAACAGTCGATGAAGAGCCGACGAGAGATAGAGAGAGAAACCTTACTACCGGTAGTATTCTGTAATCTGTGGTGCCATAAAAGCGTGTTTATCAGGTGCTTAGGCTAATCACCTTTTATGCATGACATTTTTCTATGGATTTTGATGTAACACTGACATTAGACAGGCGATAAACATGTGTTTAAGTTTTTGTTGGTAGACCTTAGGGTCTACCAACAAAAACTTAAACACATGTTTATCGCAATGCTTAGCAGAAAACATGGCTGATTATATATAACCTCAACTTCTGAGTTCAGCTGCACGAATTAAATAATTACGAGCAATGACTGAACATGTCCTCACAATCTCCTTATTTTTTTGTTTTGGATGGGAAATCATCAAATGACCTCTCCCGCTCTGAGCGGAACGGAAAGGCGTGTCAAACGTTTACTGACTAAAACCCACCCGTATTTCTTCACTTGCCTGTACGTTAGGGCCACGGATTCTTTATTAACCAACCTGCAACCCTGGCCCAGGAGGCATTGGTCCTCGTGGAATTGTTTTTTTTTTTTTGTTTGTGATAGGAAATCCTCAAATGACCTCTCCCACTCTGGGCGTAGCGAAAGAGCGTCTCATATTTTTACTGTCTAAAACTCACCCGTGTTTCTTCACTTGCCTGTGCGTCGAGGCCACAGTTTCTCGTAGAATGACCTCACAATCTCAATAGTTCTTTCCTCAAATACCATTTCAGACATCAATCTACATCATCTTCACATGATCTAAGCAATATCTATTATATCTAGTCTATCAGAGTAGTTAGTAATTCAACATTGAACTCATCTAGTTTAAATAAAATATTAAGGTGTTAATGCGACCATCAATTTTCCAGTAAGAAAAGACCTGTATCTAAAGAGAGAAAGAAAGAAAAAAAAGACGCAAGACTTTAGAAAAACACAAAAAAATAAGAAATAGTTGAGGGAAATATACGTCACATTCACGCCAAACGGCTGTCGCTCAGCATTATGCTGCGACTCTATGCAAAAACAGCCCAGCGCTGGTTTTCAGTGACAGCCGGCCTGCGAGAAGCGATAGGACTTTAAGGTCCGTATTACAGAAGCTCACCCAAAACTTAAGTCTTACTTAAGACTAGTTTCAACCAATCAAATAGCTTCAAACGAGATTTAAGTAATGCTTGAGTTTTGAGTAAGGTACTGTAATACGGACCTAAAACTAGACCATCCTATTATTAATGCTGATCACAACAAGTTACAGGAAATTAAATGCTGATATATTTGACTAAGAGCTGATTCTTCAATTTTCAAAAAAACTTTAAAGAATAAATATGGCTGTTATACAGCTGTCGTAAAGGAAATATTATCTGAAGCTGTTATATTTATTCTTCCCATAATATTTATCTCATCATCAACCTTTTTATCGTCCCACGACTAGGCACAGTTCTCCTCTCATACAGAAGGAATGAGCGTAATCACCATGCTTGGTCAATGCGGGTTGGCGTTTTCAGACTTTAATGTCCAGGTTTCCTCCTTTTAATCAATCTTTGATGTCCAAGATATACTAAGAAAGTACATATAACTTAGAAAAGTTACATTGGTACTTGCCTGACCTGGAATCGCACCCGCACACTCATACTTAAGAGGCTGATGTTTTAACCACTAGGTCATCACGACTATAAATATTTATCTGATTTTTGTAAAATAAACCTTATACGTAATTATCTGATTATTGAAATTGTAAAGTTATTGGCAAAATCATATGAGCTATATCCAACACTACGCTAAGCTACGCTTTTAGAAAGACCTTAGTTTCATTGGCCTGAGATTTATCTGTTACACTGCTCACATGGTGAGTAGTAAGTACGGACGACAGCAACTCAAGCTACCCCAAACTGTCAGATATTCCCAATCAACCTTGAGCCTTAACGCTTCAGAGATAAAGTTGAAAATCTAATAAGGAAATCTGATTTCCTTATTAGCTTGATAGTAGCTTGATATGCTGGCGTCTGTACCTAGATATGTTCTATGTGAAAGAATTCAGTTTCGGCACCTAACTTTTTAAGTCAGCACCATTGTGCGTGACCGCCGATGGTAACCCAAACCTAGCCCGCCTGTCTATAAAAGCTGCTCATCGCCTAGTCTGTTAGCACCGTATCTGTTAGAACTGGGTGCGCTAAGCGTATTTATATGACTTTTACTGGTGGTTGCTATTATGGCTATCAGCCTACATCTCATGGTTTTCGTGACAAAAATAAAATACCTATAATGTGAATTTGTGTTTGCATGCGATTTGAATTCACGACTGACTGATTCAGGCATTTATGTACCTGCACGCGCCTATTCGTTAGATCTTGACATATATCATCCCGTTGAAATTATGAACTACAACCACTCATTGACGACAATGATACATTTGTATATTTTCTTGAATTTAGAAGGACGTACATAAGTCAAATTAAACGTAAAGTTATTGCTTTGTGAGATTGCCTAGGGACTTTTGGTCATCCCTGTAAAAAATAAAGTTCCTAAGTACTGTTCAAAATGTGTAACGGAAAAGGTGCATACGTACCAAGGGGTGTGCCCATGCAATTTCGTTTGGTATCATCCAAACAAGCTGTACTCATGGTATGTACAAGTATAGTTTATGTCAACCTACGGTTGAAAGAATCAATTCCCGGGGTATATACAATATGTAAAGAAAACCCTGTCCGACCCATAAGGATAATAAAGGTTAGGTAAACACTTGACCAAATATAATATAAAATTTTACATAATCATCACAGTAACAATAATAATGAATTTTGAAATAATCTTTTTTTTCCCGGGTATTAATTCCAATTTCCCCGAAATTTAGTAATTTTTAAAAAACTGACAACACCATTTGTGGCGGAGCGAATAGCGATGCGACCACGTGCCGCATGCCCCGCCCCCTTTCACCCGCGCATGTATGCGCGGGTGAAGGGGGGCGGGGCTATCGGGTTGCCTACCGCACATGCATTAAGTTACCTCGCTTTTTCGAAATAATATTTATTTTTTTTGGGGGTTTTTTTTTTTAAGTTTAGCCCGGCTTTATAGGCATTATTAGAATCAGTTAACGATACCTAACAATACCTTCACGGATCGGACAGGGTTTTCTTTACATATTGTATACAGCTATAGTCCGAATAGGAATTGATTATTTTATCCGTATACAAGCTACTTTTCATTTCAAATATGACGAAAATAAAACTAGTTGTTTATTTAAACTAGTTTGTTGAATTTTGTCACAGATACATAACAGATTAGTATCCCGCCAATTTATGTCGACTTTTTCAAATTTAAATATGGAACTCACGGCGTAATTGTTGCGACTTATTCCGCTCAAAGAAGGTTGCGCTAAGTTGACACTGGCTGTTTAGAAACTCACATGGCGGCAGCATTTTTTTATTAGTTTTTTTTTTTACATATAGGTAACTCTTCACATCTGACAGCAGTTCTTTTTTTAAAGTTCGTTCGGGCCCTTAGTGGGAAGTAATTTGTATGAACTTTTCCCTCTGCAGCACTACTTTCCGAGAATGAGAAATGAAAAATATACACGTTCCGTTACACGTTTTATAGAATTTCAGTGCAATCATTCAGTAACCTTGCCGTGGAAACTTAGGTAAAGTAAGCTGGCATTTCAATTAATGCTAGGAGCTGACGCTATAGCCAGTTCGCTTTAATTTCACTTCACCTAACTTTTTTCGGTGAGATTATAGAATCGATCGGTTGTTATTGTTACATTATGTTCTCGAAGAAAAAGGCACTGTTATAACTGAGTGTCTGAAATGCTATGTTTCTTTTATTTACAGTTAATAACAGATACATCGTATCTGTATCTTTTTGCCCATTTATTCATTGTAATTATAAGTTCGAAGTACTTCTTCCATTAATCTGTTTACTTATCATCCCACTGCTGGGTACAGGTCTCCTCTCATATAGAGAAGGATTGAGCGTAATCACCACGCTTGCTTAATGCGGGTTGGCGATTTCAGACTAATAAATTCCAGGTTTCCTCAAGATGTTTTCCCTCACCCTCAGTCACTGGTTTCCAAGATATACTTAGAAAGTACATGTAAATTTAAAAAAAAGTTACATTGGTACTTGCCTGACCTGGAATCGAACACGCACACTCATACTTAAGAGGCTGGTGTTTTAACCACTAGGCCACTACGACTTATAATTCAAGTAATCAAGTTCACCTTAGCTGTTACTTAATTAACACATACTTTTTCATTATAATATGTTTTCACCATTAAATTAGTCTGTTCTCTCACCATTTACATTTAGATTTACTTTTTTATTTTTATTGTACTGCTGTTTCGGTGGCACTTGTAAGTTGTAATTGTTTGTTACACCGAGTGTCGTCTTTACGTCGGAGCCAGCTGTCGCTGAAAACCAGCGCTGGGCTCTGTTTAGAATAGGGTCGCAGCATAACGCTGAGCACCAGCCGTTTTGCGTAGATGTGACGCATATTTACCTCAACTATTTTTTGTGTTTTTGTAAACTTTTGCGTCATGTTTACCGCAAGTAAACGGTTTTTCTTTCTTTCTTTTTTATTTTAATGTATACTATGGAATCCTGTAAATATGCTCCTAGATTCTATGGCTATAAGAGTAGAGAGATTGAAAGTGTGAATGATGCTATTATGGTTATAATGGGCGTAACTCCCGAGATGACGTCTAATAGAGAAGTATGAAAGAAAAAGACATGTAACGCCGAATTAAAATATTTTGCGATTAGGGCGGAAAAATGATGATTATGACTTTGGTATTATAATTCAACAAAATGTTGCTCTACATTGTCGTTTCTTTTCATCTATTACACAACTGACGGCACGGTTAGCGTAGTTGTTAAACCATTGACTGCTGCGCTGCGTATCGCGGATTCGATTCCCGCACGAAACATAATATATTTGTATGATCGGAACAACGACAACACACAACAACAAACAACACTGATACGGATCAAGTAATTGTTACGTGTCTGGCTGTTTATATTTGTGAGTTTGTAAACACACCCTACGATACAGGAGAAATTCCTAGAGTGTGGCAACGTGTTTAAAAATTTAAACAATAGACATACTAATGGACGTGAATTGACATGAATGTCTTGACATGAATTGTGGCACTCCGAAAGAAGGAGAAGAAAAAAAAGTTTCGGTCTATCATTACCTCTCTCAAACTCATCAATCATCTATGAGGAAAGAGATACTGCTCACCTAAGGCATACGCCATCACTCTCACTGTTTTCAAACCAAAAAAAATCTGCAGAGTACATGCGTACGGCATGTCCATTAGTATATGTCGCTGGAAAAAAGTACCTAACCAGATTAAAGGTCGAAACATACTATCAAAACGCAACGCGATGTGTTGTGCCGATACCCGACGCTCGTCGTGCACATAGGCAACACGCCACGCGATGCTACTACACGTATCGTGTAGTGTAGTCTCTCATGAAAGACTGAAGTGTATTGACGTGTCACGTGGCCATGGATTCGATTCTCCTTGAAGACGAGCTAGATGAAGATTTTGAAGAAGATTTATTGCAGGTTTTGGGGATATATTTTGTACAGAAACAATAAATAAAAAAAGACGTACTCATCTATACTAGTATATAAAGCTGAAGAGTTTGTTTGTTTGTTTGAACACGCTAATCCCAGGAACTACTGTTCCGATTTGGAAAATTCTTTATGCGATGGCTAGCCTATTAATCCAGGAAGGCTTTAGGCTGTATTACATCACGTAGCGACCAATAGGATCGGAGCAATAAAAAAAACCGTATCGAAACCCACGCGGGTGAAACCGCGGGCACCTGAGTACCGTTTCACTAATTCTTTATCCGACATTTTAAACCAATTTTTTTTTAATTCTTTTATTATAACAGCCATAAAAACCTCGGGTGTTAACTAGAAACATACTGCGCTGATTCGTCGGGTGGCGTGTCCCCCCTCTTCCGGCAACACGCTGATCCAAATCCGTTGGATGTTGCGGCGTGTGGTCACATAGCGTGTTGCCTATGCGCTTCTGGCCATATTAAATGTATGGAATTGATACGAACTGACATGCGTCGGGTGGCGTGACGTCGTGTCACGTTTTGATAGTATGTTTCGACCTTTATCCTATGTGTGTGAGTGTGTGCGTGCGTGTATCCTAGATACAGCAAGGGTCAAAAGTGGAGTACCACTTTCGACACTAATTATTGTTTGTGCAATAAAGTTCAAAAGTGGTTATGCACTTTTGACCCTTACTGAAAATATTTTCCCCTCTATTCATAAACGTTGCTTATAGTTAACTAGTGATTAGTGACTTTTAACTATACATTTTTGACGTTTTAAGGCCACTTAACTTTAATCATCGTTTATGTGTAAACACCATAGTGTTTAAGGAGTTTATTTGTAAACTATGATTAAAATTAAGTGACGTGCAAATGTCAAAAATGTATGGTTGAACAGTCGTTAATCACTAGTTAATTTTAAGCAACGTTTATGAATAAAGGGGCTTATGTTTAACCTAATCTAATAATAATAATTTAATTCACACGTAATCCATATAATGTTAGTCATACAAAAATAAAAAATTAAAATACAAATAAAACTTTATAAATGTATTGTTAGTACACAAAACAGAAATACAACACAATCAAATGGAACCGCACAGAATCACCAAGTTATGCCAACCCCAGGATGCGACCACCCGTAGTGTGTAGTTGCCTCCAGTGCCGCCACATCGGCGAGTCCCAGCGGTCCACGAACACACTCAGAAGGCTGTTCGGGCTGGCCCGCATTCGCATCATGAGAGGTGCACAGCGCTTTAGCATGATGGCATGGAAACCATCCACTCTTTTCTCAGCAAGCATTGCTGAAGCGCTGCAGCAGCGCCGTAGTCCGAACAGTACTAAAAAAAACAACAACAGATCTAAAAAAATTGAATACCTGTGAATAACGTCAGACAGGTATTTGCAATGTGTGTAACAAAAAAATCTATGCAAAAACTATCCACTCGATCTAAATCAAGATCTCTAGCTCTACAACCATAACCGCCAGTAGTATTGTCAAAAAAAAAAAAAGAAACCGAAGTTCTAATAAAGGCACTGCCCCATCACAATGCCCTGTGATGGCGGGTGCATCAAAAAAAAAAAAAGAAAAACCATAACCGCCTACAAACTATTGTATACAAACAGAATTAAGCGTGGGCCACAACTGCATGCTATAATTGACTTCTATTTACAGGAGCAGCCCGTGGGATGCCGCGGGTGGGTGTGTTCCTTCTTCGACGCACGTCATGTCCGCGAGACATTGACGGTCGCCTTCAGGACTGGCCCGAGGCGGAGGAGACTCCGGGTCTCATTACTGATCGTCGTTGTGTGCGTAATTTTTGGACCCTTACATGGTAAGTTTTCCACTATTTAGTACTAACTTTGTGGCTACTGTAAAGGATACTGTACTGTGCTCATCATCATCATCAACCTTTTATCGTCCCACTGCTGGGCACAGGTCTCCTCTCATACAGAGGATTGAGCGTAATCACCACGCTTGCTCAATGGCGTTGGCGATTTCAGACTAAAATTCCAGGTTTCCTCAAAATGATTTCCTTCACCTTTTAATCAATCATTGGTGTCCAAGATATACTTAGAAAGTACATATAACTTAGAAAAGTTACATTGGTACATGCCTGACATGGAATCGAACCCGCACACTCATACTTGAGAGGCTGGTGTTTTAACCACTATGCCACCACGACTGGTACTGTACTATGGGGGCTTAAATATATAGTGGTGGGCTAGCAGTATCGATTGCGACTAACAAATTGTTTTTTTTTTTTTTTTAATAATTGTAAACTAGTGCTTGACCGCTATCCTGCCTGATGGTAAGCAGTGATGCAATCGTTGATGGTAAAGCGCGTTAGTTTATTAAGCCTCTTCACTCAAAAAACCTTAGTGAATGGGAACGAAGACGGCAGTTGAGCGAGGTGATGCAATGTGCCCGTGCAGGAGACGGGGCCCGGACAGACCGGGCCAGCACGAGGGTGTGGGGCCGTGGAAGAATTTAGACTCCCGCGGCCTCACGCGTTTGCTCGTGATAGAAGAGACACCGGGGTGGTTTTAGTCAGTAAAAGTCTGACAGACCCCGTCGCCCAACCCAGGGCGGCGGACATCCTCTGAGGATTTCCACCGCGAAAAAAAAAAGGTGATGCAATTTTAAACCCAACAACACGACTAATGATGTTGCGCCAAAGGGATAGACGCTTTACTTTGTGTACATCATTTCATCACCACTGCTCTCAAAACAGTGAAGGAAAACATTATGAGGAAACCGGCAGGTCATAGAGCAAAAACCTTCGAAGACATGTGACATCTAACACTCAACAAGCGTGTTCGATTATGGCCCACTCCCTTTCACTGCGAGGAGTTCTGTATCCCAACAGTGGGAACATTATAGGCTGAATATGTTATGATTAGAAAAGACTTTTTAATACTCTTTCCTTACCTAGTGTAATAAGGCCATTGTCTACCTGTGTTCAAATTTTATAACAATTCGTACAGCCATAACGGCATTAAACCGTAATGTGTACCTATACATACATACAGAGATCCTTTCGCATAATAAATGTGGATGGTGAGTGCCAGACTTTTACTGACTAAAACCCACCCGTGTTTCTGCAAAATGTATGGTGTAATTGTCAAAAAAACCGCGTTAACGCTTGCGCGTGGCTGTAATCGGTAGGCTTGAAAGCCTAGAGTATAATTTAAAAAAAAAGATGACCTAAACCATAATACTCACCTATAAACAGTAACTACATAAAACATAAACTTTTAATAACGTTTATACGTTCTCATATAACGTTTATACGTTCTAATATAACGTCGTGTCGGTCATACATAACAGCGGTACGGTGTTCTCACCATCTTACCGTGAAAACTAAGGGAAAGTGAGTGCAGAGCGAGATGTCATTCGAACTAAAGCTAGAGATCGAAACTCTTGACAACTCACTCGAAGACTTTTCACGGTGAGATATGTATTTACAGAGTCGACGGACTGTTTGTACTTGTTTGTATTCTGTGGCATAGTTGGTTTTTAGAACTCGATATGTCAGTAATGTGAACGATGTGTTCTTTCTTCCTTTCTTTTATGGCTTCGCACGGTTTGTGCATTTAGCCAATGTCACGTAATGAATTATTCATGTCAAAAAAACGGCCGCATGAACCGTCTTACGAGGGAGGTTTTAGACAAAGTCATGATGTGGCCACAGTGTTGCAATATTTCACTGTTCTTTATGAATTATTTACTGAATGCACTTTTTACTACAAAAGTCACGCACTTTTATTTAGTAAACAACACTATAAATAATTTTAAAAGTCCAATGAAAAGTGAGCGTGACACTCAGCTTGACTTTCCCGCCAAAACTCCCAAACGATGTATTCATTACCAAACTTATGTGTTCCTTACAGGTGAAATGAACGTACTGTACCTGTTCATGAGGTACAGATTCAATTGGGACGAGGTGCAGTTCAGTATGTTCTGTACTTACAGTATCATTACTAACTTAGTGGGTGAGTACGCTAATTAATACATTCCATTCAGACCATAGAATAATTACGTAACACACTATCAGTGGCAATGGGTTTGATTTTGACAGTTCAACAAAATTCATTGCGTTATTTAGGTTGTTGAGCAGACATATTTTCGAACACACGTTCATATTGGATTAACAATATGCTTCGAAATGATTTCAACTGATAGCAATAGTGTGTTAAATAATTAGGGCACCTGATCATCCTAAGATCTGGATCTGAAAGTTCTAATGTTTCTGGATCGATTTACAATTACTATTATTTTCTTTATTCCACTTATAAATTATATTTTTAAATATTTCTACATAAAAAAAATATATATAAAAAACATTTAAAAATATAAAAAAATAGTAGCCCACCGGTATCGGGAACAGGGTCCAAGCTACCGGCGGTCAGGGCTCCAGAGAGAGGAACTTCCTGACGATGCGAGCCGTGTCCGGCAGTACCGCTTTCTGAATCAAGCCCTTGATCCAGCTGCCTAACGAGAGCCTCCTGAGGTGTTGGTCGAGGCTCTTGGCTATTAAGCCATTGGCTGTCACGACTATCGGTACAATGATTGCTGAATCCACTTCCCACATGTCGACAACCTCGTGAGCCAAATCAAGATACTTGATTTGTTTATCTTTCTCAGCTTTCACGAGGTTCTCATCATGTGGGATGGTTATGTCAACAATCATTGCACGCCGCTCTGATCGATCCACCAGCACTATATCAGGCTTATTGGCAACAATAGTCCTGTCAGTGATGATGGATCGATCCCAGTACAATGTGTTACTATTATTATTGTTATTATTTGTTGGCATACATTTTTGTATCTTGGCGCTGGTGAATCGGTTATAAAGAATAACATAGACCAACGCCAAGTGCTAAGCGATAGATGATAGACTGTCGTAGAAAAACAGTGAGCGGTATCTACAATACAAACGCCACATGCAAACTACACTACATATTGACGTGACACAGATCCTGCATGTTGCAAGCAGAGTTCATACTGCAACTAGCATATACAATATGTAAAGAAAACCCTGTCCGATCCGTGAAGTTATTGTTAGGTATCGATAACTGATTCTACTAATGCCCACAAAGACAGGGTAAACTTAAAAAAATCCTCCTAAAAATAAATATTATTTCGCAAAAAGAGGTAACTTAATACATATGCGGTAAGCAACCCCTTCCGCGGGCGGCGGGGGCAGGGCACGCGGCACGTGTGACGTGTTTGCGTCGCTATTTTTAAAAATTACCAAATTTCGGGGAAATTGGAATTAATTCCCGGGAAAAAAGGATTATTTCAAAATTCATTAGTATTGTTAGATACTATGATGATTATGTAAAATTTTATATTATATTTGGTCAAGTGTTTACCTAACCTTTATTATCCTTATGGGTCGGACAGGGTTTTCTTTACATATTGTATAACTTCCCAACAACAACCGTTGGGCAAGTGTCCGCCAGACTCAGCACTGTCGGTCGGAGGATCTTCCCTTTTCTATAGAGGATGAGTGCCAGTTTATACCCTGTTCCACGTATCTCTAAAGCCCATGTACCAGTGACGCCATCTAATGACATACAACATTATTTTTGCTCGCTCCCTCATCGATATCCTTGGTAGAATGCTCATGAATCTGCAGCGGTATCTACAAACGCTACAAGGGAACAACGTGTCATACTGACGTCACAAACATTCTACATCTCGCAAGCAGAGTTTACCGTGCAACTAGCATATGCAACATTATTTTTTGTTTATGTGAAAAGTGAAACACGTGTGGAAACACGTGTCCAGTATTTTTAAGTAAAAAATCTATGTAGAAAATTTCAATAAGATCTATTGAAAAACCACAAAGTTATGATTTTGCTATTCTACTTGGTTGTCCCAACCAAAAATATGGTAAAAGCTCCGGTCGGTCGGACGAGTGCGATTCGTTGACCTCTAGCGTCAGCTGTGGCGCGCCCGCAAGTATTATGATCTATCGTAACTGCTCGGTAACCACTCTGCAACAAATTCTAAATATATTTGGGAATAAAATATAACATGGTGTAAAAATGATTGAAATCGATTCAGTTGCTTATTCTGAACAAACTGTATTCAGGTTCGCATAAACAAAAAATAATTTTGTATGGCATAAATACAAAGTTATTCTGCCAAGTTTGACACTGACGTTGTCCCCTTGTTCCTAAAATAAATGACGACACAATATATTGAGATAGTAAAATATTTTCTGTTAAAAAAAGTTACTGTTAAAGTTTTTCTGGACAGCCTCCGTGGTGTAGCGGTAGCGGACGCGATCGCTGCGCAAGGTGGCGCGGGTTCGATCCCCGCACAGTGCAAGTATTTGTATGCATGAATATGAATATTTGCACTGGTCTGGTCGTGCCTCGGAAAGCACGTTAAGCCGTTGGTCCCGGTTGCCATACGAACATCTAGTGGCAGTCGTTACGGGTTGTTGGAGCCCTCTAAAGTCCAACAATTGATCTAACTGCAATACTTCGATGTCGCCTTCAGGTTGTGGAGGTCAGACGGCAGTCGCTTCACGGAAAATATCGAAGTTTAGCCATATCAGTAGTTGGACTGGTAAAGCGGACCCCAGGCTCCAAAGCTGAAAAAGGCTTCGGATGCGACTGGGATTAACGCTGTGATGATGATGATGAGTAAAATATTTTCTGTGACGTAGGCTTCTACTCCGTTCACCTAATATACCCCATTTTTTTCGAGACGGTAAATATGCCATCCTGTATATGTCATTGTGTAAACGTGGAATCAAACAAAAACGAACCTTAACTTTACTTAAGCCTCTAATATTGGCTTAACATTTTTTCCTTAGGAACGCTGTTCTCCATCAGCATCTTCAGTGACTTTATGAAGCTGGACGACACTGTGGTGGGCATCATCTCTTGCACCAGCAAAATTCTCGCTTCCTTCATCTTCGCCTTCGCTACTACCACCACTGAAATTTATATTGGTAAGCAGATAAAGAAATACCTTTCTCTAAAACTTATACAAAACGATTCAAATATTTCAAAACGAGTTTTGACTTTGATCCAAACTTGACCATTATTTAGGATCGTGTTGCTACCGAGATGAACTTTTAGGTTTAATTTTTTCATCTCCAAATAACTTTTGTACAAAAAAAAAATTGAGATTTGGCAATTTTAGTAAAACTTTCAAATTTTCAAAATTAATCATCGCGTAAAGATTATATCTAAATCGTACCAATATAGTACATTACGATATTAGTGCGTAATGATGGTTATAACATGCGAGGCGGAATTTCAGCCCGAGCCGAAGGCGAGGGTGTAATTGAGCCGAGCATGTTATAACCAATACGCACGTATATCGTACGACGTTTTTTAACACACTTGCGAGGAAACAGAAATAGAAGTATTTTATATTTTGTTCATTTTAAATAAACTCAATCTGTGAATGCACACTGTTGCTTTCCCTCCATTAGTATTATTATTTGCCATTTCAAATATGGAACAGCGCGCAGCGCGAGCCGTGCGGCGGCGATCAGTTCCATAATTACTTGAAATGGAAAATAATGCTGTTATGGAAAATAATGCTGTTATGGACTATAACTTAACTATTTGCTTTGATAAAACACGCGTTTGTTGTGGCCTGCTTTACATATTTAAAACCGGTGGAATTACATCAGCTTTACGAGCAAGGGTGTTAAAAAAGACATTTACATGTAATCGAATAAAGATTGTCAGATGATTAAGAAGTCTGCCCTTAATAAAGCATTGACAACTTACATTTATTTTTCGTAACTATTAATAACTTTGAGAATACTAAAGTTCTCAGTTTTTATATTAAGAACTTTTACATTATCTGTCTAAGGTTTTCAATTATAAAATGGGCTGATCGAGATGAAATAATCTAGTTTTGTAATGAAGTTGTCAAGGTTTAGATGGACAGGTATGATATGATGAAAATTATGCTGAAATACTTGAGTCATCATCATCATCATCAACAACCTTTTAACGTCCCACTGCTGGGCACAGGTCTCCTCTCATACAGAGAAGGATAGAGCGTAATCACCACGCTTGCTCAATGCGGGTTGGCGATTTCAGACTTAAAGTCCAGGTTTCCTCAAGATGTTTTCAGTCTTCCTTTTAACCTTCAGTCATTGGTGTCCAAGATATACTTAGAAAGTGCATATAACTTTTAGAAAAGTTACATTGGTACTTGCCTGACCTGGAATCGAATCCGGACACTCATACTTGAGAGGCTGGCGTTTTAACCACTAGGCCACCACGACATTAAAAATAAATTTCATTCATTCGACATTAAATACTTGAGTATTTTGTAGATATTACCATCAATAACGAAGATGCTTTTATGCCTGTTAGAAAGTTATCCACAGTGACCAGATTTAAGAATAAAAAATAATATAGTTATTTCAAAACAATATGTCCTTTAACTTACGATATCGAAGGGACTAATTTATTTGTTTCAGCGCCGTTAGTAGAGATCTTCAACGGGACATCATTCATCGCGATGCGTTCCATTGCTTCGAAACTAGTGAACAGTGAAGAATTGGGTAAGTTTCACAAATCAATACTTTATTATCTTCTATAATATGCTTCAGATACTACATTTTGAAATGAGGTGATCCGACAGAGGACCAGAGTCACCGACATAGCTGAGAGGATTAGCAAGCTGAAGTAGCAATAGGCTGGTCACATATGCCGCAGGACCGACAACCGTTGGGGTAAACGAGTCCTCGAGTGGTGACTCGGTGTCGACCGCGTCTCGGTAAACGTAGCGTGGGACACCCTTGGGCGAGATGGAGCGACGACATCAAAAAGGTGGCTATGGAGGCTTATGTCCAGCAGTGGACGAGTAGGGGCTGATGATGATGATGACTACATTTTAGGAGCTGCGGTGTGAAAATATGTAGAGGCAGGCAAAATTATTTTCTATTATCTATAATAAATACTATTCGTTTTCACTAGATACATTGACTGGACGAGTATTTTGCCAAAGTGACACCAAATTAAATGTTAATCTTGAATGTATTGTGATACTCTATTCAATGTTTGAAAAGTAAAATAACTATTAATTTTCAAATATCGAATAGTGACACAATGTAACATTTCATTAAATACCTATAACAATTCTCTTACAACTTTCCTTGCCATCATGGGCATCGTCCCTACACCTACATCGGTAATATTATTTTGCAAGATGTATAAACGGACTCATCATCATCACATCAGCCAATAGCATTCCAATGCCTCCCCTGTTGCAAACCATTCAGCTCGATTTCGGCAACTCTCATCCATGTACAACCAATCATCTTGCAAAGATCGTCGCTCCAGCTAGCTTGAGGGCGTTCCAATTGGCGGTCTCCACTCAAGAAAACTTCTACTCCAACGGTCATCGGTTCTACGGCTAATATGGCCGACTTATTGCTATTTCAGTTTGCTTTTCTGTGAGCTATATCAACAACTTTGTTTCTCTGCCGGATCTCATCGTTGGTAATTCGATCCCTCACGTGCTCAATTATTAATATTTACAAATTTAACAAAAGTTTGGGGAAAATTTCATAAATACTGGGATTACAACAGCTATTTTTATCATTTTATTGAGTAATAGGAAATTCCGTCTGTGATCGGTCACTGTAAACCACAGCACCATTTTAAGTAATGTTGGGTACGTTACTTACATACGTCAGTAATGAGTGTGTGTGGCTGTGTGTGCGCGCTTTATAGAAAACTATTAAACATGTACGGTTCGTAATAGTTCTCATTGATTTAGCATTTATTTCTGTACTAGCTTTCCGCCCGCGACTTCGCCCTCGTGGATTTCGGTTATATCGCGTTTTGTAGATTTTCGTCGGGTATATAAGCTTTTCCCGGGATAAAAAGTACCCTATTATTTAATCTGGACTTCTAACTTTACGTTTGCAAAATTTCAAAGCAATCGGTTCAGTAGTTATGGCGTGAAAGCGGAACAAACAAACAAACAAAGTCACTTTCTGATTTATAATATTAGTAAGGATAGAAACAAATGCGATTTTGTTTTTTTTTTATGAGGAAGCGTGCAAACAATGTAACAGTATTTGTTCAATAGCCGTTCTGTTACCACAAGTATTTAAGTACATTCTGTAGGTGTTAAACACTATTGGGATCTAAATGAAGTAAGTTAGCTTATACAATCATCATCAACCTTATTATCGTCCCACTGCTGGGCACAGGTCTCCTCTCATAGAGAGAAGGATTGAGCGTAATCACCACGCTTGCTCGATGCGGGTTGGCGATTTCAGACTTATAAAGTCCAGGTTTCCTCAAGATGTTTTCCTTCAGCTTCAGTCATTGGTGCCCAAGATATACTTAGAAAGTACATATAACTTTAGAAAAGTTACATTGGTACTTGCCTGACCTGGAATTGAACCCGCGCACTCATACTTGAGAGGCTGGTGTTTTAACCACTAGGCCACCACGACTTTACATATACTTTATATATACGGCTTATACAATATGTAAAGAAAACCCCGTCAAACTCATAAGGATAATAAATGTTAGGTATACACATGACCAAATAAAATATGAAATTTTACGTAATCATCATAGTGACAATACTAATGAATTTTGAAATAATCTTTTTTTCCGCTAACCAATTCCAACTTCCCCAAAATTTGGTATTTTTTAAATAAGTGACAACACTATTTTTGACGGAGCCATGTATGCCTAACGTGTTGCCTACCGCAAATGCATTAAGTTACCTCGTTACCTTTTGAAATAGTATTTATTTTTTTAATGGGATTTTTTTTTTTATTTAGCCCGGCTTTGTAGGCATTATTAGAATCAGTCAACGATACCTAATATTAGCTTCACGGATCGGACAGGGTTTTCTTTTCATAATGTATAAAGCGTTTTTAAGTTGTAAGCTACCTAACAATGTATGGGCATGTTGCCTGAAATAAAAAGATTTTTTTTTAATTTATTTTATTCAAATATTTTAGGAAAAATATGTATAGGCGGTCAAGACGCCATTCAAACTCAAACAAGTTTTGAAAACGTTATTTACAAATTTAATTGACACACATAAGAAATATGGCTCTTTGTTATTTTATCACATCCATTACTGTAGGACTCTACTTAATATTTACTGTAATTAAAGCAGAATAAATATTTTATTCACAACGCCTTAATGTCAAGTACTTAAGTAATTTTTAAATTAATATTTATTTCCATTTATTATAACCTAAAAACTTTGATAAATAAAACGTCGCTATGACTTTTTTAAGATAGAAAGATGTTTTCCTTTTATATACGTAAAATATTCTGTGTTCGATTTGATACATCTCATACAATTTTAATTGATCCTTATTTACGCTATACATTATTAAAGTGACTCAGTATTGCTTACTGCTATTGTTTTAACATATTGGGGCTTACTATGACATGTCAAAACCACCATTAATCAGCACCCTAATTGCGTAAAATATTATTACTATCAATTTGATTCATTTTGAAGTAATCCATTACTCTATATGTTCGAAAAATGTGTCTGCTCAACCACATAAATAACGCAATGAATATTGTTGAACTGTCAAAATGAATCCCTTACAGTGTGTTACGTAATTATGTTGTGAAAAAAAGGTAGCGCTATTCATCCTGTATTGCACGTCAAAGTAACACCCTGAAGGTCAATTCAAGTAATAAAAACATTCGCAGTAGGCAGAAATTTATTGTACCTACAACAAGGCTCATGAAAATTGGTGGCTCTTTCAGATGCCAATGTATATATTTTTACAATGGACTTCCAGAGGTGGTTCAAGATCTGAGCCTGAATAAATTCAAATCCTTCATTAAACGTAAGTTGTGTCAGAAAGCATTTTATAGTGTGAAGGATTATATTGAGGACAAAAAGGCTTGGGCGTAAGCTGCGTCCGATTTCTATACACTGATTGTTCTTTGATTTTTCCTCTTGTAGTTTGAATATGTAATTGTTTATGTTATTAATTCAAAGCCTGTATTACACACTATGTAGCCAAGCATATTGTACGTTACGGAATTGTATCGCTGACAGAGGTGTTCGGCACTTGTACAGCTACACAGGAGCTAAACTTAGTATTCGGGAACACTGTTGGAGCTGCTGAACCTTGGACAAAACTATCTTAGCATTGTGTAGATTCAATTTCTTAGTATTGTATAATTGCATGACAAACGTGTGAGCACAATGTACGAATGTGCTGTAAGGCATTTATTTGTTGGGTTAGTCTTTTTTATTGACTTGATTATGCTCTGGCTGTTGAGAGTATGTCATGCTCACTCAAATGTCTCGCTGGTGGTGGCGTGTGTGTGTAGGGAACCTAATGACCCATTAGGGTCCCTTCAATATGGTTGATCTGTATGATGCTGATCCATACGTCATGTTCGTGAACGGACGCCGTCAGAGGGGATTGGTCATCTCTTAGCTGCCACGGCGTATTTTAATTTCTGAATTGATTTTTGTGTGTTTTCCATAATGGTCGTTCTCAGCATACAATATATTTCTGCATCGTTCTCACACGGTTGATTTCAACATGAATGATGTAATCAAATATTTGTAACAATAGCTTGAAAATTTAAGAGTGTCCATGGAGTTTCTTGCCCGTTCTTCTCCTACTCTTTGGAATGGGCGACTAGCTTCATCCTATTGACTGACCGACCTTCTGACAATTCAAAAGTGCCTGTTACTGGTTTCTTTGAAATGAATGCTTTGATATGATTCAACGTCTAGCCGCTTTTGTAACCAGTGTTTCTCATGTAAGTGAATCATTGTATTCTGTTTTTTTGAGAAATAATGTCTTAAACCATAATTTTATAGCAACAACAATATATATTTTTTTTATAACCACACGCTAGTAATTTCTCCTATATAGTTGGTGCGTTTACAAACATAGTCACATACACAAACAGCCAGAACCGGAACAACTAATTGCAGGCCATATAAATATTTGTTCCGCGCGGGAATCGAACCCGCGACACACAGCGCAGCAGTAGATCGCTCACGACACGATTGGAGCATTTCTAATCGTGTCGTGAAATGTCAAAAGCTTGTCAAAAATTTAGGGATTTTAGACGTATTTTTGACAGATTTAAACTGCTCAATCGTTGATTGTAAAGCGCAATAATTTATTAAAAGCCCATTCACTGTAGCCTTAAAGACACTTAAATCATAGTCAGACGGAAAACCGGCGCTGGCAAATTATTCCAGGTCTCTCAATGTGCGTGATATAAAAGATGAGGCGAAACGCTTCGTCCGGATCGTAGTACTGTCAACAATGTAGGGGTCAATACTCGCCGTACCACGGACCACGGATCTTAAGATAATGGCCTGGACCAGGGTCGGACGCGAGAGATCGCCGCCGATCGCCGCTACGAGGACACGGCGGTGCTCTACCGAAGCCGGGCAGACCTCCACCATATGCTCCACCGTGTCCTCAGGGCAATCCACACAATGGTGACACCCTGGCGTTTCCTCCCGCCTTATACGGAACAGGAATCTCCCGAAACAACCGTGTCCGGATAGGACCTGCGCCAGGCGGAAGGTGAGGGCGCCGTGGCACCTCTCTAGCCACTCCTCAAAGAGGGGACTTACCGCCGCTATTGTGGCGTGCCCAGCACTGGGTTGCGACAATCGCACTCTCCATGTTGCCATGAGATCCCGCCGGAGCTCTGTCCGCCGTACCGCAATATCTCGCGGCAGCGGAGTTATGCCCCGGCGTTTTGCCTCCTCTCGCCACTCCCACATGTGGGCGAGGACTTTGGCCTCCAGATCCCATGGCGGCAATCCGGCAAGAAGGCTCGCCGCCTCAGCGGAGACCGTACGGTATCCCCGGATCAGCCGAACGGCCATGACCCTCTGGGACGCGGTCAGGCACCGGGCTGGTCGCTTCCTTAGCGACCGCGCCCACACCGGTGCCCCGTAAAGGGTGGCAATTGCCCTCAATTGGGGTACTGTTTTTACTTAAAATAATAGCTAGACTTACTAGGCCTAGTTTTATAACTTCATTTAGGCACCAGCCATCTCTCACTCCGTCAGTAGCTCTAGAACATCCCAAAAAAAGCAAACTTTACGCAATTAAACTTAACGCGATGGAACTTAAACATTGGATATAGGAGCCTTGGGAGAGCCCAAAGTGCGTCATTAAACACGGTCCCTCTTGACCTTAACTTAACCTCAATTTAAAAGGAATCATTTCACGACAGATTTGGGAAAGGATACACGGAACTTAAGAGTTTTAGTAATTAGAAAGTTAGATTGAGATCTGACATATTTGTATGGACTACAGGTCCCTACAGACCCAGAACAATTACCTGTTTAAATGTTTGTAAACGCACCTACGATACAGGTAGTAATTCTTAGTGTAGAAAAACGTTTTTTCATTTCTCATATTCGGAAAGTAGTATTTTCTTGATCTGATTATTGGGTAGAAAGTGCTATTTCCCTCCCTAGAGCGGGAAAAACTCATATAAATTACTTCCCACCCTTAGGTCGGAATGAATTTTAAAAATAGAACTGCTGTCAGCTGTGAAGAAATTTGTATAAAAAAAAACTAATAAAAAAAATGCAGCGGCAATGTGAGTTTCTAAACAGCCAGTGAGAACTTAGCGCAAACTTCATTGAGCGAAATAGGTCGCAACCATAGAATTAAAAAGTACGACAGTACGTACCTAATAATCCCCAATCCTTAATTCTATGATCGCAACAATAACGCGGTGAGTTCCATATTTAAAATTTAAAAAATCGACATAAATTAGCGGGATACTAATCTGTTATGTATCTGTGACGGAATAAAAAAATTAAATAGTTATTTTCCTCACAAACTTCATTGAGCGAAATAGGTCGCAACCATAGAATTAAAAAGTACGACAGTACGTACCTAATAATCCCCAATCCTTAATTCTATGATCGCAACAATAACGCGGTGAGTTCCATATTTAAAATTTAAAAAATAGACATAAATTAGCGGGATACTAATCTGTTATGTATCTGTGACGGAATAAAAAAATTAAATTGTTATTTTCCTCATATTCGAAATGAAATGTAGAGTGTTTATCACGGGTAAAAGAATCAATTCCTACTCGGACTATAGCCTATATAGTCTAAATACCTCGGCAATTAATTCTTTCCACCCTCGGTTAACAATCTACTATTTAAAAAAAAAAATGCTCATATGGCATTCTAAACCAAATCTACACATTCATAGATGCAGAGGTTGATGCAGTGAGCCATGCATCACTGTATTAAAATTTCTTATACTTATACCTCGGTCTCTTCCGTAAAAGATTCACCGCGAATATTTAGTCAATACGGGCTTGAAAATGTGGACTGCGCGTTAGTTGAAAGAGAAACAGAGGCCCTGGTATTAGTTTAGTTCTACCAAATTAACATACTCCATAGACACTTTAGACGTGTAAATTAACATATTCCATAGACAGTTTGGACGTGTAAATTAACATAAGTATTCCATGGACAGTTTAGACGTGTAAATTAACATATTCCATAGACAGTTTAGACGAGTAAATTAACATATTCCATAGACAGTTTAGACGAGTAAATTAACATATTCCATAGACAGTTTAGACGTGTAAATTAACATATTCCATAGACAGTTTAGACGTGTAAATTAACATAAGTATTCCATAGACAGTTTAGACGTGTAAATTAACATATTCCATAGACAGTTTAGACGAGTAAATTAACATATTCCATAGACAGTTTAGACGTGTAAATTAACATATTCCATAGACAGTTTAGACGTGTAAATTAACATATACCATAGACAGTTTAGACGTGTAAATTAACATACTCCATAGACAGTTTACACGAGTAAATTAATATACTCCATAGACAGTTTAGACGTGTAAATCAACATACTCCATAGACAGTTTAGACGTGTAAATTAACATACTCCATAGACAGTTTAGACGTGTAAATTAACATACTCCATAGACAGTTTTAAAATGTCATAATTGTAAAGATTAAAAAAAACAGTGATTAAAATGTCATAATTGTAGCATAATTACGCATATTGCTTAATGAAATTGCTTAGCAGGGCGAGCAGTTCAATCCCAAGCTTTATTGTCTTCTAAATAATCTGTGATTTCATAATACCCCAAAGTTTGATCTAATTTAAATTATGAACAAGGAATTCGGCGCCAATCTCTATCATCAGGTGGAATGAAATCTTAGTTCATGTTGACGTCATCTATGTGTTTTTGTGGTAATTGCTATGACAATCATGCACGTCATATTTAATTCGGTTGTGCGCATGTAGCGGAAATAGCAACGGTGGCTTATTGGTATCGGCCGCGGCTTATAACTTGTAGATCATAGGTTCGAACCACGTAAGGCGCTTTTCTTCTTCTTCAGCCTATAGACATCCACTGCTGGACAAAGTCGTCCCCTAAGGCTTTCCACATTTTGGGGGGTTCGCCATAATCGCCACGCTTGGCAGGCAGGTTGGGGATCGCAGTAGTTTGATATTCCGTAGGAGAAGCGCTGCTGTCCGCTTCCTCAGTGAGAGTTCCTTTAGTCGCCTCTCTCTTACAACACCCACCATTAAAAAAATAAATATTATTTCGCAAAAGGAGGTAAATTAATACGTGTGCGGTAGGCAATAGGTACATGCGCTGGCGAAAGGTGGCAGGGCACGCGGCTCGCGGTCGTATCGCTATTCGCTCATAATAATACCGGCAAAAATGGTGTTGTCACTTATTAAAAAATACCAAATTTGGTGAAGTTGGCATTCGCGGAAAAAAGTAAAGATTATTTCAAAATTCATAAGTATTGGTTACTATGATGATTATGTAAAATTAAATATTTTATTTGGTCATGTGTTTAATCTTCATTATTCTTATGGGTCGAACGGAGTTTTCTTTTTACTGTGACGTTGTAGAAAATCACCGCTAATCTACTAACACGTATTTTTCTTCCTAGGTAAAGTGAACTCCCTCTTCGGTCTGGCTGAGGCGATGATGCCGCTGGTCTACGGCCCACTATACTCCAGAGTGTACATGGCAACGCTAACTGTACTGCCAGGAGCTGTGTTTTTGCTGGGTGCGGCTATGACTGTACCTGCCGTGGCTATTTTCGGGTAACCTTTTTTTATTCTACTTTATTTATCATTTAGGCTAAACCAAATCGATTTCAATCGTCAATCGATAAAACGTAAAATCGATTTTGAAAGGAACAACTGGAAAAAACCGAACTCAGACCCCTTATATGCTTCCTATCATCACTTATTCGAGATTTACGGGAGAGTACAATTTTACAATGGCTGTTACATTCTAAACGAAGCACGAAACAAGTAGGTATCCCTTTAGCTTGTTTCAGATTTACATATTACACATTATATGGTAAAATATTATAATAATATGACAACTGAAGAACCCTCCCATTGACAAGTATCCCTTTAGCTTGTTTCAGATTTACATATCACACATTATATGGTAAAATATTATAATAATTATGACAACTGAACGTCTAAAATCTTATTGATCGTCTAATAATGGATACTTAAAAAAACACTTGGCCAATCTAATAATGCACACTTTTATAAATAATTGGGGAACTTTTTCACCCCATCAAATCGTTAAGGTAAGGTAAGAACTACACCCCGCCCCAAACGGGCAAGTGCTACATCCAAGTAGGTCGTTACTTGGTAGTTAGCAGTTATTCAAGGTTTTTTTAGACTACCAAAATAAGAATTAGTTAAGGTTCACAAAAAGATCAATTAAAATAATAGTGTTTAATAATATCTATTATTATAGTTGCAAATGGTAAATTACGAAATGGTATATTATTTATAAAAACTTTAGAATTATGAACACACCTAGCCATCGTTGCGTTGACATTTATTAAAAAAAAGTTCTGCTGAAAGAAATTTCTTAAGAAATAAGCAGCACCTTTGTACACAGATTTTATTTTTCTCATATGAATATGTATTTTATTGTGTGTACATAAATATAAAAATAAATAAATAAACATGATTTAGCCGTTCTGGAGTTACGATGCCGATAGCGCAGTCCCACACACAAATAGGCACGCTAAACTTAAAACACCTCTCTGTTTTTTCGAGGGTAATTATTCACCATATTAGAATAATAAGAAAGAGTCTTTTTTTTTACATATTATAAACTAGCGCTTGACCGCAATCCTGCCTGATGGTAAGCAGTGACGCAATCGTTGATGGTAAAACGCACTAGTTTATTAAGAGCCTATTCACTCTAGCCTTGAAGACACTCAAATTGTAGTCCGACGGAAACACCACCGCTGGCAAATTGTTCCAGTCCCTCGATGTACGCGGTATAAAGGAGGAGGCGAAACGCTTCGTCCGGATCGTAGTGGTGTTAACAACGTCAATAGACAATACGTCATAGTCAATAGACAAAATCAATATAAGGTTATCTTTGTGTTTGTGGTAAAACTCCGAAAAGTGCCGAGTCACTGAAAACCAATAACACTTTGGTCGCAAATATTACAGCATGTACAGAGTACAGACAGCAAATAAGTTCGTTATCAAATAAAGAAATCTTTATAATACGTAAGAAAATCCCATTTTAAAATAACTAAAAATTAGAATGAAAAAACTTCAGGTTTGGAAGAGATGCCATTCCCCCTTTTTGTTGTTTTCTAAATATTCCTTTTTTATTTTATTTGTTTATTTCAACGTTGTGCACAATATTTTGCAATAGTATTGTATAATCTAAAAGCACTTTTCAAGTTTGTGAATGTGAGGCACCATGGACTATAGTTTTTTTTTATATCTTTATATATATAATTCTGCTGTACGTGTGTATGTCATTGAACTCCTCCTTAACGGCTTGACCGATTTTAATGATTTTTTCTGTATGCTTTTGAGTGGCGACCTGGATGGTTTAGATTCACAAATCAGCCCGGCAGATGGCGCTGATCGCTTGAAGAAGCATGTGATCTCGGAAACGGCCCTAACGATTTCGCTGAAATTTAATATGTGGGAGTTTTCGGGGACGAGAAATTGATCTAGCTCAGTTTTATGTCTGGGGAAGCGCATATTTTCGAGTTTTCTCTTTCGCAATATTTCACGCATAATATGGGCGCTAATTTCGCGCGGCTTGACATAGCGGCTGTGGCGTAGGCGATAGTGGTATGGTCTACTCGCGATGGCTGGTGTTCCTCGGTTCAAACCCGGGCAACCACAAGTTTTTTTTTTTTGTTTTAGACAAGTTTATAGTTCTTTTTTTAATTTTTGTAGTTACTTAAAAAGAAAATTGTACATAAGAACTAAAAGGGGAAAAAATAAAAAAAATATTTTCATTTTTTTAATTAACTAAAATTGTACTTATGAACTAAAAGAGAAAAAAATAAATAGAAATAAATAAATATTAAAGATTTTTTATTTAACTTTAAGAGACTGGAGCTCTAGGGGTAGAGAGAGGTATGATATCTTTGTTACAAATGTAGATGACAATGCTTTCCATGGGTATATTCCTAAATCTGCTGTACGTGTGTACGTTACTGAATTCCTCCTAAAGGGCTGGTCCGATTTGAATGAAGTCTATGTATATAAATGAAAGTTGTGTTAGTTACTCTATTTATAACTCAAGAACCGCTTAACCAGTATGGCTCAAAATTGGTAGGGAGGTAGATAAGAACTGGGAGAAGGACATATCACATAGGATACTTTTTATCCCGTTCCCGTTGTTCCCGTCGTTCCCGTGTGACGTGACATGGAATAACAAAACAACTCAGTCAAAATATAAGTTAGCGGTTCATTTGTTAAAAATGGTACAAACACACTGCTGCACTACTCAGCATATTAAAAAAAATCTTACCGGTTGAATGTTGATGCATTCATTTAAAGCAAGGAATATAAATACTCTCTGCCGGTTAATTTTTTTTAATAAAAGCCCCAAAGCAAACTTCAACTTCAAAATTTCTAATATTGTATTGCTGTGCCATTTACTACTTTACTACATACTATAAAACAAAGTTACTTTCTCTTCCCCTATGTCCCTTTGTATAATTAAATCTTTAAAACTACGAA
Organism: Sesamia nonagrioides; assembly: GCA_017933935.1. Taxonomy (NCBI): domain Eukaryota; kingdom Metazoa; phylum Arthropoda; class Insecta; order Lepidoptera; family Noctuidae; genus Sesamia; species Sesamia nonagrioides. Next base: position 1,007,606 of record JADWQK010002250.1, read on the forward strand.
ACAGATTTTGATGAGGTTTCTTTTAATAGATAGAGTAATTAAAAAGAAAAGTTTATATGTATAATAACATCCATTAAATTGTGTCCATATCCAATCCATAAAATCCCAGTACAGCGGACAGAGCTCCGGCGGGATCTCATGGCGACATGGAAAGTGTGATTGTTGCAATCCAGCACAAAGCACGCCACAATAGCGGCGGTAAGTCCTCTCTTTGAGGAGTAGCTCTAGCTAGAGAGGCGCCATGGCGTCCTCACCTTCCGACTGACGTAGGTCCTCACCGGAGACGGCTGTTTCGGGAGGTTCCTGTTCCGTATAAGGCGGGAGGAAACGCCAGCGTGACCACTGTGTGCATCGCCCTGAGGACACGGTGGAGCATATGGTAGAGGTCTGCCCGGCTTGGGTAGAGCACAGCCGTGTCCTCGTGGCGGCGATCGGCGGCGATCTCTCGCCTCCGACCCTGGTCCGGGCCATAGTCCGGAGCAAGAGTGCATGATGGCAAGCTTTCACCTCCTTCTGTGAAGCAGTGATGCTGGCAAAGGAGGAGGCGTAGCGCGTGAGGGAGCGGAAATCCCACTACTCTCACGCCTCAAACCGCCGCAGGAAGCGCCCTGGTCGGGTGGCAACATCGGACTCCCGACCACCGTAGGCGCGGGCTTACGGGCGGCGAGCGATAGGCAGCTCGCCTCCTGGTAAGAACCAGGCCCGAGTTGACGGCGCGTTGTGTTTCACACGCGCCTCAAAGAGATGTCAGCACACCTTGACGGGGTCTACGAGGACTGGTCCACAGGGTTGCGGGTTGGTTAAAAAAGAAACCATGGCACTGGCCGTTGCACAGGCAAGTGAAGGAACACGGGTGGGTTTTAGTCTAGGTAAAAATCTGACACGCCCTTCCGCTCCGCCCAGAGCGGGAGAAGTCATTTGATGATTTCCCATCCAAAACAAAAAAAAAAGAACTGAAGAAGAGCAAGAAATTGCACTTGAAGAGCGCAGCCTTAGTATGGCTCGACTTCGTGCTTCTCACTCACCAGAGCAAAGGGAGGCAGCCCATGAAACGGCTCAGTTGGCAATGCGAAATCGTCGAGAGATCAAGCGCTAGATAATAATTTACGAAGCACAAGAAGAAATTCATCAAATACTGATTTGAATCGGGCAGCGTTTCTATACGCATATAATATAGCGCAATGGCGTTCGCATTGGTCTAATGGATGTTGTTTCCGAGTATTGTAGCACATTAAAGATTTCCGGAGAACCGCCAGGATTGTGCTCCCAAATAAAGAATCATTGAATAATAATATTTATTTATTTAAAATTATCCTAATTTAAAAAGTAGTCATGTGATATTGCCTTTAAGGCGGAACGAAGTTCGCCGGGTCAGCTAGTATATATATATATAACTTGTTTGACATTGCGAGATTGGCAGTTGAGAATTGTCATGCTCACTCAAATATCTTGCTGATGGTGGCGTGTGTTGTTGGGTCATTTGGTTCCCTTCAATATGGTTGAGCTAAGTGGGGCTGATGCGCGCGTCATGCTCGTGAACGGGGGCCGTCAGTGGAGACTGGTCATCTCTTAGCTGCCAGTGGGCTTAATTCATTTTTATATTTTAATTAATTTTACATTGTGCTCACATGATAGAAGCAACATAAATATGTAACGAAGAAATGTAACCCATATATTATGATTTTAAAAGAGTGTCCATGGAGTTTCTTGCACGTTCTTCTCCATAGAGATTTACGCTTTGGAACGTGCAATTTAGCTTCACTTTTCTTGAACTGACCGACATTGACTATTCAAAAGTACCAAGTGATGGTTAATTTGAAATAAACGATTTTGATTTTCACAATTCTCAATACTTTATTGCGTACCATAATGGGCACTTTGTAGGGTAATCATTATATTAATCACAATTATGGATCCTGTTGGGCACAGCATAGATAGATACAGGTTGGAGAGAGGAAGAGGAGCAGTGACTGTTTACTTATCTTTATATATATAATTCTGCTGTACGTGTGTATGTCATTGAACTCCTCCTAAACGGCTTGACCGATTTTAATGAATTTTTTTGTATGCGTTTGAGTGGCGACCTGGATCGTTTAGATTTACAAATCAACCCGGCAGATGGCGCTAATCGCTTGAAGAAGCATGTGATCTCGGAAACGGCCCTAACGATTTCGCTGAAAATTAATATGTGGTGGTTTTCGGGGACGAAAAATCGATCTAGCTCAGTCTTATGTCTGGGGAAGCGCATATTTTCGAGTTTTCTCGTTCGCAATATTTCACGCATAATATGGGCGCTAATTTCGCACGGCTTGACATAGCGGCTGTAGCGTAGTGGATATTGGTATGGTCTACTCGCGATGGCTGGTGTTCCTCGGTTCAAACCCGGTCAATCACAAGTTTTTTTTTTTTTTTTTAGACAAGTTTATAGTTTTTTTTAATTTTTTTAGTTACTTAAAAATATAATTGTACATAAGAACTAAGAGGCGAAAAAATAAAAAAGATATTTTTTTTTTATTTAACTAAATTTGTACTTATGAACTAAAAGAGAAAAAAATAAATAGAAATAAATAATTATTTAAGATTTTTTATTTTACTTAAAGAGACAGAAACAAGAACTCTAGGGGTAGAGAGAGGTATGATATCTTTGTTACAAATGTAGATGACAATGCTTTCCATGGGTTTCTTCTTTCCATCCTAAATCTGCTGTACGTGTGTACGTCACTGAATTCCTCCTAGGCTGGTCCGATTTGAATGAAGTCTATGTATATAAATGAAAGTCGTGTTAGTTACTATATTTATAACTCAAGAACCGCTTAACCAGTATGGCTCAAAATTGGTAGGGAGGTAGATAAGAACTGGGAGAAGGACATATCACATAGGATACTTTTTATCCCGTTCCCGCGGTTCCTGTCGTTCCCGTGTGACGTGACATAAGACATGGTTTAACAAAACGCAACTGACATGGAATAACAAAACAACTCAGTCAAAATATAAGTTAGCGGTTCATTTGTTAAAAATCCTACACTACTCAGCATATTAAAATAAGTCTTACCGGTTGAATGTTGATGCATTTATTTAAAGCAAGGAATATAAATGCTCTCTACCGGTTTAATTTTTTTAATAAAAAATAAACATGACGTGTAAAAGTGATCAGTGATCCTACTTGCTTAATAAACGATTTCATTTCATTTCATTTCAATAAAAGCCCCAAAGCAAACTTCAACTTCAAAATTTCTAATATTGTATTGCTGTGCCATTTACCACTTCACTACATACTACAAAACAAAGGTACTTTCTCTTTCCCTATGTTCCTTTGTATGATTAAATCTTTAAAACTGCGAAACAGATTTTGATGAGGTTTCTTTTAATAGATAGAGTAATTAAAAAGAAAAGTTTATATGTATAATAACATCCATTAAATTGTGGAGAAACACTATCCCTCGCCCACATGTGGGAGTGATGAGAGGAGGCATAACTCTGTTGCCGCGAAAAATCGCAGTACAGCGGACAGAGCTCCGGCGGGGTCTCATGGCGACATGGAAAGTGTGATTGTCGCAATCCAGCACTGAGCACGCCGCAATAGCGGCGGTAAGTCCTCTCTTTGAGGAGTAGCTAGAGAGGCGCCACGGCGTCCTCACCTTCCGACTGACGTAGGTCCTCACCGGACACGGCTGTTTCGGGAGGTTCCTGTTCCGTATAAGGCGGGAGGAAACGCCAGGGTGACCACTGTGTGCATCGCCCTGAGGACACGGTGGAGCATAAGGTGGAGGTCTGCCCAGCTTGGATAGAACACAGCCGTGTTCTCGTGGCGGCGATCGGCGGCGATCTCTCGCGTCCGACCCTGGTCCGGGCCATAGTCCGGAGCAAGAGTGCATGGCAAGCTTTCACCTCCTTCTGTGAAGCAGTGATGCAGGCAAAGGAGGAGGCGGAGCGGGTGAGGGAGCGGAAATCCCACTACACTCACGGCTCAAACCGCCGCAGGAAGCGCCCTGGTCGGGAGGCAACATCGGACTCCCAATCGCCGTAGGCGCGGGCTTGCGGGCGGCGAGGGATAGGCAGCTCGCCTCCTTGTAAGAACCAGGCCCGGGTTGACGGCCCATTGTGTTTCACACGTGCCTCAAAGAGATGTCAGCACACCTTGACGGTATCCACGAGGACTGGTCCACAGGGTTACGGGTTGATTAAAAAAGAAACCATGGCACTGGCCGTTGCACAGGCAAGTGAAGGAACACGGGTGGGTTTTACTCAATAAAAGTCTGACACGCCCTTCCGGTCCGCCCAGAGCGGGAGAGGTCACTTGATGATTTCCCATCCACAACAAAAAAAAAACTGAAGAAGAGCAAGAAATTGCACTTGAAGGCGCAGCCTTAGTATGGCTCGACTTCGTGCTTCTCACTCACCAGAGCAAAGGGAGGCAGCCCGTGAAATGGCTCGGTTGGCAATGCGAAATCGTCGAGCAAACCTCAGAGATCAAGCGCTAGATAATTTACGAAACACAAGAAGAAATTCATCAAATACTGATTTGAATCGGGCAGCGTTTCAATACGCATATAATATAGCGCAATGGCGTTCGCATTGGGCCAATGGATGTTGTTTGCGAGTATTGTAGCACATTAAAGATTTCCGGAGAATCGCCAGGATTGTGCTCCCAAATAAAGAATCATTGAATAATAATATTCATTTATTTAAAATTATCCTAATTTAAAAAGTAGTCATGTGATATTGCCTTTAAGGCGGAACGAAGTTCGCCGGGTCAGCTAGTTTATTTATATATTCTTTATTGTACACCAATCACACATGAACAAAAAAACATTCACACAAAAAAAACATATAATGGGCGGGGTTATCGCTACTGCGATCTTTTCCAGGCAACCAAAATACCGGTTTAATGTGATAATTAGCAAGTTAAGAATTGAATTTAAAAAATATTATTTCATTTTTTTAAATTTATATTCATTATTTATTTAGCAGCGTTGTTTTATTTTTAACATTGTTTTATTAGTAGCATTAACAAAGGTATGAGTAAATTAATATTCTTATGGGACTCATCAAACCGAAAATATGAAGGGAATAAAAAGACACTTGACGACACAATATACCACTTGTTTTCCCGTCATTGTTTTATTTCTTATTGTACTGGACTTTGTCTGGGAATATTCTGACTACAAAGACATTGAACATTGAAGGTAGTGAGGATGAAGATCGAAACTCTCCCTTTTACTGATATTTTATTACAAACATAAGTTTTTAATGTTATAACACTAAAGCCCTCCTTTGAAAAACCGTCTCAAATGCGATGCCGTTGCATAAAAACACACAATTTAGTTAAATTAATTATAGACAAATGCTTGACCGCAATCCCGTCTGATGGTAAGCAGTGATGCAATCGTTGGTGGTAATGCGCGCTAGTTTATTAAGAGGCTATTCACTCCAGCCTGCGGCAGCGACGGTGTTTCCGTCGGACTACAATTTAAGTGTCTTCAAACGCCAAAACTACTGAACCGATTGTAATGAAATTTGGTACACAGATAGTCTAGAACCTAAGAAAGGACATAGGCTATATAACATCCCGCTATGACCAATAGGATCAGAGCAGGAACAACATATGTCGCGAAAATGGGAGAAAACGCGGACGTACATATTGCTCTCATTATTTTAACAGGCGCTTATTTTAAACAACTGAGCTCTTTCGGTTCAAAGCTTACGCGGGTGAAACCACGGGGCACAGCTAGTAATAAAAAAAAAAAAAAAAACCGCTAGCAAATTGTTCCAGTCACAAAAATGCGTTAAAATCCACGCAAATGACCGAATAAACCGAAAGAAAAAAGAAGTCGAGTTGATAAAGTTAACACACCTAATTTGTTTTTTGTTTTGTGTTTCTGTTCATTTCTAAGTGTCATATTGTCCGCAAATTATTTATTTTCTTTCATTCTTATATAATAAATTATAAGCAGAACTTTGGGTGACCATACCTGTAGCCCTAGCCAATGTAACATCGCTTCGTAGCGAAGTGAAATCGAAAACCAAACCAACCAATGGCGAGAACGATAGACCACGCGACGCGATAAATCACATGGTCGATCGTTCGCGCCATTGGTTGGTTTGTTATTCGATTTCGCTTCGCTATGAAGCGATGTTACATTGGCTACAGGCCCTGTATTGTATACTTTTAAGGAAAAAAACAGTGCGGTTTAGAGCTAAGTGCGAAATTGAAGAAACTATCGAAACGCAAACGTTTATTTTTTTAAAATATATATGTCAACAGTATAAAATACATTGGATCTGCCTAGCCTTTTCCAAGCTATATTTGGCAGCATTACAGCTTAAAATCTAACCTGGATGCCACTGAATAACAGTATTTAAATTATAAAGTCTTGGCGCCAAGCAATTCGTCGTGTTCCGGCATGATGTTTGGTGAAGCTGTACTGAGGACGGGTCTGAGCAGTTGTGTTGCGATGTGTACCGGGTACGACGCGCCAAATGTTGTTGTGTCGGAAATTTGGTCGTGGAGGGTCTCTACTTCAATCTCCCTCTGGCGCAGCATCGTTAGTCGTGTTGTTGGGTATAACATTGCATCACCTCGCTCAACTGCCGTCTTCCTTCCTATTCACTAAGTTTTTTAAGTGAATAGGCTTAATAAACTAACGCGCTTTACCATCAACGATTGTATCACTGCTAATCATTAGGCGGGATTGCAGACAAGCACTAGTTTATAATTATTTAAAAAAAAATTACATGAAGCTACTGACTCTTTCTTCCACAACTCAGTTTATGTTGGGTTACTAGCTTTCCGCAATTTTTTCTGGGATAAAAGGTAGCCTATGTTCTTTCTCAGGGTCTAAAGACTGTCTGTGCCAAATTTCATCAAAATTAGTTGAGAGGTTTAGGCGGGAAAGCGTAACAGACAGACAGAGTTACTTTCGCATTTATAATATTAGTATGGATAGGATACCTCTTGGTAAGATTGCTTGTCAGACATTCGGACTTCTCAGGCTCAAAAGAGTCTCATCCATTGTTCATTGTTACCATTTAGTAAACAGCATTAGGTATTATAGTACACCCGCCAGCAAATCAAGCTACCACAATCCTTAATTTTTTTAAATAGTTTTTCAACTCACGGCACAGTTGGCGCTGTTGTTAAGCGATTGACTGCTGCGCTGCGAGTCGCGGGTTCGATTCCCGACGGAACAAGACCTGCAAGTAGTTCTTTCGGGTCTGGCTGTTTATGTATGTGAGTTTATATGTTTGTAAACGCACTATTACTGATACACGAGAAATTCCTAGTGAGAGGTAACGTTTTTATTTATGAAAAAAACTTAATCGCTAATTTGTACTCAATTGACAGCAATGAGATCGTCCCCACTACCAGAGCCGTGGGTTGTTTCAAAGAGATATTGTGGCCCGGGGCACGTGTAGGCAAGCGAAGGAATACGGGAGGGTTTTATTTAGTAAGAGTCTGACATGCCCTTTCGCCCCGCCCAGAGTAGGAGTGGTCATTTGATGGCTTCCAACCCAAATAATAGATGGGATCCATACTACATGAGAATTTGAAATATACTCAGCAAAATGTGAATGCATTCTACGGGTAGGTAAATCGTGGGTGCATTAAGATTCACTTTTGTTTCTGTCTTCGACTCTGTTTTGCATAGAGTCGCAGCATAATGCTGAGCGTCAGCCGTTTTCAGTGGATGTGACGATGTTCCCTCAACCATTTCCTATTTTTCTGTGTTTTGGTAATATTTTGCGCGTTTTTTCTTTCTTTGTTTCATTTTGCCCAACCCTTTGCGGATATAGAGCGTGATGTTACGTAATGATAAAAATCATTGTTGGCATTTCAGCAAACAACCTTGCCTGATGTGATTACAATCATGCGGAATGACGTTACGTTATAATAGTTTTGAATGCAGACAAACTATTCAATACAATAGCATTTTATTATTCTATTCTGAACATTATAATGAACTTCTCGTATAATGTGTTTATACGACGTTATTTTTTCTTTATACCAAACCCTGAATACAGTTTGTTCAGAACAAGCAACTGAATCCATTCCAATTATTTTTACACCATGTTATAATATTTTCTCCCAAGTACATTTAAAAATTGTTGCAGTGTGGTTACCGAGCGCGCCACGCAGCTTAAGATAGATCATAGTACTTTGCACGCCCGCGCAACAGCTGACGCCAGAGGTCAACGCACCGTTCACTTGTGGGACAGCCAACTAGAATAACAAGCCAATAACTTTGTGGTTTTTCATGATATATTTTTGAAATTTTGTAGATAGATTCTTTTCTTAAATATACTGGACACGTGTTTCGAGTTTAGCATAAACAAAAAAATATGTTGTATAACAGGTGTAAACAGGCAAGGGGTGCAAAAATTTCAAGGGTGACGTAAAACAAGATATAATACTATTACTAAGATTCCTGTGTCTGTCAGCCTCCGTGGCGTAGCGGTAGCGGACGCGGCTGCTGCGCAAGGTGGCGCGGGTTCGATCCCCGCACAGTACAAGTATTTGTATGCATGAATATGAATATTTGCACTGGTCTGGTCGTGCCTCGGAAAGCACGTTAAGCCGTTGGTCCCGGTTGCCATACGAACATCTAGTGGCAGTCGTTACGGGTTGTTGGAGCCCTCAAAAGTCCAACAATTGGTCTAACTGCAATGCTTCGATGTCGCCTTCGGGTTGTGGGGGTCAGACGGCAGTCGCTTCACGGAAAATGTCGAAGTTTAGCCATATCAGCAGTTGGACTGGTAAAGCGGACGCCAGACTCCAAAGTTGAAAAGGCTTCGGATGCGACTGGGATTAACGCTGGGATGATGATGACTAAGATTCCTGTGTCTGTCGTAGCTAGACAATTGTAATTTTCACTGGCGATGAGTTTTTGTTGCCACTATAACAAGATATAACTAAAGCATTTTTTTTTTACATAATGTTACTCTGCCCTTTTTTTGTGGACGGGAAATCATCAACTGAGAGCTCATTTGATGATTTCCGTTCTGAGCAGAAAGGAAGGGTGTGTCAGACTTTTACTGACGCCAGGACTCACGGTATCTCAATCAATCAACCTGCGACCCTGGCACTGAACCCTTCGTCTGCGAGTCAGACTTGCAAGTGGCTGGTTTTTAGGGTTCCGTACCTCAAAAGGAAAAAACGGAACCCTTATAGGATCACTTTGTTGTCCGTCTGTCTGTCTGTCTGTCTGTCTGTCTGTCTGTCAAGACCCTTTATCTCAAGAACGCGTGGATGTATCTAGCTGAAATTCACACAAAATACTCGGGTCTATTGTCCCTTTAAGCTGTGAAAATATCAAACTTCTAAGCTAAGCCAATCAAAAGATACAGCCGATTATGTCGATATTTTCAACAAATTTTCGACACTCGCAAAGGAATCAAAACCTACAGGATACTTCCCGTAAACTCAGAATCTTGAAAATTGGCATGAAGCATTTTCATATAATGCAAATATAGGAAAAATTGCGAAAATCACATATTTTTAGTTATATAATATAATAAACATATTTTAATAAAATGGAACTTACTACCTTATTTCTCACGAACGAATAAAGTTATCAAATTGAAATTTATACCAAATACCTAGGTCTATTGTCCCTTTAAGCTGTGAAAATATCAAACTTCTAAGCCAAGCCAATCAAAAGATACAGCCGATATGTCGATATTTTCAACAAATTTTCGACACTCGCAAAGGAATCAAAACCTACAGGATACTTCCCGTAAACTCAGAATCTTGAAATTTGGCATGAAGGATTGTCATATAATGCAAATATAGGAAAAATTGCGAAAATCACATTTTTTCAGTTATATAATATAATAAACATATTTTAATAAAATGGAACTTACTACCTTATTTCTCACGAACGAATAAAGTTATCAAATTGAAATTTATACCAAATACCTAGGTCTATTGTCCCTTTAAGCTGTGAAAATATCAAACTTCTAAGCCAAGCCAATCAAAAGATACAGCCGATATGTCGATAATTTCAACAAATTTTCGACACTCGCAAAGGAATCAAAACCTACAGGATACTTCCCGTAAACTCAGAATCTTGAAATTTGGCATGAAGCATTGTCATATAATGCAAATATAGGAAAAATTGCGAAAATCACATTTTTTAGTTATATAATATAATAAACATATTTTAATAAAATGAAACTTACTACCTTATTTCTCACGAACTAATAAAGGTATCAAATTGAAATTTATACCAAATACCTAGGTCTATTGTCCCTTTAAGCAGTGAAAAAATCAAACTTCTAAGTTAAAGCGATCAAAAGATACAGCAGTTTATACCGACACCTTAGACGAATTTCCGTCACACGCTAGGGAATCAAAACCTACAAGCAAAGACATTAAAATTATATTTACAATATAGACAGGACATCACGAACAAAATCGTAACCCAATACTTTTATCGACTTCGTTAAAATTCGCTCGGTCTAGTCTGCGCGTCAGGACGTAATTTGTGTCCACCAAGAATAAACATTTTCTAAGGAAATATGCCATGTTGCGCTTTGTGTTACTGTACATCTCGTTATAGTAAAAAGACTGGACCTAACTTCGGAATGTTTTTCTATGAATTATTTACATTTCGTCTGCAATTCAAATTTAAAAAAAATCTTAGTTCTAGAAAATTTTCCATTATTGTGTTAAGCGCCCTCTATTGTTGAGTAGTTACTATTTTCTTGTAGAGATGTAGTAATGTTGTTTATCGATTGAATTATCGATAATACTTATTAAGATGAATACATTTTGTTGTATTTTATTGACATTTAAAATATAGCTAAATAAACTTAAAATATTACTATATTTCAAGTTTATTTATTATTAACTCTATTAAAACATAATCATATCATATTAATAAACAAAATTGAATGAACAATTACTATTCATTTATCTAGGTTTTTGTTATTTTTGGTTTCCGAATAAAAATAATGTTGTAGGAAAAAGTGGATACGATTTGTCCAGATAGACCGTAGAGAAGAAAATTGGCTTCCGTCTCATTCGTCGAAATTATGCTCAATGCATTTTAAAAGAGAAGTTATCTACTTTGGAAACACTTGTCGATCAAATTTAAAAAAAAAAGAATCGGTACCTTGTATTAGAAATGAAATAGTAAGTTATTAATTTCAGTACTTTTCTACTTAACCGTAAAAATTGGAATAAAATTTACGGTTAAGTGGATAAGTACATAGATTACATAACTTATTTATAATGAAATATATTCATAAAATATGTAGGTACGTATATGTAGTACAATGATTGCGAGCTACTTTGTGATTTTGAGGATTCCGTACCTAAAAGGTAAAACGAACCCTATTCATGAGACTTCTCTGTTCGTCTGTCCGTCTGTCACCAGGCTGTATCTCATAAACCGTAATAGCGAGACAGTTGTAATTTTCAGAGATTGTGTTAGTATTTCTGTTGCCGCTATAACAACAAGTACTAAGAATAAAAATAATAAAATATTTAAGGGGGCTCCCATACAACAAACGTGAATTTTTGCCGTTTTTTGCTCCATATTAATAACGGAAACAGATAGACGCATAAAATGTTCACAGAATATTAGGTTATATATTCAAATTACAAATAAATAATTAAAATAAAATAAATACTGAAGGCGGGCTCCCATACAATAACCGTGATTTTTTTGCCGTTTTTAAAGATAATGGCGTACGAATTTTGTAAAGGTCTTGCTCCAGCAGACTACCATTTTTATCGTGATTTGGACAATTATCTACGTGACAATAAGTTTTCTTCCCAGGAGGCAGTTCTGCTTTCACACAGTTTGTGCAGTCTAGATCCTCAGAGTTCTATCACAAAGGCATAAACGACCTTCCTATATATTGATTATAAATGAATTATTTAAAAATTAAAAAATAAGCAATTATTTAGATTTTCAGTACTAATCGGCAATTTTAAACTTTAACGCCTATTATATTAAAAGAATTATATAAATAAGAAACTTGTAAACTTGAAATTACCCATAATTATTCTGCTTCCTAATTTTTTGTTTCAAGCTATCATAATGCGAAAAAACATCGTCGTAGTAACTTCTTTGAATATTATCGATAACTTTATATCGAAATGATACAAACCCTACCACAGTTTTTTGCATTGCCATTTAAAAATATTTGCAAACAAACGTGTATAAAGAATAATTTTGCTAAAAACGAAATGCAAACGAAAATTGCAAAACAAAATGCGCTTTATGGCCGAAAAGGTCTATTACACTCAAAAATCGCAATAAACTGAGCGTTAAAATAATTCGTAAGCATAAAACATCTAAAATGCCAATAGACGGTGTCACAGTAAATGAATAGTAGCGAATAAAATTCTAAAACAGTTTTTGTTTGTACAAGACAAGTTTCACTTAATTTATTTACTTTTCAATATTTATTTACCCGATTTGAACTATACTAGGGTATTAAATCGGATCTGGCAACATAGACCACACTGGCCACCTACCGGGCAATAGCTGAATACATTTTATATAAACTTATTTCATTTTTACTATTTGATGTCTCCAATGGTCGATCTAATTTTGCTTTATTGTACTAGATGGCGGAACTGAGCCATGGGATCACAGTTTTTCTATGCCATTTTGACACATGTCCTCTTTATATTTAAATCTCTTTGCCTACAAGGTACTTCCCGTGAACTCAGAATCTTGAAATTCGGCACGAAGCAACGTTATATTATAGTACAGACAGATAAAGGAAAAAATGTGAAAATGATAAATTTGAAGTTACATAAAATATTAAAATATTATTTTTGCTTACATGACATAAAATATTTTTTTAATAATTATAAACTTACTACCTACCCTTTTTCACATGAACGCGTAGAGATATTAAAGTTGAAATTCATATCAAACACTTCTTAAATCTAATTGCCTCTAAACTGTGAAAAATTCTAAATCAATGCTAGTATTATAAATGCGATAATAACTCTGTCTGTCTGTTACGCTTTCCCGCCTAAACCTCTCAACCGATTTTGATGAAGTTTGGCACAGACAATCTTTAGACCCTGAGAAAGAACATAGGCTACCTTTTATCTCGGAAAAATTTGATGTTCCCGAGGGGAATTTAAACAGCGCGATATAACCGAACTCCACGCGGGCGAAGCCGCTGGCGGAAAGCTAGTACGTCATAAATTGTAAACCGCTACGTTTGTACGGCGGAACCCTCGGTGTGCGAGTCCGACTCGCATTTGGCCGGTTTTTTTTTTTTTTAGTACTTCTACTACAGGAGACACGGCATACGACACATCGTTGTTATTGATACATAAGTACGTATTCTAAGAATTGTTATCGTATCAACGATAATCCATTTCGTTCACTTTTGTTTAACGGTTGATAGGAGAAACAAATATTATGAGTATAGAAACAACAAACAGGTAGACATAGCCTCGATCCAATTTGTAACCCAATCTTATGATCTACTATCGCATCTATGCGGACAAAAGTACAAAAGTACCGGGACACAAAGTACCCCATGGAGTACCAAATGTTATTGATAGATAAATGATGACATAAGGAGTACGTCATACATAACATAACCAGCCCTGCCCCCTTTTGCGAAATAATATTTTTTTAAAGGGATTTTTTTAACTTTAGCACGGCTTTGAAAGCATTAGTAGAATTAGTTATCGAGACTTAACAATACTTTTACGGATCGGACAGGGTTTTCATTACATGTTGTATAATTTTTTTTATCAGCATATTATGTTCCCACTTCGCGGACACAGACCTCCACTCGGTGAGAGCGAATGAGCCGTAATCAACCACGCAGGCCCAATGCGGATAGGTAGATGTCACATATTGTCTTCGAAGTTTTGCCTCTAGAACTTGCCGTTTTGAGAGAAAGGCCCCTGGTCTGCTATTACAATAGTGTCACAATAAATAAATACGGACAAATCATTCAGATTCAGCTAGCCCCAAAGTAAGTTCGAGACTTGTGTTATGGGATACTAACTCAACGATACTGTATTTATAATAGATACATATATAGATAAACATCCAAGACCCAGGCCAATCAGGAAAAGATCGTTTTCCATCATGACCTGGCCGGGGATCGAACCCGAGGCCTCCACGTCGCAGGCAAGCATGTTAACCGCTGCGCCACGGAGGACGTCAAAGAATGATCAATTAGTTATCTCGTAATGATCGATTTTGATAAGTTTCGTAATCTACAAACAAAATGGCGTCATTATGATTTTCCAGTACTCAGTCACTAAGATAATTATCCACTTCATATTGATTAATGTTTGAAAATAGAGTAGTTTTTAGAAAACCATTCCTACTAACGGGTATTATAATAAAAGCAATACGGCAATGTCATTCTATCACCATTCCATTACGAGACGACTAATCGATAATTGATCGGTCATTATGAATTTAGCCGATTACCAACTTTTAGCGCCATGACAATGGAATCTTCATCATCATTATCAACCTTTTTCTTTATATCGTCCCACTGCTGGGCACAGGTCTCCTCTCATACAGAGAAGGATTGAGCGTAATCACCATGCTTGCTCAATACGGGTTGGCGATTTCAGACTTAAAGTCCAGGTTTCCTCAAGATGTTTTCCTTCTTCACCTTCAGTTATTGGTGTCCAAGATATACTTAGAAAGTACATATAACTTAGAAAAGTTACATTGGTACTTGCCTGACCTGGAATCGAACCCGCGCACTCATACTTGAGAGGCCGGTGTTTTAACCACTAGGCCACCACGACATGGAAATGGAATCTTATTGGAATGATAAATTTATAAAAGGAGCAGACTAGATGGTGCCTATGCCAGTCTGTGGTGATGAAATTATAAATTACACAAAGTAAAACGCCTGACAGGGTTCGAACCTACGACCTAGAAATTGTAAGTACTACTAGGTCACCACTGCTCTCCGTACTTAATAACATCAGTAAAGCCGAAAATGGTCCAGCCGTTTCGTAATTAGCCGGTATACACAGAGAGACCGCATTTTTTTTTTTTTTTTCAAATTGCTAGTATCCTAATACTAATTGGAGCCATTATTGGACATATACCAGCCAGAACTGGATCTGCGGAGTACGACCCACTCCCTCTCTTAGAGAGTAGGTCTCTGTTCCAGCATTGGAGGCAGCATTATAGGCTGTGATGATGAACAGCTTCCATAACAAAATAAAGAAATTCTGATGTATGGTCCAGTTGTATATGCAGCCAATTGATGTGCTAATAATGTCTGCAGAATACATACCTATAGGTACTTCAAATGATCAACAATACGCCCACTTTATTCGCAGTTCTAATAGTTGTCATAGTTAGTCATAAACGTACTCATAATCAGTTCGCGTTACCTCCCGAGGTATCAGTCACGAATGGCACATGGCATGGTGCCTAAAGATTCCACTAGGAATCTCTCGGTGCACGGATCATTCACGGTGCACACCTCAGTGAACTGCATGCGTCATTGGTGTTCAGTAACTGTCAGACTTTTTTTTCCATAGTTTATAGGAAATAGAGAATTAATAGGAGGTTGGCACAGTCAGTCAAGCAAAACCAAGTTCATTCAACAGTCACTATTCAAAATTAAAGTACAATTCTCGGTGGTCGGCCATAACATTGGCAGCCGTCAGAAGTTACCACCCACCAGACAAAGTCTTGCTGCCAAGCGAATCGTCGTGTTCCGGCATGATGTCTGGTGAAACCGTACGAAGGACGGGTCTGAGCAGATGTGTTGATATGTGTGGCCCGGGTACGGTGCGCCAAATGTCGTTGTGTCGGGAGTTAGGTCGTGGAGGGTCTCCAGATCAATCTCCCT
The DNA here is from genome assembly GCA_017933935.1 of Sesamia nonagrioides. Taxonomy (NCBI): domain Eukaryota; kingdom Metazoa; phylum Arthropoda; class Insecta; order Lepidoptera; family Noctuidae; genus Sesamia; species Sesamia nonagrioides. The sequence continues at coordinate 1,023,428 of JADWQK010002250.1, forward strand.
CTGAAGCAGCATCATTGGTCGTGTTGTTGGGTTTAACATTGCATCACCTCGGTCAACTGCCGTTTCTCTTCCTATTCAGTAAGTTTTTTTGAATGCTAGCGCGCTTTAACATCAACGATTGCATCACTGCTTACAATCAGTCGGGATTGCGGTTAAGCACTAGTTGATAATTATAAAAAAAAACTTACTTAATCGTGGCCCACTCGTATAATTTTTTTTAACATCAACGATTGCATCACTGCTTACAATCAGGCGGGATTGCGGTTAAGCACTAGTTTATAATTATAAAAAAAAACTTACTTAATCGTGGCCCACTCGTATAATTTTTTTAACATCAACGATTGCATCACTGCTTACAATCAGGCGGGATTGCGGTTAAGCACTAGTTTATAATTATAAAAAAACTTACTTAATCGTATTCACTCGTATAATTTTTTTTAACATCAACGATTGCATCACTGCTTACAATCAGGCGGGATTGCGGTTAAGCACTAGTTTATAATTATAAAAAAAACTTACTTAATCATGGCCCACCTGTATACTTTTTTTAACATCAACGATTGCATCACTGCTTACAATCAGGCGGGATTGCGGTTAAGCACTAGTTTATAATTATAAAAAAAAACTTACTTAATCGTGGCCCACTCGTATAATTTTTTTTAACATCAACGATTGCATCACTGCTTACAATCAGGCGGGATTGCGGTTAAGCACTAGTTTATAATTATAAAAAAAAACTTACTTAATCGTGGCCCACTCGTATAATTTTTTTTAACATCAACGATTGCATCACTGCTTACAATCAGGCGGGATTGCGGTTAAGCACTAGTTTATAATTATAAAAAAACTTACTTAATCGTGGCCCACTCGTATAATTTTTTAACATCAACGATTGCATCACTGCTTACAATCAGGCGGGATTTGTTAAGCACTAGTTTATAATTATAAAAAACTTACTTAATCATGGCCCACTCGTATAATTTTTTTTAACATCAACGATTGCATCACTGCTTACAATCAGGCGGGATTGCGGTTAAGCACTAGTTGATAATTATAAAAAAAAACTTACTTAATCGTGGCCCACTCGTATAATTTTTTTAACATCAACGATTGCATCACTGCTTACAATCAGGCGGGATTGCGGTTAAGCACTAGTTTATAATTATAAAAAAAAACTTACTTAATCGTGGCCCACTCGTATAATTTTTCATTAGCCTCTTTCCAACTGTGTTAGGAGCCGACTTCCGTCTAACCGGATGCAGCTGCTTACCAGTTTTTATCATAACAGAGTTATTGCCAAACCCAGTTATTGGGTAACACGCTTTGGTAAGACTGGTTGTTAGATTTATCTGGTAATGTCATCGATCACTTCTACAGTACATACACAGTCTCGAACAAAACTCATCAAAAATGGCATTAGGTATTAAGTCTAAAGGAGTCAAAATAAATATACATTAATTTGAAATCAGCCTTAAGTGCAGCATATAAAGTTCTTATCACAAAGCAGTACAAAAAGCCATTATTTTTTACGACCAAGTTTGACATCAAACCAAATTCAACCTTACACGCATGCATTAAAGTCAGAATTATTAAGTAAGTACTAAATGAAAGAAGCACCCGGGTGATGCGTTGTGCGCTTATTCAGTTCAACCATTTTTTTACGCTGTTGTATAAAGTTATCGATGGGTAATGTTAATTAAATAACAGTGAACAGTTATATAGGCATGCACGTTCCATCATAGAAATCATCCATTGCTTTCAATCAGACGAGATCGAGGTTAATCGATTTATGTATAAGGAAACACCAATACTATACACCATCAATAACATTTTTTATACTTATATAAAAACTGTTTACTTTTAAAACAGTATAAAAAAATGTTATTGATGTTGCTATTAGTAAATTAGTGTTGTGCTCTCAGTTGTTATTGTTTTTTTTTTTTTTTATTTATTTAATTTTAGCACGTAGTTGGCCTGTTGTTTACTAAGAGAGGTTTTCTTTGTGTTTTTAAGCAATAACCTTATGAAGTTTGTGTTGTGTGTGTGTGTATGTATTCTGGCTGTCGTATGGGTGCTCTTGGGTTCTGGAGGACGTGGCGCAGCATACGCTGGCAGAGTGTGCCGCTTGGGAGGAGCCGAGCCATGCCTTTATCTCTGAAGTCGGAAGTGACTGTCGCTGCCGGCTGTATTTAAGTCGATGGTTGGCAGCAAAGAGTGCTCTAAATGGGTCCAGGGGCGACAGACTCGGGGATGTCTGTCGTCCCCCAAACAGACCCGACCCGAGGTGGCGGCACGAAGTGTTCCATACGCGCCACTTTTAGATGTCACGGGGAATTGTCGGAATTGTCCTAACGATGTTAGTTGTACATTGTTAAATAAATAAATAAATATTCATATGTACTTTAATCGTGAATTCATTCAGCCGTAAATGATAAAATAAAATGTAGTGTAATTTACTTAAAAAATGTTAATTTTACTTAAATGTTAATTTTAATTGCACAACACTAGTGCGTGCGTGGGCCGGAAGGGGTCCCTTCCGGCCCTCTGTGCAGTGCGCTTAGTTCCACTATAATCTGCCGTGAATAGTGTTGTGCGCTCGGTAACCACACTGCAACAATTTCCAAATGAGAAAAAATATGACATGGTGTAAAAATTATTGGAATCGATTCAGTTGCTTATTCTGAACAAACTATATTCAGGTTTCATATAAAGAAAAAATGACGTTGTATAAATTATTAGTCGCGCCTCGTGGTTCCCTTTGCCTAAGTCTCTCTATTCCCTTCAGTAGTCTTAGCGTGATAGATTGACAAACATACGCCCATACAAACTTTCTCATTTATTATATTAGTGCAATGAGTATTAGAATGCTAAAATGTAAACTAGAATTTCTAATTTGTTCCCCTTTTTTATTTTAAATAATATTAACAATTGAATAATTTTATGGAAACAATACTTATTGACAAAGATGAGATATAAAATTGAAACCTTGTTTATACTGTGCTACTGATTACTTTGTGTGAGTGATTGCGTATAAATGTAACCTAAATAAGCTATTTTTTTCTTTGGGACAAAACCCGCCACACATTATCCCACCCAATGCAACTCCTGAAAGCCAGAATCAACAGTAGAGACCGCCAGAATAACGCCGAGTAATGAAGCTCGATGATTCCGGAGAAACGATTCAACTGTCTTGGGCCCCGCAACGAAATTAATCAGAAAAGAATAGCGGAGGAGTAAGAAAAAATGCTAAATAGGGTTTATTTACACTTTCATCAGCTACTTTTGAAGCAGACCATAGATACCAGTTTTATGAGAAAATACGAGTACATTCTGGATACCAATACCTCCACAATGTGTAACATAAAGGGTATATACATACCAAGGGCATGGCATCTTTGGATGATATCAAACGATATCGGAAGGGTTTCAACTCAAAATAAAACGCTCAAAAAATTGATATCAAATTTTCGGTTTCGTGTGTTTCTTTAAATCAAATCATAACGAACGTGGCACCACACTACATACGTTAATAACTACTCGTTACAGTCAAGTTACGTGGCAAAATCACGATAAATATCTTCAATAACTCTGTGCGCCTAGTATGGTAGTAGGAGGTAGTATGGTACCATCACAGGCGGTGTTTTTCCTCATAACTTCCAAAATTAGATAAATAGGATTAAAAAACCCTTCCAATATCGTTGGATATTAAGTAAAGATGCCATGTCTTTGTTATGTATATACCCTTTATGTTACACGTTGTATAAATTTGTGTCTCTAAGAGGGACAAACTATGCCTTTAGACATTTAATAGGCGTCTGCGGTCAATGCAGGACTAATAATGCCAAAGTTAGTGCTAAAGTTTTATAAAATTACTATGTAGTTAAGACCACTCTAATATCGTTACAAACTTTTACTATCAACTGGAATTATTTTGAAGCATATTGCCAATCCATTGCTCCATATGTTAGAAAAATGTGTCCAGTGAACAATGTAAATGACGCAATGAATTTTGTTGAAATGTCAAAATGAAACCCAATTGCTACTGTTAGTTTGTTGCGCAATTACTCTACTGGTACTTGTCAATATCGACTTTGGCAATAAAACACGAACTTAGAAGGCACGTTTGGACACTAAACCTATTTTAATTTATTCTTTACTTTAACTTTTCGTCGAAGGTATAAGTATATAATAAATTAATATCCGAATCGAACTTCGTCGTGTTCTATAATGTCTGGTGAAGCCGTACGGAGGACAGGTCTGAGCAGCTGTGTTGTGAAGTGTGCCGGGTACATTGCGCCAAATGTTGTTGCGTCGGGAGTTTGGTCGTGGAGGTTTCGAGATCAATCTCCCTCCGGCGCAGCATCGTTGGTAGTGTTGTTGGGTTTAACATTGTATCGCCTCTCAACTGCCGTCTTCCTTCTTATTCACTCAGATTTTTTGAGTGAATAGGCTCTTAATAAACTAGCGCGCTTTACCATCAACGGGATTGCGGCGCAGTGCATGTTGGTAGATGTCATATGCCTTGGTTACTTACCTCTTGGCTATGCCGGTTTACTCACGATATTTTCCTTCACCTTTTTGAGAGCAGTGGTGAAGCAATATTTACACGAAGTAAAGCGCTTGATGGAATTCGAACCTACGACCTTGTACGCGCGCGCGGCGGGTCAAGGCCTGCCGGGGATGCGGCGTTATGGCAAACTAGAACCAGCACCCCTGGCCATAGGCAAGAAGAGGAACGCTCCAGTGGTTTTAGCCGGTGAGAGCCCGGCACACCCTCCGTCGACTCCCAGACGGAGGACGGTCTGGTAGAGATTTCCACTGGGTGAACAAAAAAAGGTCAGATGGCAGTCGCTTCACGGAAAATGTCGAAGTATAGCCATATCAGCAGTTGGACTGGTAAAGCCGACCCCAGACTCCAAAGCTGAAAAGGCTTCGGATGCGACTGGGATTAACGTTGTGATGATGATGATGACACTATGGTGTTTATTCATAAACGATGATTAAAGTTAAGTGACGTGCTAACGTAAGATTTGTACGATTAAACAATCACTAATCACTAGTTAACTTTAAACAACTTTTTAAACAACATTATGAATGAGGGGGCTAATGATATCATTAATTTAAATTTATTAATTTATATTTATTGTGTAAATGGCCACTAATAATCATTCCAATCTTTTTATTTATTTTTTCGAACGATATGAATGGTGTCCTTTCTTATTTCATTGTTTTTTTTTTGTAGTATTAGCAATGGCTTCCCCAATCCAAATCCTTCAAGAAACTCTTTTCTCGTGTCATCACGAACCAATGTTTTAAAATAAAGTAGGTATATCTGCCCTATGTTACTTGGCAATACCTACCTGTAGCTTTCCGTTAGTGAAAGAATTTTCGGAATCAGATCTATAATTACGAAAATTGCCTTCTATAATCAAACTCACAAATAATACCTATTTATAATAATTATGTATTTGTAGTTATACATAGTAATTATTTCTCGATAATTAAACGCTTGACATTGACAGCCAACTAAAACATAAGAGCAAAAAGAAAACGTGTGGGTCAATGACCTTCGCTTGATCCAGTGTCTTTATTTATTTATATTATGTATACTATATTGTACATCAAAACATACATTGATGAAAATACATTCAACAAAACGAAATACAGAATGAGCGACCTTATCGCTAATGCATCTCTTCCAGGCAACCAATGAATGGACAGAGATTCTCCTGAACTATAAATGGGACTGTCGTTGGTGGAAATATTACAAATACAATACACTAAAAACTATAATTTTTTAAATGTATGTAGCTGTGTTAGATACGCAGATACATACATTTCCAAAATTATACAAACATAATTAAATACACAGATACTGAACATAATAGGTAAGCAAAGTAATTAGGCAAAAATTATTAATTGTAGAGTAGCCAGGAGTGGTCTATAGGATGCATTCTGGTGAGTGTGCAAGGGAATTGCATGATTTAATTCCCCAATCTCCGTTCCACCATCGGACGACCCGTCGTACGGCGAACTTCCACCCTTACGTTGTTGACACCACTGCGATCTGGACGAAGCGTTTCGCTTCCTCTTTTATACCGCGTACATCGAGGGACTGGAACAATTTGCCAGCGACGGTGTTTCCGTCACACTACAATTTGAGTGTCTTCAAGCGGGATTGCGGTCAAGCGCTGGTTTATAATTTATAAAAAAAAAAACATATATTTTACAGTGGAAAAATATACAACGTGTAACATAAAGGGTATATACCTAACAGAGGCATGGCATCTTTACATGATATCAAACGATATTGGAAGGGTTTTTTAATCCTATCTCTTTATGTTAGGAAGTTATGAGGAAAAACACCGCCTGTGATAGGCTACTATCATACTAGTCGCACAGAGATATTGAAGACATTTATCGGATTTTGGCAAGTAACGTGACGGGTAACGAGTAGCTATTAACGTATGTTGTGTGCTGCCACGTTTGTTATGATTTGATTTTAAGAAACACACGAAACCGAAAAATTTGGTACCAATTTTTTGAGTATTTTATTTTGAGTTGAAACCCTTCCGATATCGTTTGATATCATCTTAAGATGCCATGCCCTTGGTATGTATATACCCTTTTTGTTACACATTGTATACAATATGTTAACAAAACCCTGTCCGACCCGTAATGATAATAAAGGTTAGGTAAACACATGACCAATTAACATATAAAATTTTACATAATCATCATAGTAACAATACTAGTGAATTTTGAAATAATCTCTTTTTCCCGCGAATTAATTCCAACTTCCCCAAAATTTGGTAATTTTTAAAAAGTGACGACATTATTTTTGACGGTATAATTCTGAGCGAATAGCGATGCGGCCGCGTGCCGCGTGCCCTGCCCCTCTTCGCCCGCGCTTGTATGGTAGGCCGCACATGTTTTAAGTTACCTCTTTTTGCGAAATAATATTCATTTTTTAAGGGGGATTTTTTTTTAAGATTAGCCCGGTTTTGTAAGCATTAGTAGAATCAGTTATCGATACCTAACAATACCTTCACGGATCGGACAGGGTTTTCTTTACATATTGTATATCGATTCGTCAACAAATCAGAAAAGATTTGTTTAAAAACTAACGCATTATAATGAATTCTCAGTACCAAAATAATGCATTAGGTAATATAATGAATTACCTGTACCTGTAACGAGTACCTATAAGTAGGTACTCTATTAGCGTTAACATAGACCTTTATAAAACCTTTTTTACTGTCCGTTTAACATATTTTAACTTATATTCCGTAGGCATAAGGATGGCATTAAAAGCAAAAGCGTCGTTATAAAAACAACTTATTACTGCAGCCGCCATTAGCCATACCACCAACGTAATACAACTCAAAATTGGTTGTAATAACAGTAAAAAAGGTTTACTTAAATGTCTAATGTTATTTTGAACCGACTATAAATAAGTACAACGTTTTATCATTGCCGAACACCTATTTTTTGTCGCTTAGCTAAAGACCCAAACAAGTAAAAAACATCAAGAGATGCAAACTCGTCTCAGTACAAAACCTTCCGGCCGTGGATGTACTACACAATATTGCCACGACTAGGTATATGACGCGTTTGAAAACTGTTCATTACATCATTTGACAACCGGTCAACATTCGACACAACGACTATATACTATTCACACTCTCCACTCCAAACGATAATAGTCCTTCTTATTCATTTCAGATGGATGTATTTCGAACAGAGAGAGGACACCAAGCAAGTCGAGGAGATGGAGAACGTGAATAAAGACGTTTAACACCAGTGACTATTGAACTAAAAGCATTTATTATAAGTGAAAGTGTTATTGGACATTATACAGTGTTTTGAATAAAGTGTGAATGTTTAATAAAATCTTGACGAATTTCCACGTCCTTTTTATTCAATTTTACGCGAAAACAATCGCATGTTTATAATGTCAGTGATATGCACATGGATAGCTTAGTTGTTTGAGTTTAACGACGTGTTAAGTTTATTTTCGATTTCACTGAGTGTGTTTGTGGACGCATTAAAGACTGATATGACAACATAAGAGTGTTTGCATACATACATCCATACAATAGGACGTAGCCACGTCCCTCCGACGCCGGCTTACCAGTAATTCAATATTATACTGTATTTATCTTGGTGCTGTGAGGATGTGCTCTCCAATATAACCACAATGTGACCCAACTTTGAAGATTTACTCGAATCTCAGGCGAGGTATATGTTCTCCGTTTAATATTTCAATCTACAGTGAGTATTGATTTTGTATTTGGAATTTTATAGAGTACTTGAGAAAAGAATTTCTAAAATGGATAAAAGTGATAAATCCGACGGAAAAATGTCTCGCGACGTTACTACAGAGGAACTGCCGCTAAAAACTGAAGCAAAAAATGACTTAAAGAGCATGACCTTCATTGAAAAAATAAAATTCATTAAATCAAATATAACGGTAGAACCAGTTTTGGCTTTATTTGTGATGCCGAGCGTTTTAGCGATGTTAGCGACACAGAATTTGAATTTAGAGAAAGCGTGCAGGGTCAACCTGGGCTTCGGCGACGCAGCTTGTACCGCCCTGAGACTTAGAAAACGTGCTAACTATACGTTTGAAGAAGATGAAGTACAGAAGCTGATAGCATCAGTGCAAGCATGGAAGAGTGTCGTGCACACAGCAGTGCCAACGTTGCTGATGCTCTTCATAGGGGCATGGAGCGACAAAACGGGAAAGCGCAAGATATGCATGCTAATGCCAATCTTTGGAGAATTCATGACGTGCATGTTAAATATGATAAACACATACTTCTTCTATGAGGTCCCGGTGGAATGGACGGTGTTCATGGAGGTCATATTCCCCTCTCTGACAGGAGGCTGGTACACAATGTTCCTTGGCACTTTTAGTTATTTAGGAGATGTTACATCTAAGGATACAAGGACGTTCAGAATGGGGATACTGAACTTGTGCATGACAGTAGGATTTCCCATAGGAATGGGTTTGAGTGGTATCCTGCTGCGGGTCATCGGATATTACGGAGTGTTTTCGATATCTGCAGCATTGCAGTTTATCAATTTCTGTTACGTATTATTCCGTATTGATGATCATACTTGGCTCGCGAACAAAGACAAGGTTTGTACCATGTTTACCTACTTCTATCTAGTAGTGTTTATCAGTCAGATTACTTAATGTTCTATTTTATATATACTGAGTCATATTCAATTTACTGGGGAAACTCTGGGTAAGTATCTAAAAACGATAAATTATAATACTGCGCCCCACAGTTTCACCTACGTAAGTAGTAGTAACATAAAAAATATATGAAAACCTATTCTCATGCCTAACGAATGTATATACGAAATTTCATTAAAGTCGGTTCAACCGTTTTGGAGGACAGGCGAATTTTATATAATAGATTTAAAGTTGTACTTGAAGTATGGGTTGAAAAAATGTTTTTATCGTTTCGAAATCGATACCAATCACGTCTATGATTAAGTTACGCTAAAAGGGGTCGAAGAATTCACAAAAAAAAAAAAACAAATTAATGCTTCTTCTGTGGCCTATTAATTTGCACGATAATTAATTTATTCTTCATAGTAATTCTTTTTTCTCTATATACCGTAGCTGATTTAATATTATATAATTTGTAAATGTTCATGTTTTTAGGTCAAAAGGACCGGCTTTGTGGGATTCCTGTTAGAATTCTTCGACTTCCAGAGTCTTAAACAGACTGTAGAAATAGCTTTCAAGAAGGGACCAAATAACAGGCGACTTCGAATATGTCTAATATTGACTGTGGTCTGTTTGACGTTCGGACCAATGTGGGGTATGTATTAGATGCTTTATTTATAGTTACATATATGTTTAGTGATGTTTGCTGAAGCGAGCAAAGATGCGAAAAAAACACATAACAGTCGGGTATTTTCCTCTGAAATTGCTTCATGGATCAATCTAGATAATCACTGTTAACTGCCAGAGAAATAGTATTTTTAATCATTAGATAATACAGAGTGGCTCATGGCTAGAAAATAACAGCCGAATGGATGGATAGATCAGGTTAAGCTACGCTTGCTGCTGTTGGGCTGTGGATGGGTGACCATCATCAAACACCGAGACCCCTTCGTGCCTCGGAAGGCACAGGTCGTCAGAAGCTCGAAAATCTGACCATCAATCTCACCAAGGGGTACCTATTGTGAGAACAAAGCGAGACGCGCTCTACTTCCAACGGCCAGACGGTAGATTAAACGGCTGATTTAACCCGTTGGTTGCGACATATACATAAAATAAACACGCTAAATAGGGATGTGTCCAAGGTATGAAAATCAAAAAAATAATTAGTCCGTCTTATCCATACTAATATTATAAATGCGAAAGTAACTCTGTCTGTCTGTCTGTTACGTTTTCCCGCTTAGACCTCTCAACCGATTTTGATGAAATTTGGCATAGACAGTCTTTTGACCCTGAGAAAGGACATGGGGTACCTTTTATTGAAAAATTTTATATTCCCGAGGGAAATCTAAAAAGCGCGATATAACCGAATTCCACGCGGGCGAAACCGCGTGCGGAAAGCTAGTAGATAATAAAAAAAATTAAGACCCGTATTTTTTATTTTGTCGAAATTATCAAAAACTACTGAGATAGCGCGTACCTATTAAAGTTACGGAGTGGGGGCTAATTACGTCACACTGTGGTATATTTTGTACCACGGCGTGACGTCATGCAACATTTCAAAACAGTTTATCGTCCTAAGTATTTGAATGAAAGAAAAAATAAAAAATACGTTTTCAATATTTTTTATAAATCAATCTGATGGACATTAAATTATTTTTTAGGATACAACCCAATTATCTAACAAAGCAAGTATTCATGTGACATCTACCAACCAGCACTGGGTCCACGTGCGTCCACGTGCTGGGACGAGTGTGGCCCAGAAGTGGGAACACAATAGACTGATTATGTCACTTCTCTTAAACCACCGTTTAATTTATGGGTAACTTGTATTTAATATGAGTAACTAGTCAGGTATCAATAATATGATGCTTAAAGAGTTCGCCTAAGTACGAGTAATTCCTTATAATAACAGCTATCCTGTAAGTCCCATTAAAATCTATGAAGTTGTTTAAAAAAGGAGCTGCAACAAACAGACAAGCAAACAAGCATTTGAAAAAATGCTTTTTTTTTTAGTAGGTATGTACCGCATATTTTCTTCTCGTGCATTTAGTCAAAAGCTGTTACTTTAAAATTACAATAGAGTTTTTGACTAAAAAAAAAACTAATTAGTCCGTCAGTCAGATTTTCAAAAAATACTAGACAGGTTTTTTTCTTTTTTCATACAAACAAAACAATAAGACCACACAGTGCGCTGAAAACTCGTGTGACGTCACTGCACGCTACACTTTTTAGCAAGCAGTGACGTCACCAGCCACCACTCCTGAACTTTGATGCCTTTTTATTTGTCATTTTTATTGATTTGATAAAACAAAATATGTAAGTACTTATATTTTGTACTTACATATATTACTTATTCTTTTTATCAAATCAGTATTTTTCTATAATCCGAATGACGGACTAAATAGAATCATTTTTTTTTACCCATGAAACATCCCTAATAGGCCACCCCCACGATGCTTCGCTCAAGCTGAACTGGCCTCCACCGTGTTCTCCATACAATGGTGACAGGCACCCTGACTTTTGATTCCGCCTTAACCTAAACAGGAACCTCCTGAAAAAACCATGTCCGAAAAGGACCTGCGTTAGGCGGAAGGTGAGGCTCTCCAGCCACTCCTCAAAGAGGGGTTTTAGGTATTGCCGCAATTGTGCAGTTCCCACCTAATACGATTCTTACATACACCTTTTGCGTAAGGAATAATGTTAGAGTTTAATACTATTCAGGATGTTTGGATTGTGACGGTGGCCTGAAACCCGTTTACTTGGAATTTCCCACGCCTGTATTTGTCAACTTCACTCAAATGTTTATTAATTTGAATATGGATATTTCCGTAGTTCTCAATATGTGCTAATGGCATCTGCAAATGAGCCTACATATAATTTATTTAAGTAAATAATACAGTTTACCCACGTTAACACTTTGTCACATGGGCTTCCCCGAATAACACAAAAAATGGCGGTTACTCGCGATCATAGACACACAATGACAGTAATAGACAAATCGATATAGGTACAATATTTAACGGAATCCCTATAGCTATCCTTAAACATAATCTCCTCTATTCATAAACGTTTCTTAAAGTTCACAGGGGTTATCAAAAACGATAATTAAAGTTACGGGACGTGCAAACGTCAAAAATGTATGGTTAAACAGTCGTTAATCACTATTTAACTTTAAGAAACGTTTATGAATAAAGGGTATAGGTATGTATAAATATCGGCTGGAAAAAAATCACTTTACTCGTGCATAGTTATAGTCAACTCAAAATACTCTAAGAAAATTGATACAAAATTTTCAGTTCAATTTGAATCATAACAAAAAAGAAAGCGCGCAATAATTTTTACTTCTTAACATTTTTTTTTTTTTTTTTTTGCTTTGGCATAAATACAGCCAGTATTACCAATAAAGTAAATTAATATTTTTGTGTTTTTGTTACAGATTAGGTATACTTTATTGCCAAAATTAATTTCATTAAAGAATGTTTACTTATTATATTTTGTCTACGTACCGAAGTTAATTTTATTCATAAAAAAACGTTGCCTAATTTTCTGATACAAAAACTCTTTGCTAAGATTTAAAAAAATATCGTTCGTTTTTTGATGGGGAAGCTTTATAAACCGAGCGTTTTCTATTAAAAATAACCCCACAAGTGTATACGATACAATACGATATTGCAATTTTATATTACAGAGACCCTTTACGAGCAAATCTACGAATATTATAAATGCAAAAGTTTGTGAACATGTAAGAATGAATGTTTGTTACTCTTTCACGCAAAAACTACTGAAAGGATTTGGATGAAATTATCACAAAGATAGTATATAACATGAGCGCATGGCAGGCCATCACCTCCTTCTGCGAAGCTGTGATGCTGGCAAAGGGGGAGGTGGAGCGCGTGAGGCAGCGGGAATCCCAGCTCCCTCACGCCACTAGCCACCGCAGGAGACGCCATGGTCGGGAGACAACACCGAACTCCCAGCCAACGTAGGCGGGGGCCTGCGAGCGGTGAGCAGTGGGCACCTCGCCGCCCGGTAACGCGGCACGTCGTGTTTCACGCGCGCCTCAAAGAGATGTCAGCACATCGTGACGGGGTCCACGAAGACCGATGACTCCTGGCTCAGGGTTACGGGTTGGTTAAACAAGAAATAGTGGCCCTGGCCTTCGCACAAGCAATTGAAGAAACACGGGTGGGTTTTAGTCAGTAAAAGTCTTACACGGATTTCCGCTCCGCCTAGAGCGGGAGGAGTCATTTGATGATTTCCCATCCCAACAAAAAATAAATAGTATATAACATATACAGTATGTTAACTAACAGAGGGCGTTCCCGTTAACCCGAAATAGTATAGCATACATACATGCTAAAAAAAATATTTCCATTCGAAAACAAAATGTTTTAAAATTTTTTCCAATAAGAAAATATTCAATAAAAAATTTAAATTGACATGTAAAAGAAACACACTGTACACGCGAACATGAAAGACGGCAACGTCGCAATTTATTTATACATGACGACTACTATTTTGATTTAAAACAGGAGGTTTCAAATTGATTTCCAATTAGAATTTTTTTTTATTCGGATTTTTTTATGCTTATTTTTCTATGCTAATATTTTTATTTTAATCTATTAATGATATATATTAACGAGTTTAAGGGAACGCCCTCTGTTATTTAACATACTGTATATATTTTTGTTTTGACAGGAGTGGGAATTCCTCATGGACGCCCAGACTGCCTAACTAATGAACCAGTCTGGGCAGTGCCGGATTCTTACCGGCTAAAACCTACTCCTGCCCTTGCTCAGTGTCCCTCTGACATGATCAGAGACCTTTTGTGAGCGAATAAGTATAGTATTTAACATTTATAAGATGTAGACCGTAGGTTGGAACCCCATCAGGCTCTTTACTTTGTATAGGTAAGTTATTTAATAACCACTGCTCTCAAAACTGTGAAGTAAAACATAGTGACGCAACCGGCATGTCCTAGAGCCAAAAAAAGATATCTAAGACATTTGACATCTACCAACCCGTATTGGGCCAGCGTGGTAGATTACGGCCCACTCCCTCTCACCGAGAAGTGACCTGTGCCCCAACAGTGGGAACATTATATAATTATATATAGGTTGATATTTTTGTTATAGTTTATAACCAGTTCATTAAACGATTTAAGAACCATGTAAAGGCCAAACTTTGCAAAAAGGGGTATTATAAAATCACAGATTATTTAGAAGACAAAAAAGCTTGGGACTGAGCTGCTCGCTCTAATTATAAGGTAAATTATTGTAAACATTTTCATTTTTAATGTCTGGACTTGAAAAAAGACGATGATCCCTGAGTTTGTTTCGGCTATTTCTTCTCAGAGGTAGTCAGTTAGGAAATGCCGCCCTCATCTAGTTAAAAAAATAAAATAAAAAATAAACATGACGTGTAAAAGTGATCAGTGATCCTACTTGCTTAATAAACGATTTCATTTCATTTCATTTCATTTCATTTACAGTAACAACATAAATATAGGATTCTTATCATTCCGATATTCCCACGGCATTTTAACCTATACGGGTGAATATGCGGGACGCAGCTAGTATGTTATAAAAACATTAAGTCTGATGTTTATCGTTTGGTACAAATATTGATTTTACTCTGTATTGATCAAGCAAATAATACTGAGTCAATATCATATTGTTGATAATAATTTTAACTTTGTAATGACAATTAGTTAAACTAGATGTGCCTTTCGGTTTTACCCGCATATATGTTGATTCCCGGAGGGTTTACCGAGGGTAAGGGGACCGAGGTCAGGTAGGGTGGGATTTTTACCTCACTAAAACCACCACCGTGATCACCATTCGCACATTGTAATGGTCCCGGTTCCTCTTAGAAGACCAATTCCGGAACCGCCCCGTGCAACGCCTGTAGGGACATCAATGGGGAGACTGTAATGTGGTCCACTTACCTCTTTTAGGAAGCGGGTTTAGGCGATTAGATTCGTCGTGTTCCGGAATGATGTCTGGTGAAGCCGTACGGAGGGCGGGTCTGAGCAGTTGTGTTGCGATGTGTGCCGGGTACGAAGCGTCAAATGTTGTTGTGTCGGAAGTTGGGTAGTGGAGGGTCTCCACATCAATCTCCCTCTGGCGCAGCATCGTTGGTCGTGTTGTTGGGTTTAACATTGCACCACCTCGCTCAACGGCCGTCTTCCTTCCTATTCACTAAGTTTTTTTAAGTGAATGGGTTTAAGAAACTAGCGCACTTTACCATCAACGATTGCTTCACTGCTTACCATCAGGCGGGATTGCAGTCAAGCTCCCAAGTGCCAAGGCGGTTGCCTCCTTCTCCGAGCAGGATCAACCCTCTCTCGATCTCAGAGAGTTCATTAACCCTAGCTCATTTTTTTTTTTATATGCTAAAAAGGCTTTTTTATTAACTTTTAGAAGTCATTATTAAGATAATTTGAATGTTTTTGTGAGACAACTAATATTTCACGGTGTACAGGTAGGTAGGTAAATATGATTGTTTTCGATTTACTGAAATAGCAGCCGAGGTAATCTGCGGTTTTCCATGCGGAATAATTTGATTCAATTGTGGTGACAGAGGTAACAATTGTGGTCGAGTCTTTTATTCATAAAATATTATTATTTCAACTGAAATGTGATTTGTGCTAACGAAATTATTTTTATCTATCAATAAACAGCTACTTAAAACCATTCGTACAATATGTTGAAGATTTTTTAAAAGATTTTTTTGTTGTCAATAAACAGCTACCTAAACCATTCGTACAAAATTTTGAAGATTTTTTGTCTGTCAATAAACAATTACCTAAAACCATTTCTACAAGATTTTAAAGATTTTTTAAGAGATTTTTTTTTTGTCTGTCAATAAATAGCTACTTAAAACCATTCGTATAAGATTATTATTATTATATGAAGATTTTTCAAAGATTTTTATATTTGTCTGTCAATAAACAGCAAGATTTTGAAAATCTTTTAAAAGGTTTTTTTTTTTTAAGTGGAAACTTCTTTTTCCACGTTGAGCACTTTTGTTACATGGGAAAGGAAGCATTGAATTCGCGTGAGCATGACCGTGATCACTACAGCGAGATATACATAATATGTATATTGTTTAAGTATAATGTATAGAATGGTATCGATTGCGTCACCGTTATAACTATTTTGTTCTTTTTTTTTTGTTAACATAATAGTCATCTCAGTGTTCACTACCTACTGTCGATCTGCGTGGCTACCATGAGTTTTCATTACGAGACTCGATCGTCGATATCGACCACGTTTGACTCATCGATCGGCCCGCTTCAAAGTTGTGAGAACGCTCAAACAAGCGCGGTCGATATCGACGATCGAGTCTCGTAATTAAAAGTCATGGTAGCCACACAGGCCAACGACTGCTTTTTTTGTTAGGAATTTTGATTTGAGACAAAAAAAAATATAGGTACCTAAATTTTTTATTTATTCGATAACAGCACACCAAAATAAAAAGAAAACACGTAAAATAAACTGTACTTTTACAAAAATAATCGTCATTCGTCGTTCACAAACGCAGTTGTGCATGGTCTGTTAACACACGAACGAACAAATAAATCACAGACACTCACGTTGTATGTACGGACAACAGCAGGTCAAGTTACCACAAACTGCCAAATATTCCCAATCAACCGTGAGCCTTGAGCTTGATGTGCTGTCGTCTGTATATTGTACAGATTTACAAATGTCGACCATTCATATGTTTGAATTAAATAATTGGCTACTAGAAGCCATTTGAATTTTGATGAATGAATACTGACACTTGCTGTTACAATTGGATGTCTGGCCTGTTATCAACTAGGACGAGTGAATATTTTTATTTAAACGCTAGTGTCTGACTAGGACTTTGAACCGTGTTTTTTAGGGTTCCGTAGCCAAATGGCAAAAAACGGATCCCTTATAGATACATCATCTCTGTCCGTCTGTCCGTCCGTATGTCACAGCCATTTTTTTCCGAAACTATAAGAGCTATACTATTGAAACTTGGTAGATATATGTATTCTGTGAACCGCATTAAGATTTTGATGCAAAAATAAAAAAAAGTAATATTAAATATTGGGGGCTCTCCATACTTAGAACTGAAAATCAATTTTTTTTTCATCAAACATATACCTGTGGATAGGTCTTCAAAAATGATATCGCGGTTACTAAAATATTTTTTTTCTAAACAGAATAGTTTGCGTGACAGACGCTTCCAAAGTTGAAAAAAGTTGGTCCGACACGCACTTAGCCGGTTTTTTTTTTTTGTTTCAACAGAAAAAAATGTTTTATGACTCTCGGCAGTACCGTAGCTTCACATTAGTAAAAGGTTATTCCGCAAATCCGTACATACAACTCAGAAATTTTACTCATTATATTTGTTACTTGAGCAGAAAATTCTAAACTCAGAGTTCGTCATACATTTTTCACTTCTTTTAACTTAAAGCAACAATTATGAATAATTCCCGCTATATATATTTTCCTTCTGCATACACTAACAATGGACATTTTATTTATCAAGTGTTTTTCAAACGCCTTTCAAGCATTTCGTGAATTTATAATATTATGATGACAAATTTCCTGTGACACCATTTTCGTTACCAAAAAGTCTGATAACCTATGATAATGACGACATTCATGTGACAAAAGTCATGTGTTATATGAACAGACAGCCTGCAGTACTGCTGAGGAGTTTGTTCCGCTACTTTTTCATTCCAGCGAAAGAAAATGTCCGTCACATCAAAGGGTATATCTGGTTGGACTGAAAGGCAACCCCAATATACAATAGTTAGGGAATAATTTGGCAGATGATGATGATGGCAATGTATCGGTAATTACATACACCACTTGTTAACAACGCGTCATACTGATATCACACGAATTCTACATCTCGCAAGCAGAGTTTACCGTACATCTAGCATACTTACATACAACTTCTTAACATCAGCCGTTGGGCAAGTATCGCGTCGGAGGATGCTCCCTTTTCTATGGAGGATGAATGAACTTTACACACTGTTCCTCATGCCTCCACAGGGAGGAGTTGAGATAATATGATTGATGTATCTATCATTGATATATCTATATCAAATGAACAATTACAATGTGTACGTAGAATGCAGTATTTACACTAGTCAGTAATGTAAAGCAATAAAGATTTTAATACAGTATAAAATTCCATCATTGTATTAGCAAATTATATTAGTATTGTTACTTACATTGTTTACACCTTGGGAGTATTAAGTAATAATTATTTTTGATCCGCAGATAATTGCTTCGATTCCCTCGTTCCTTCTATTCCAGTCTTTTTTTCATAAAGAAAAGGTTAGGTCAAAAATAAATGTTTAGTCCTATCAAATAAGTCAGTGCCTGACGTAAATAGACGTGTTTTTGGTCCCAGTGTTTTTAATTATGAGAGGTCGCTCACAATGGGCCTCATACGAAGGCTCAGAGTCACACAAAGGGCAATGGAAAGAGCTATGCTCGGAGTTTCTCTAGCCGATCGAATCAGAAATGAGGAGATCTGCAGAAGAACCAAAGTCCACGCCATTATGTGGCTCTTCGAGTCTCTAAAATTAAGTGGCAGTTGTGCGGGGTACATTGCTTGTAGAACCGATGTACGATGGGGCAGTAAGGTTCTGGAGTGGCGGCCACGTACCAGAAGACGCAGCGTAGGGAGGCCCCCAAAAAAGTGGACTGATGATCTGGTGAAGGTCGCGGGAAGCCGATGGACGCGGGCAGCATAGGACCGGTCATTGTGGAAAGCCTTGGGAGAGGTCTTTGTCCAGCAGTGGGCCTATATAGGCTGAAGAAGAAGAAAAGAAGAAGATTTATACGGCGTACTTTAAATTGACAAGACTAAACTAATATGTATCTCGTCTGTAAGAATAGGCAATAAGCATCTGTTATAGAAAACACAAAAACAATTCAGAACTTAAATTAAACCGTTTCAACTAATGGATGACTAGTCCCCACTAACGGCACTCGTTCACGAACATGGTAAATACATGTGCATAAATAGAACAGGCGTTTTGGAAAACTATATATTGTCGTCCTCCGTGGCGCAGCGGTCAACACGCCTGCCTTCGACGTGGAGGCCCCGGGTTCGAGCCCCGGCCAGGTTATGATGGAA
This sequence comes from Sesamia nonagrioides, assembly GCA_017933935.1. Taxonomy (NCBI): domain Eukaryota; kingdom Metazoa; phylum Arthropoda; class Insecta; order Lepidoptera; family Noctuidae; genus Sesamia; species Sesamia nonagrioides. Next base: position 1,042,746 of record JADWQK010002250.1, read on the forward strand.
AACGATCTTTTTCTGATTGGCCTGGGTCTTGGATGTTTATCTATATATGTATCTATTATAAATATAGTATCGTTGAGTTAGTATCCCATAACACAAGTTTCGAACTTAGTTTGGGGCTAGCTCAATCTGTATGATTTGTCCGTATATATTATTATTATTATTATATATTGTCGGTCGAAGAAGTAGGTACTGAATCTCAGCTTAATTTGAATCAGGTCCATTTTGATTTCATATTTAGTGGTACGTTTTTCTTTTTTTTATTCAGCCTTCATCTGTTATAAATAGCGGTATTTATTTATACTTATTATGTATATTACCATATTTTGTTTAATAGTTCGAAGTATACAATATGTAAAGAAAACCCTGTCCGATCCGTGAAGGTATTGTTAGGTATCGATAACTGATTCTACTAGTGCATACAAACCCGGGCTAAACTTAAAAAAAAAGTCCCTTAAAAAAATAAATATTATTTCGCAAAAAGAGGTAACTTAAAATATGTGCGGTAGGCCATACAGGCAAGGGCGAAGAGGGGCAGGGCACGCGGCACGGCACGCGGTCGCATGATCGCATCGATATTCGCTCAGAATTATAATGTCAAAAATAAAGTTGTCACTTTTTAAAAATGACCAAATTTTGAGGAAGTTGGAATTCATTCGCGGGAAAAAAAGATTATTTCAAAATTCTCTAGTATTGTTATTATGATGATTATGTAAAATTTCATATGTTATTTGGTCATGTGTTTACCTAACCTTTATCCTTACGGGTCGGACAGGGTTTTCTTAACATATTGTATAATCTAGTAAATAAGACCGCCCATTGTGTCGCCCTTTGTAAAATCTTTATATTTATGTTTCTGTAATCTATATGGTGCGCATAATAAAGAGTCTTCTATTCTATTCTGTAAAATTCGTAGGTAATAAGAGATTTGATGATGCTCGGAGTTTCTCTGCGTGATCGAATCAGATATGAGGAGATCCGCAAAAGAACCAAAGTCACCGACATAGCTCTTCGAGTCGCTAAAATTAAGTGGCAGTGGGCAGGGCACATTGCTCGTAGAACCGATGGCCGAGGGGGCCACGTACCGGTAGACGCAGCGTCTTGGGTCGATGACCTGGTGAAAGTCGCAAGAAGCCGATGGATACGGGCAGCACAAGACCGGTCATCGTGTAAAGCCTTGAAGGAGGCCAGGTCCGGGTCCAGCAGTGGGCATCTATAGGTTGTAGAAGAGATTTGATAGCAGAACAATTCACAAAAAACAGTTTTTATCAAATTTTCAGAAACCACGGGGTAAATCAAATAGAGTGGGGAAAAAAATCAAATCCTTAAAATAGTAGGTAAGATATCATTCATACAGGAGAGTTCGTAGTCCTCGTGGGAAATTACTGGCTAGACGTCCTAGGCAGTGATTGCTTTACTGAAGTTCAGCTTCACATCGTACACCACAAGTTGTTATTTACATTTCATAATTTCTCGTTCTTTGTGGATATGTAGTGAAAGAATTTTGAGTCAGTTCTAAATTGGTTTTACAGTGGTATAGCTATTAAAGTTGAGAACACAGAACAGATGTTTTCTATATGTACAAGTGCCAAAATACTGCTCGCCTTGAAGATGAATTTGCTTTTTTTTTACAATATTTATACTCAGAAATATACTAGGAATGACTCCTGTAACACGGTTGTCTGAAACAATTACTTGTAGGCCATACAAACATTTGATCTATTTTTTTTTGTCCTAGATGGGAAATATTTAATGACCTCTCATTAGATATTTCCCATCTAGGTCAAAAAAACGTAGTCACCCATCCTAAAACCTATCGTGGCAAGAGTAGCTTAACCTAATCGATCGACATGTGCTGGTGTTACTACTTAGCCACAAGCCCCTCTATTTTCATACAAACTGATATAATTGCAAAACTTCAACATCTAATAGTAATTGGACGTATTTATGCAAGCTGGATCCATGCCACAAAAACCGTTTTTTGAGTTACTGTCATAAATGTCTAAAATCTACACAATCAACTTTAGTATATGCAAGAAATACCAAACCCGCAAAAAAAAGTACAGCAAAATACCCATTATTTAAAAGGAAATTTAAATCTCCTCTCATTTTATTTTATTACTAGCGGTCGCCAGCGACTTCGTTCGCGTAGTTTAGTTATGCTCCGCCCCTATTGGTCGCAGCGTGATGTTATATAGCTGAAAGCCTTTCTGGATTAATGGGCTATCCAACGCAAAAAGAATTTTTCAAATCGGACCAGTAGATCCCGAGATTAGCGCGCACAAACAAACAAACTCTTCAGCTTTATACAGTATGTTAACTAACAGAGGGCGTTCCCGTTAACCCGAAATAGTATAAGTAGCATACATACATGCTAAAAAAAATATTTCCATTAGAAAACAAAATGTTTTAAATTTTTTTCCAATATGAAAATATTCAATAAAAATTTTAAATTGACTTTTTTTACATAGAAACACACTGTACACGCGAACATGAAAGACGGCAACGTCGCAATTTATTTATACATGACGACTACTATTTTGATTTAAAATAGGAGGTTTCAAATTTATTTCCAATTAGAATTTTTTTTTATTCGGATTTTTTTATGCTTATTTTTCTATGCTGATATTTTTATTTTAATCTATTAATGATATATATTAACGAGTTTAAGGGAACGCCCTCTGTTATTTAACATATTGTATATTAGTATAGATATAGATATAAATTTTACTTCAAATTCTATTTTCTCAAAAGCAAGTTTGCTGGCTGGATCATTTTTGCAGAACTACGTCCAATATTCAAAGTACATTTTCATATGTTTCAGATGTTCAAAAACAATGTTGACGTAAAATCTTCTCTACCGTGTACATATATGTTTATAACAGGATCAGAACTCATAACATTACCAAACTTTATTCACTATCATACAAAACTTGTACCTTATTTGCTTGCAGGTGAGCTTAGTGTCATGTACATATTTACTCGGTACCAATTCAACTGGGATGAAGTGAAGTATAGTATCTACTCAACTTACAGCCTGATCACACACTCCATCGGTAAGTACCAGTTTTATAGGCTCTTCAGACTTCATCTCTTTGATCAGCGCGACAGAAATAGTTTGAGCCATGCTGACTCTATAGAAAGAAATAAAAAAATTATTTAGCACATACTAATGAACACACAACACACCTAAAATAAAAACACATCAGATGTAAGAAATAAAAATCAAATAGAAAGCATATAGACTGCAGGCCGATGTCCAAAAATGGATGGTTCATATGAATATATATACAACGTGTAACATAAAGGGTATATACATAACAAGGGCATGGCATCTTTACATACTATTAAACGATATTGGAAAGGTTTTTTAATCCTATTTCTTTATGTTAGGAAGTTGTGAGGAAAAACACCGCCTGTGATAGGCTACTACCATACTAGGCGCACAGAATTATTGAAGACATTTATCCGTTTTTTGCAAGTAACGTGAAGTGTAACGAGTAGTTTTTAACGTATGTAGTGTGGTGCCACATTTGTTATAATTTGATTTTAAGAAACACACGAAACCGAAAATTTGGTATAATTTTTTTAGTATTTTATTTTGAGTTGAAACCCTTCCGATATCGTTTGATATTAAACCAAAGATGCCATGCCCTTGGTATGTATATACCCTTTATGTTACACGTTGTATAGATGCCGTATACAGACTGGTGCTGACAATACGACAATAAATTGAACATCGTGTACCTCAACACGTGTTCAGTCTACCCATAAAAAATCATATAAATATGTCCATTAGTTTAAGCACAGGAAATTATTTTTCATTATTCACATTTTCTACATGTTGATCAAAAAGCGCTTACAGGTTAATGACCGCCGCATCTTGCGGTACCAAACTTTAATAATTATGGCGCGAAAAAAGCAAGTCTATACAGGATCGCGCTGTCGCCGATCGGAGGTCAGGGAACCAATATTTTTAAAGGACTTTCTATTCCGTTTGCATTTTTTTTTTTGTGAAACATTTAGTGTGTTTGATTTTTCTTATTTTTTTTTTATTTTTGATGCTAGATTTTTTTCTATGGTTTAGGATTATGCCTATGAAACGGCATTGTTCGTGTTTTCATTTATTGTCGTATTGTCAGCCTCAGCACCATTCTGTATAGGACGATATTTGCCTATGCATATGACCAAAATGTGCTCACTCTACCTGCACTTTTGAATTCTCACCAGCGCTCAGTTGGACAGGTTACAAGTGGCGACATACTACTGAATCTTATTATTTTATGCTCTTATATCTCCTATGTACGTCACCTGGTGGTTTATATGACCCATGCATTTTTGGTCATGAACCTGTTGTGTAATACAGCCTGAAGTATTTATATACCAGGAAAGTGTTGCTCAGGGCTGCTCCAAAAAGGCTTAGTTCAGCTAATATGACAAACACAAACTAGTTTGTAACGCTGGTTTTGAGCTGAACCTGATGTGTATGGGACGGATGTAAATCAGTTTTACACTGTAACGTGTCGTGAAGACAATGGCCCAGTAGCCAGTATGTGCTGCCGTGCATTATGCATAACGACGCTCAGATGAGACAGGCCTCATCAAAGTCTCCAGAATTGGTGATCACTGGGGTGATTGGGGCAGAAGAACCAATGTCACCAACATAGCTCTTTGAGTCGCTAAAATTAAATGGCAGTGGGCGGAGCACACTGCTCGTAGAACCGATAGCCGATGGGGCAGTAAGATTCTGGAGAGCGGCCACGTACCGGAAGACGAAGCGTAGGGAGGCCCCCAACAATGTGGACCAATGATCTGGTGAAGGTCGCAGAAGCCGATGGATGCGGGCAGCACAAGACCGGTCATTGTGGAAAGCCTTTATCCAGCAGTGGACCTCCATAGGCTGAAGAAGAAGAATTAAGGGGTGATATAGTAAGGGAAAAATTACTCTCTGAAGGAAAGATACCCTATCTTTTCATGATTTCCCTCAAAACAAAAAAGATACAAATATTGGCCAGTCAGCTAAGATGATAAATAGTGGGAAGAACTTTTCTCAAAACAACGCGGACCTTATCTCTGGAAACGCCTGAGTAATATCATTGTAACGGTATCTACAAACGCCACATGCGAACAACACAGCATGTTGACAGCACACAGATGCTGCATCTCGCAAGCGGTGGTAGGCCATAACATCGGCTGTCGACAGAAGTTACCATCCACCAGACAAAGTCTTGCCGCCAAGCGATTCGTCATGTTCCGGCATGATGTCCGGTGAAGCCGTATGGAGGACGGATCTGAGCCGTTGTGTTGCAATGTGTGCCGGGTACGATGCGCCAAATGTTGTTGTGTCGGGGGTTTGGTCGTGGAGGGTATCCAGATCAATCTCCCTCTGGCGCAGCATCGTTGGTCGTGTTGTTGGGATTAACAATGCATCACCTCGCTTAACTGCCGTCATCCTTCCTATTCACTAAGTTTTTTAAGTGAATCGGCTTAATAAACTAGCGCGCTTTACCATCATCGATTGCATAACTGCTTACCATCAGTCAGGAGTGCAATCAATCGCTAGAATATAAAACTTAGGCAAATGCCCCCAAACATCATCAACGTCTGCCTAGCATATATCTAACATGTTAGGATCGGCTTCCAGAGCCCCCCAAATAGGCCTCAGAAATAAAATTGTGTAAATATTGAAATATTTTTCGATTGGAACGGGCACTAGACTGCAGTTCGTATACTCCATCCGTTCAGATAGTTCATCATCATCTCAGCGTTTATCCCAGTCGCATCCGAAGCTTTTTCAGCTTTGGAGTCTGGGGTCCGCTTTTACCAGTCTAACTGCTGATATGGCTAAACTTCGACATTTTCCGTGAAGCGACTGCCGTCTGACCGCCACAACCCGAAGGCGACATCGAAGCATTGCAGCTGATCAATTGTTGGACTTTTTGAGGGCTCCAACCACCCTTTAACGACTGCCACTAGATGTTCGTATGGCAACCGGGACCAACGGCTTAACGGGCTTTCGGAGAGACGACCAACCCCGTGCAAATATTCATATTCATGCATACAAATATTTGCACTGTGCGGGGATCGAACCCGCGCCACCTTGCGCAGCAGCCGCGTCCGCTACCGCTACGCCACGGAGGCTGTCATCCGTTCAGATAGTTAACTAAAGGTAAACAAAACTTCAAACAAGACTTAGTTCTTCTTTTTTCAAGGTGAGATTCAACCTCAACTCTTGATGACCTCTGTGGAATAGATACCATAATTTTGCCAATAATACATGTAACAAAATATTGAAATTCTTTGAAAAATTCATTTCACAATAATGGCGGATATCACCAATGACAGTTGAAAAAGACGGCCGCGTGAACCGTCTATGAGGGAAGTTTGAGGCAAAGTCATGATGTGGGCACTATGATGCTATATTTCAACAAGACTTAGTTAATGGAGAAAACAATTGGGTTGTATCCTAAAAAATAATTTAATGTTCATCAGACAGATTTATAAAAAATATTGAACACGTATTTTTTTATTTTTCTTTCATTCAATTACTTAGGAAGATATATTGATTTGAAATGTCGCATGACGTCACGCCGTGGTGCAAAATATTCCACGGCGTGACGTAATTAGCCCCCACTCCGTAACTTTAATACGCTATATCTCAGTAGTTTTTGGTAATTTCGACAAAATAAAAAATACGGGTCTTAATTTTTTTTATTACCTATAAGACGGACTAATTATTTTTTTGATTTTCTTACCTTGGATACATCCCAATTGTGGCATAGCATGACAGCTGACAGTTGAAGTGACTGGTAGATATTTAGACGATTAACTAAGACACGTGGTCTTTTTGTTACTTTTAGTTAGCTGCAGCTATTAAAACCGATGGAGTATAGTTTCAGCTAGCTTTCGTAAATTATTCTCATGTATTTTAACAGAAAATATTTGTCATAAACATTTAAGCCTGATTTATGTACAACTTGACCTCTCGGGGCCGAGTTTGGATAAACGACTCTCTTGACGCTAATATAACTACCACTTTGGTCTTTCTCCTGAATTCCTAGTGCTTTCTCTGGTTCGATGAAGGTATTTTGGTGTTTTTTTTTTATTATTTTATAATTAAACTTTGATTTCGCCCGATGGTAAGAAGTGGTGCAATCTTTGATATACGCACTAGTTCATTATGATTCTCATAATCGGCTCTCAAATATAAATTATATATTAAAATTTCGAAATAAAAAGAAAATAAATTACTGTCCAAGCTGCATATCTGTGCAGCTAATGCACATTTAAAAGGAAAGCTATAAGACGTATCGTTGAAAGGCCTCTCCACGAGCGGGACCAATGACCTTGTAAAGGCCGCAGAAATCCCCGGAAGACCGAATCAGAGTCGTTTCGAAGAATTTATTTATTTACGTATTAAGGGAGATCTTACCATGCAGCTGTTTCATTATATTTGTCAGTATTTTTTTTTATAAAACTATTTTTTATTGATGCTAATGCTAGACCGCAATCATAAAAAAATTATTAAGAGCCTGTTCACTCAAAAAATGAGTGAATAGGAAGGAAGACGGCAGATGAGCAAGGTGATGCCATGTTAAACCCATCAACACGACCAACGATGCTGCCCCAGAGGGAGATTGATCTGAAGACCCTCCACGACCAAACTCCCGACACAACAACATTTGGTGCATCGTACCCGGCACACAT